>CM059442.1:9083000-9666354 GCA_030390025.1 Squalus acanthias | reverse complement strand
TAAACTGTATGTTGACCAGACTCCAGGCCTGGTATTGCCTTCCAATCTAATTTTTATGTTGACCAGAGTCCAGGCCTGGCATTGCCTGTCAATCTCAGCTGTATGTTGACCAGAGGCCAGGCCTGGCATTGCCTGTCAATCTCAGCTGTATGTTGACCAGAGGCCAGGCCTGGCATTGCCTGTCAAACTCAGCTGTGTGTTGAGCAGACTCCAGGCCTGTCATTGCCTGTCAATCTCAGCTTTATGTTGACCAGAGTCCAGGCCTGCAATTGCCTGTCAATTTAAGCTGTATGTTGACCAGAGTCTAGGCCAGGCATTGCCTGACAAACTCAGCTGTATGTTGACCAGAGTTCAGGCCTGGCATTGCCTGTCAATCTCAGCTTTATGTTGACCAGAGTCCAGGCCTGGCATTGCCGGTCAATCTAAGCTTTCTGTTGACCAGACTCCAGGCCTGGCATTGCATGTCAATTTAAGCTGTATTTTGACCAGAGTCCAGGCCTGGCATTGCCTGTCAATCTTAGCTGTATGAGTTCCAGACACCAGGCCTGGCATTGCCTGTCAATCTCAGCTGTATGTTGTCCAGAGACCAGGACTGGCATTGCCTGTCAATCTCAGCTGTATGCGGACCCAACTCCAGGCGTGGCATTTCCATGTCAATCTAAGCTGCATACGGACCCAGCTCCAGGCCTGTCATTGCCTGTCAATCTAAGCTGTATGCGGACTCAACTCCAGGCGAGCCATTGCCTGTCAATCTAAGCTGTTTGCGGACCCAGCTGCAGGCCTGGCATTGCCTGTCAATCTCAGCTGTAAGTTGACCAGACTCCAGGCCTGGCATTGCCTGTCAATTTCAGCTTTATGTTGACCAGACTCCAGGCCTGGCATTGCCTGTCAATCTAAGCTGTATGCGGACCGAGCTGCAGGCCTGGCATTGCCTGTCAATCTCAGCTGTAAGTTGACGAGACTCCAGGCCTGGCATTGCCTGTCAATCTCAGCTTTATGTTGACCAGACTCCAGGCCTGGCATTGCCTGTCAATCTCAGCTTTATGTTGACCAGAGTCCAGGCCTGGCATTGCCTGTCAATCTAAGCGTTATGTTGAACAGACTCCAGGCCTGTCATTGCCTGTCAATCTCAGCTGTATGCTGACCAGAGTCCAGGCCTGACATTGCCTGTCAATCTAAGGTGTATGCTGATTATACTCCAGGCCTGGCATTGCCTGTCAATCTAAACTGTATGTTGACCAGAGTTCAGGACTGGCATTGCCTGTCAATCTAAGCTGTATGTGGACCCAGCTGCAGGCCTGGCATTGCCTGTCAATCTAAATGGTATGTTAACCAGAGTCCAGGCCTGGCATTGCCTGTCAATCTAAGCTGTATGTTGACCAGACTCCAGGGCTGGCATTGCCTGTCAATCACAGCAGTATGTTGACCAGAGTCCAGGCCTGGCATTGCCTGTCAATCTCAGCTGTATGTTGACCAAAGTCCAGGCCTGGCATTGCCTGTCAATCTAAGCTGTATGTTGACCAAAGTCCAGGCCTGGCATTGCTTGTCAATCTAAGCTTTCTGTTGACCAGACTCCAGGCCTGGTATTGCCTGTCAATTTAAGCTGTATGCGTTCCAGACTCCAGGCCTGGCATTGCCTGTCAATCTCAGCTGTATGTTGTCCAGAGTCCAGGACTGGCATTGCCTGTCAATCTAAGCTGTATACGGACCCATCTCCAGGCTTGGCATTGACTGTCAATCTAAGCTGTATGTTGACCAGACTCCAGGCCTGGCATTGCCTGTCATTCTAAGCTGTTTGTTGACCAGAGTACAGGCCTGGCATTGCAAGTCAATCTCAGCCGTATGGTGACCAGAGTCCAGCCCTGGCATTGCCTGTCAATTTAAACTTTATGTTGACCAGACTCCAGGCCTGGTATTGCCTTTCAATCTCATTTTTATGTTAACCAGAGTTCAGGCCTGGCAATGGCTGTCAATCTGAGCTGTATGTTGACCAGAGTCCAGTCCTGGCATTGCCTGTCAATCTCAGCTGTATGTTGACCAGAGTCCAGGCCTGGCATTGCCTTTCAATCTAAGCTGTATGCGGAACCAGCTCCAGGCCTGGCATTGCCTGTCAATCTAAGCTGTATGATGACCAGAGTCCCGGCCTGGCATTGCCTGTCAATCTAAACTGTATGTTGACCAGTCTGCAGGCCTGGCATTGCGTATCCATCTCAGCTGTAGGTTGACCAGAGTCCAGGCCTGGCATTGCCTGTCATTCTAAGCTGTTTGTTGACCAGAGTACAGGCCTGGCATTGCATGTCAATTTAAGCTGTATGTTCACCAGATTCCAGGCCTGGCATTGCCTGTCAATCTCAGCCGTATGTTGACCAGAGTCCAGGCCTGGCATTGCCTTTCAATTTAAACTGTATGTTGACCAGACTCCAGGCCTGGTATTGCCTTCCAATCTCATTTGTATGTTGACCAGAGTCCAGGCCTGGCATTGCCTGTCAATCTCAGCTGTATGTTGACCAGAGGCCAGGCCTGGCATTGCCTGTCAAACTCAGCTGTGTGTTGAGCAGAGTCCAGGACTGGCATTGCCTGTCAATTTAAGCTGTATGTTGACCAGAGTCTAAGCCAGGCATTGCCTGACAAACTCAGCTGTATGTTGACCAGAGTTCAGGCCTGGCATTGCCTGTCAATCTCAACTGTATGTTGACCAGAGTCCAGGACTGGCATTGCCTGTCAATCTAAGCTGTATACGGACCCAGCTCCAGGCCTGGCATTGCCTGTCAATCTCAGCTGTATGTTGACCAGAGGCCAGGCCTGGCATTGCCTGTCAAACTCAGCTGTGTGTTGAGCAGACTCCAGGCCTGTCATTGCCTGTCAATCTCAGCTTTTTGTTGACCAGAGTCCAGGCTTGCAATTGCCTGTCAATTTAAGCTGTATGTTGACCAGAGTCCAGGCCAGGCATTGCCTGACAAACTCAGCTGTATGTTGACCAGAGTCCAGGCCTGGCATTGCCTGTCAATCTTAGCTGTATGAGTTCCAGACACCAGGCCTGGCATTGCCTGTCAATCTCAGCTGTATGTTGTCCAGAGACCAGGACTGGCATTGCCTGTCAATCTCAGCTGTATGCGGACCCAACTCCAGGCGTGGCATTTCCATGTCAATCTAAGCTGCATACGGACCCAGCTCCAGGCCTGTCATTGCCTGTCAATCTAAGCTGTATGCGGACTCAACTCCAGGCGAGCCATTGCCTGTCAATCTAAGCTGTTTGCGGACCCAGCTGCAGGCCTGGCATTGCCTGTCAATCACAGCAGTATGTTGACCACAGTCCAGGCCTGGCATTGCCTGTCAATTTAAGCTGTATGTTGACCAGAGTCTAGGTCAGGCATTGCCTGACAAACTCAGCTGTATGTTGACCAGAGTTCAGGCCTGGCATTGCCTGTCAATCTCAGCCGTATGTTGACCAAAGTCCAGGCCTGGCATTGCCTGTCAATCTAAGCTTTCTGTTGACCAGACTCCAGGCCTGGCATTGCCTGTCAATTTAAGCTGTATGCGCACCAGACTCCAGGCCTGGCATTGCCTGTCAATCTCAGCTGTATGTTGTCCAGAGTCCAGGACTGGCATTGCCTGTCAATCTAAGCTGTATACGGACCCATCTCCAGGCTTGGCATTGCCTGTCAATCTAAGCTGTATGTTGACCAGACTCCAGGCCTGGCATTGCCTGTCATTCTAAGCTGTTTGTTGACCAGAGTACAGGCCTGGCATTGCCTGTCAATCTGAGCTGTATGTTGACCAGATTACAGGACTGGCATTGCCTGTCAATCTCAGCCATATGTTGGCCAGAGTCCAGCCCTGGCATTGCCTTTCAATTTAAACTGTATGTTGACCAGACTCCAGGCCTGGTATTGCCTTCCAATCTAATTTTTATGTTGACCAGAGTCCAGGCCTGGCATTGCCTGTCAATCTCAGCTGTATGTTGACCAGAGGCCAGGCCTGGCATTGCCTGTCAATCTCAGCTGTATGTTGACCAGAGGCCAGGCCTGGCATTGCCTGTCAAACTCAGCTGTGTGTTGAGCAGACTCCAGGCCTGTCATTGCCTGTCAATCTCAGCTTTATGTTGACCAGAGTCCAGGCCTGCAATTGCCTGTCAATTTAAGCTGTATGTTGACCAGAGTCTAGGCCAGGCATTGCCTGACAAACTCAGCTGTATGTTGACCAGAGTTCAGGCCTGGCATTGCCTGTCAATCTCAGCTTTATGTTGACCAGAGTCCAGGCCTGGCATTGCCGGTCAATCTAAGCTTTCTGTTGACCAGACTCCAGGCCTGGCATTGCATGTCAATTTAAGCTGTATTTTGACCAGAGTCCAGGCCTGGCATTGCCTGTCAATCTTAGCTGTATGAGTTCCAGACACCAGGCCTGGCATTGCCTGTCAATCTCAGCTGTATGTTGTCCAGAGACCAGGACTGGCATTGCCTGTCAATCTCAGCTGTATGCGGACCCAACTCCAGGCGTGGCATTTCCATGTCAATCTAAGCTGCATACGGACCCAGCTCCAGGCCTGTCATTGCCTGTCAATCTAAGCTGTATGCGGACTCAACTCCAGGCGAGCCATTGCCTGTCAATCTAAGCTGTTTGCGGACCCAGCTGCAGGCCTGGCATTGCCTGTCAATCTCAGCTGTAAGTTGACCAGACTCCAGGCCTGGCATTGCCTGTCAATTTCAGCTTTATGTTGACCAGACTCCAGGCCTGGCATTGCCTGTCAATCTAAGCTGTATGCGGACCGAGCTGCAGGCCTGGCATTGCCTGTCAATCTCAGCTGTAAGTTGACGAGACTCCAGGCCTGGCATTGCCTGTCAATCTCAGCTTTATGTTGACCAGACTCCAGGCCTGGCATTGCCTGTCAATCTCAGCTTTATGTTGACCAGAGTCCAGGCCTGGCATTGCCTGTCAATCTAAGCGTTATGTTGAACAGACTCCAGGCCTGTCATTGCCTGTCAATCTCAGCTGTATGCTGACCAGAGTCCAGGCCTGACATTGCCTGTCAATCTAAGGTGTATGCTGATTATACTCCAGGCCTGGCATTGCCTGTCAATCTAAACTGTATGTTGACCAGAGTTCAGGACTGGCATTGCCTGTCAATCTAAGCTGTATGTGGACCCAGCTGCAGGCCTGGCATTGCCTGTCAATCTAAATGGTATGTTAACCAGAGTCCAGGCCTGGCATTGCCTGTCAATCTAAGCTGTATGTTGACCAGACTCCAGGCCTGGCATTGCCTGTCAATCACAGCAGTATGTTGACCAGAGTCCAGGCCTGGCATTGCCTGTCAATTTAAGCTGTATGTTGACCAGAGTCTAGGTCAGGCATTGCCTGACAAACTCAGTTGTATGTTGACCAGAGTTCAGGCCTGGCATTGCCTGTCAATCTCAGCCGTATGTTGACCAAAGTCCAGGCCTGGCATTGCTTGTCAATCTAAGCTTTCTGTTGACCAGACTCCAGGCCTGGTATTGCCTGTCAATTTAAGCTGTATGCGTTCCAGACTCCAGGCCTGGCATTGCCTTCCAATCTAATTTTTATGTTGACCAGAGTCCAGGCCTGGCATTGCCTGTCAATCTCAGCTGTATGTTGACCCGAGGCCAGGCCTGGCATTGCCTGTCAATCTCAGCTGTATGTTGACCAGAGGCCAGGCCTGGCATTGCCTGTCAAACTCAGCTGTGTGTTGAGCAGACTCCAGGCCTGTCATTGCCTGTCAATCTCAGCTTTATGTTGACCAGAGTCCAGGCCTGCAATTGCCTGTCAATTTAAGCTGTATGTTGACCAGAGTCTAGGCCAGGCATTGCCTGACAAACTCAGCTGTATGTTGACCAGAGTCCAGGCCTGGCATTGCCGGTCAATCTAAGCTTTCTGTTGACCAGACTCCAGGCCTGGCATTGCATGTCAATTTAAGCTGTATTTTGACCAGAGTCCAGGCCTGGCATTGCCTGTCAATCTTAGCTGTATGAGTTCCAGACACCAGGCCTGGCATTGCCTGTCAATCTCAGCTGTATGTTGTCCAGAGACCAGGACTGGCATTGCCTGTCAATCTCAGCTGTATGCGGACACAACTCCAGGCGTGGCATTTCCATGTCAATCTAAGCTGCATACGGACCCAGCTCCAGGCCTGTCATTGCCTGTCAATCTAAGCTGTATGCGGACTCAACTCCAGGCGAGCCATTGCCTGTCAATCTAAGCTGTTTGCGGACCCAGCTGCAGGCCTGGCATTGCCTGTCAATCTCAGCTGTAAGTTGACCAGACTCCAGGCCTGGCATTGCCTGTCAATTTCAGCTTTATGTTGACCAGACTCCAGGCCTGGGATTGCCTGTCAATCTAAGCTGTATGCGGACCGAGCTGCAGGCCTGGCATTGCCTGTCAATCTCAGCTGTAAGTTGACGAGACTCCAGGCCTGGCATTGCCTGTCAATCTCAGCTTTATGTTGACCAGACTCCAGGCCAGGCATTGCCTGTCAATCTAAGCGTTATGTTGAACAGACTCCAGGCCTGTCATTGCCTGTCAATCTCAGCTGTATGCTGACCAGAGTCCAGGCCTGACATTGCCTGTCAATCTAAGGTGTATGCTGATTATACTCCAGGCCTGGCATTGCCTGTCAATCTAAATTGTATGTTGACCAGAGTTCAGGACTGGCATTGCCTGTCAATCTAAGCTGTATGTGGACCCAGCTGCAGGCCTGGCATTGCCTGTCAATCTAAATGGTATGTTAACCAGAGTCCAGGCCTGGCATTGCCTGTCAATCTAAGCTGAATGTTGACCAGACTCCAGGCCTGGCATTGCCTGTCAATCACAGCAGTATGTTGACCAGAGTCCAGGCCTGGCATTGCCTGTCAATCTCAGCCGTATGTTGACCAAAGTCCAGGCCTGGCATTGCTTGTCAATCTAAGCTTTCTGTTGACCAGACTCCAGGCCTGGTATTGCCTGTCAATTTAAGCTGTATGCGTTCCAGACTCCAGGCCTGGCATTGCCTGTCAATTTAAGCTGTATGTTGACCAGAGTCTAGGTCAGGCATTGCCTGACAAACTCAGCTGTACGTTGACCAGAGTTCAGGCCAGGCATTGCCTGTCAATCTCAGCCGTATGTTGACCAAAGTCCAGGCCTGGCATTGCCTGTCAATCTAAGCTTTCTGTTGACCAGACTCCAGGCCTGGCATTGCCTGTCAATTTAAGCTGAATGCGCACCAGACTCCAGGCCTGGCATTGCCTGTCAATCTCAGCTGTATGTTGTCCAGAGTCCAGGACTGGCATTGCCTGTCAATCTAAGCTGTATACGGACCCATCTCCAGGCTTGGCATTGCCTGTCAATCTAAGCTGTATGTTGACCAGACTCCAGGCCTGGCATTGCCTGTCATTCTAAGCTGTTTGTTGACCAGAGTACAGGCCTGGCATTGCCTGTCAATCTGAGCTGTATGTTGACCAGATTACAGGACTGGCATTGCCTGTCAATCTCAGCCGTATGTTGGCCAGAGTCCAGCCCTGGCATTGCCTTTCAATTTAAACTGTATGTTGACCAGACTCCAGGCCTGGTATTGCCTTCCAATCTCATTTTTATGTTGACCAGAGTCCAGGCCTGGCATTGCCTGTCAATCTCAGCTGTATGTTGACCAGAGGCCAGGCCTGGCATTGCCTGTCAATCTCAGCTGTATGTTGACCAGAGGCCAGGCCTGGCATTGCCTGTCAAACTCAGCTGTGTGTTGAGCAGACTCCAGGCCTGTCATTGCCTGTCAATCTCAGCTTTATGTTGACCAGAGTCCAGGCCTGCAATTGCCTGTCAATTTAAGCTGTATGTTGACCAGAGTCTAGGCCAGGCATTGCCTGACAAACTCAGCTGTATGTTGACCAGAGTTCAGGCCTGGCATTGCCTGTCAATCTCAGCTTTATGTTGACCAGAGTCCAGGCCTGGCATTGCCGGTCAATCTAAGCTGTCTGTTGACCAGACTCCAGGCCTGGCATTGCATGTCAATTTAAGCTGTATTTTGACCAGAGTCCAGGCCTGGCATTGCCTGTCAATCTAAGCTGTATGAGTTCCAGACACCAGGCCTGGCATTGCCTGTCAAT
The DNA here is from genome assembly GCA_030390025.1 of Squalus acanthias. NCBI lineage: Eukaryota > Metazoa > Chordata > Chondrichthyes > Squaliformes > Squalidae > Squalus > Squalus acanthias. Next base: position 9,658,267 of record CM059442.1, on the reverse strand, counting down.
CTCAGCTGTATGTTGTCCAGAGACCAGGACTGGCATTGCCTGTCAATCTCAGCTGTATGCGGACCCAACTCCAGGCGTGGCATTTCCATGTCAATCTAAGCTGCATACGGACCCAGCTCCAGGCCTGTCATTGCCTGTCAATCTAAGCTGTATGCGGACTCAACTCCAGGCGAGCCATTGCCTGTCAATCTAAGCTGTTTGCGGACCCAGCTGCAGGCCTGGCATTGCCTGTCAATCACAGCAGTATGTTGACCACAGTCCAGGCCTGGCATTGCCTGTCAATTTAAGCTGTATGTTGACCAGAGTCTAGGTCAGGCATTGCCTGACAAACTCAGCTGTATGTTGACCAGAGTTCAGGCCTGGCATTGCCTGTCAATCTCAGCCGTATGTTGACCAAAGTCCAGGCCTGGCATTGCCTGTCAATCTAAGCTTTCTGTTGACCAGACTCCAGGCCTGGCATTGCCTGTCAATTTAAGCTGTATGCGCACCAGACTCCAGGCCTGGCATTGCCTGTCAATCTCAGCTGTATGTTGTCCAGAGTCCAGGACTGGCATTGCCTGTCAATCTAAGCTGTATACGGACCCATCTCCAGGCTTGGCATTGCCTGTCAATCTAAGCTGTATGTTGACCAGACTCCAGGCCTGGCATTGCCTGTCATTCTAAGCTGTTTGTTGACCAGAGTACAGGCCTGGCATTGCCTGTCAATCTGAGCTGTATGTTGACCAGATTACAGGACTGGCATTGCCTGTCAATCTCAGCCATATGTTGGCCAGAGTCCAGCCCTGGCATTGCCTTTCAATTTAAACTGTATGTTGACCAGACTCCAGGCCTGGTATTGCCTTCCAATCTAATTTTTATGTTGACCAGAGTCCAGGCCTGGCATTGCCTGTCAATCTCAGCTGTATGTTGACCAGAGGCCAGGCCTGGCATTGCCTGTCAATCTCAGCTGTATGTTGACCAGAGGCCAGGCCTGGCATTGCCTGTCAAACTCAGCTGTGTGTTGAGCAGACTCCAGGCCTGTCATTGCCTGTCAATCTCAGCTTTATGTTGACCAGAGTCCAGGCCTGCAATTGCCTGTCAATTTAAGCTGTATGTTGACCAGAGTCTAGGCCAGGCATTGCCTGACAAACTCAGCTGTATGTTGACCAGAGTTCAGGCCTGGCATTGCCTGTCAATCTCAGCTTTATGTTGACCAGAGTCCAGGCCTGGCATTGCCGGTCAATCTAAGCTTTCTGTTGACCAGACTCCAGGCCTGGCATTGCATGTCAATTTAAGCTGTATTTTGACCAGAGTCCAGGCCTGGCATTGCCTGTCAATCTTAGCTGTATGAGTTCCAGACACCAGGCCTGGCATTGCCTGTCAATCTCAGCTGTATGTTGTCCAGAGACCAGGACTGGCATTGCCTGTCAATCTCAGCTGTATGCGGACCCAACTCCAGGCGTGGCATTTCCATGTCAATCTAAGCTGCATACGGACCCAGCTCCAGGCCTGTCATTGCCTGTCAATCTAAGCTGTATGCGGACTCAACTCCAGGCGAGCCATTGCCTGTCAATCTAAGCTGTTTGCGGACCCAGCTGCAGGCCTGGCATTGCCTGTCAATCTCAGCTGTAAGTTGACCAGACTCCAGGCCTGGCATTGCCTGTCAATTTCAGCTTTATGTTGACCAGACTCCAGGCCTGGCATTGCCTGTCAATCTAAGCTGTATGCGGACCGAGCTGCAGGCCTGGCATTGCCTGTCAATCTCAGCTGTAAGTTGACGAGACTCCAGGCCTGGCATTGCCTGTCAATCTCAGCTTTATGTTGACCAGACTCCAGGCCTGGCATTGCCTGTCAATCTCAGCTTTATGTTGACCAGAGTCCAGGCCTGGCATTGCCTGTCAATCTAAGCGTTATGTTGAACAGACTCCAGGCCTGTCATTGCCTGTCAATCTCAGCTGTATGCTGACCAGAGTCCAGGCCTGATATTGCCTGTCAATCTAAGGTGTATGCTGATTATACTCCAGGCCTGGCATTGCCTGTCAATCTAAACTGTATGTTGACCAGAGTTCAGGACAGGCATTGCCTGTCAATCTAAGCTGTATGTGGACCCAGCTGCAGGCCTGGCATTGCCTGTCAATCTAAATGGTATGTTAACCAGAGTCCAGGCCTGGCATTGCCTGTCAATCTAAGCTGTATGTTGACCAGACTCCAGGCCTGGCATTGCCTGTCAATCACAGCAGTATGTTGACGAGACTCCAGGCCTGGCATTGCCTGTCAATCTCAGCTTTATGTTGACCAGACTCCAGGCCTGGCATTGCCTGTCAATCTCAGCTTTATGTTGACCAGAGTCCAGGCCTGGCATTGCCTGTCAATCTAAGCGTTATGTTGAACAGACTCCAGGCCTGTCATTGCCTGTCAATCTCAGCTGTATGCTGACCAGAGTCCAGGCCTGACATTGCCTGTCAATCTAAGGTGTATGCTGATTATACTCCAGGCCTGGCATTGCCTGTCAATCTAAACTGTATGTTGACCAGAGTTCAGGACAGGCATTGCCTGTCAATCTAAGCTGTATGTGGACCCAGCTGCAGGCCTGGCATTGCCTGTCAATCTAAATGGTATGTTAACCAGAGTCCAGGCCTGGCATTGCCTGTCAATCTAAGCTGTATGTTGACCAGACTCCAGGCCTGGCATTGCCTGTCAATCACAGCAGTATGTTGACCAGAGTCCAGGCCTGGCATTGCCTGTCAATTTAAGCTGTATGTTGACCAGAGTCTAGGTCAGGCATTGCCTGACAAACTCAGTTGTATGTTGACCAGAGTTCAGGCCTGGCATTGCCTGTCAATCTCAGCCGTATGTTGACCAAAGTCCAGGCCTGGCATTGCTTGTCAATCTAAGCTTTCTGTTGACCAGACTCCAGGCCTGGTATTGCCTGTCAATTTAAGCTGTATGCGTTCCAGACTCCAGGCCTGGCATTGCCTTCCAATCTAATTTTTATGTTGACCAGAGTCCAGGCCTGGCATTGCCTGTCAATCTCAGCTGTATGTTGACCCGAGGCCAGGCCTGGCATTGCCTGTCAATCTCAGCTGTATGTTGACCAGAGGCCAGGCCTGGCATTGCCTGTCAAACTCAGCTGTGTGTTGAGCAGACTCCAGGCCTGTCATTGCCTGTCAATCTCAGCTTTATGTTGACCAGAGTCCAGGCCTGCAATTGCCTGTCAATTTAAGCTGTATGTTGACCAGAGTCTAGGCCAGGCATTGCCTGACAAACTCAGCTGTATGTTGACCAGAGTCCAGGCCTGGCATTGCGGTCAATCTAAGCTTTCTGTTGACCAGACTCCAGGCCTGGCATTGCATGTCAATTTAAGCTGTATTTTGACCAGAGTCCAGGCCTGGCATTGCCTGTCAATCTTAGCTGTATGAGTTCCAGACACCAGGCCTGGCATTGCCTGTCAATCTCAGCTGTATGTTGTCCAGAGACCAGGACTGGCATTGCCTGTCAATCTCAGCTGTATGCGGACACAACTCCAGGCGTGGCATTTCCATGTCAATCTAAGCTGCATACGGACCCAGCTCCAGGCCTGTCATTGCCTGTCAATCTAAGCTGTATGCGGACTCAACTCCAGGCGAGCCATTGCCTGTCAATCTAAGCTGTTTGCGGACCCAGCTGCAGGCCTGGCATTGCCTGTCAATCTCAGCTGTAAGTTGACCAGACTCCAGGCCTGGCATTGCCTGTCAATTTCAGCTTTATGTTGACCAGACTCCAGGCCTGGCATTGCCTGTCAATCTAAGCTGTATGCGGACCGAGCTGCAGGCCTGGCATTGCCTGTCAATCTCAGCTGTAAGTTGACGAGACTCCAGGCCTGGCATTGCCTGTCAATCTCAGCTTTATGTTGACCAGACTCCAGGCCAGGCATTGCCTGTCAATCTAAGCGTTATGTTGAACAGACTCCAGGCCTGGCATTGCCTGTCAATCTAAACTGTATGTTGACCAGAGTTCAGGACTGGCATTGCCTGTCAATCTAAGCTGTATGTGGACCCAGCTGCAGGCCTGGCATTGCCTGTCAATCTAAATGGTATGTTAACCAGAGTCCAGGCCTGGCATTGCCTGTCAATCTAAGCTGAATGTTGACCAGACTCCAGGCCTGGCATTGCCTGTCAATCACAGCAGTATGTTGACCAGAGTCCAGGCCTGGCATTGCCTGTCAATCTCAGCCGTATGTTGACCAAAGTCCAGGCCTGGCATTGCTTGTCAATCTAAGCTTTCTGTTGACCAGACTCCAGGCCTGGCATTGCCTGTCAATTTAAGCTGTATGTTGACCAGAGTCTAGGTCAGGCATTGCCTGACAAACTCAGCTGTATGTTGACCAGAGTTCAGGCCAGGCATTGCCTGTCAATCTCAGCCGTATGTTGACCAAAGTCCAGGCCTGGCATTGCCTGTCAATCTAAGCTTTCTGTTGACCAGACTCCAGGCCTGGCATTGCCTGTCAATTTAAGCTGTATGCGCACCAGACTCCAGGCCTGGCATTGCCTGTCAATCTCAGCTGTATGTTGTCCAGAGTCCAGGACTGGCATTGCCTGTCAATCTAAGCTGTATACGGACCCATCTCCAGGCTTGGCATTGCCTGTCAATCTAAGCTGTATGTTGACCAGACTCCAGGCCTGGCATTGCCTGTCATTCTAAGCTGTTTGTTGACCAGAGTACAGGCCTGGCATTGCCTGTCAATCTGAGCTGTATGTTGACCAGATTACAGGACTGGCATTGCCTGTCAATCTCAGCCATATGTTGGCCAGAGTCCAGCCCTGGCATTGCCTTTCAATTTAAACTGTATGTTGACCAGACTCCAGGCCTGGTATTGCCTTCCAATCTAATTTTTATGTTGACCAGAGTCCAGGCCTGGCATTGCCTGTCAATCTCAGCTGTATGTTGACCAGAGGCCAGGCCTGGCATTGCCTGTCAATCTCAGCTGTATGTTGACCAGAGGCCAGGCCTGGCATTGCCTGTCAAACTCAGCTGTGTGTTGAGCAGACTCCAGGCCTGTCATTGCCTGTCAATCTGAGCTTTATGTTGACCAGAGTCCAGGCCTGCAATTGCCTGTCAATTTAAGCTGTATGTTGACCAGAGTCTAGGCCAGGCATTGCCTGACAAACTCAGCTGTATGTTGACCAGAGTTCAGGCCTGGCATTGCCTGTCAATCTCAGCTTTATGTTGACCAGAGTCCAGGCCTGGCATTGCCGGTCAATCTAAGCTTTCTGTTGACCAGACTCCAGGCCTGGCATTGCATGTCAATTTAAGCTGTATTTTGACCAGAGTCCAGGCCTGGCATTGCCTGTCAATCTTAGCTGTATGAGTTCCAGACACCAGGCCTGGCATTGCCTGTCAATCTCAGCTGTATGTTGTCCAGAGACCAGGACTGGCATTGCCTGTCAATCTAAGCTGTATGCGGACTCAACTCCAGGCGAGCCATTGCCTGTCAATCTAAGCTGTTTGCGGACCCAGCTGCAGGCCTGGCATTGCCTGTCAATCTCAGCTGTAAGTTGACCAGACTCCAGGCCTGGCATTGCCTGTCAATTTCAGCTTTATGTTGACCAGACTCCAGGCCTGGCATTGCCTGTCAATCTAAGCTGTATGCGGACCGAGCTGCAGGCCTGGCATTGCCTGTCAATCTCAGCTGTAAGTTGACGAGACTCCAGGCCTGGCATTGCCTGTCAATCTCAGCTTTATGTTGACCAGACTCCAGGCCTGGCATTGCCTGTCAATCTCAGCTTTATGTTGACCAGAGTCCAGGCCTGGCATTGCCTGTCAATCTAAGCGTTATGTTGAACAGACTCCAGGCCTGTCATTGCCTGTCAATCTCAGCTGTATGCTGACCAGAGTCCAGGCCTGACATTGCCTGTCAATCTAAGGTGTATGCTGATTATACTCCAGGCCTGGCATTGCCTGTCAATCTAAACTGTATGTTGACCAGAGTTCAGGACTGGCATTGCCTGTCAATCTAAGCTGTATGTGGACCCAGCTGCAGGCCTGGCATTGCCTGTCAATCTAAATGGTATGTTAACCAGAGTCCAGGCCTGGCATTGCCTGTCAATCTAAGCTGTATGTTGACCAGACTCCAGGCCTGGCATTGCCTGTCAATCACAGCAGTATGTTGACCAGAGTCCAGGCCTGGCATTGCCTGTCAATTTAAGCTGTATGTTGACCAGAGTCTAGGTCAGGCATTGCCTGACAAACTCAGTTGTATGTTGACCAGAGTTCAGGCCTGGCATTGCCTGTCAATCTCAGCCGTATGTTGACCAAAGTCCAGGCCTGGCATTGCTTGTCAATCTAAGCTTTCTGTTGACCAGACTCCAGGCCTGGTATTGCCTGTCAATTTAAGCTGTATGCGTTCCAGACTCCAGGCCTGGCATTGCCTGTCAATCTAAGCTGTATGATGACCAGAGTCCCGGCCTGGCATTGCCTGTCAATCTAAACTGAATGTTGACCAGTCTGCAGGCCTGGCATTGCGTATCCATCTCAGCTGTAGGTTGACCAGAGTCCAGGCCTGGCATTGCCTGTCATTCTAAGCTGTTTGTTGACCAGAGTACAGGCCTGGCATTGCATGTCAATTTAAGCTGTATGTTCACCAGATTCCAGGCCTGGCATTGCCTGTCATTCGCAGCCGTATGTTGACCAGACTCCAGGCCTGGTATTGCCTTCCAATCTCATTTGTATGTTGACCAGAGTCGAGGCCTGGCATTGCCTGTCAATCTCAGCTGTATGTTGACCAGAGGCCAGGCCTGGCATTGCCTGTCAAACTCAGCTGTGTGTTGAGCAGAGTCCAGGACTGGCATTGCCTGTCAATTTAAGCTGTATGTTGAACAGAGTCTAAGCCAGGCATTGCCTGACAAACTCAGCTGTATGTTGACCAGAGTTCAGGCCTGGCATTGCCTGTCAATCTCAGCTGTATGTTGACCAGAGTCCAGGCCTGGCATTGCCGGTCAATCTAAGTTGTCTGTTGACCAGACTCCAGGCCTGGCATTGCCTGTCAATGTAAGCAGTATTTTGAGCAGAGTCCAGGCCTGGCATTGCCTGTCAATCTCAGCTGTATGTTGTCCAGAGTCCAGGACTGGCATTGCCTGTCAATCTAAGCTGTATACGGACCCAGCTCCAGGCCTGGCATTGCCTGTCAATCTCAGCTGTATGTTGACCAGAGGCCAGGCCTGGCATTGCCTGTCAAACTCAGCTGTGTGTTGAGCAGACTCCAGGCCTGTCATTGCCTGTCAATCTCAGCTTTATGTTGACCAGAGTCCAGGCCTGCAATTGCCTGTCAATTTAAGCTGTATGTTGACCAGAGTCCAGGCCAGGCATTGCCTGACAAACTCAGCTGTATGTTGACCAGAGTTCAGGCCTGGCATTGCCTGTCAATCTCAGCTTTATGTTGACCAGAGTCCAGGCCTGGCATTGCCGGTCAATCTAAGCTGTCTGTTGACCAGACTCCAGGCCTGGCATTGCATGTCAATTTAAGCTGTATTTTGACCAGAGTCCAGGCCTGGCATTGCCTGTCAATCTTAGCTGTATGAGTTCCAGACACCAGGCCTGGCATTGCCTGTCAATCTCAGCTGTATGTTGTCCAGAGACCAGGACTGGCATTGCCTGTCAATCTCAGCTGTATGCGGACCCAACTCCAGGCGTGGCATTTCCATGTCAATCTAAGCTGCATACGGACCCAGCTCCAGGCCTGTCATTGCCTGTCAATCTAAGCTGTATGCGGACTCAACTCCAGGCGAGCCATTGCCTGTCAATCTAAGCTGTTTGCGGACCCAGCTGCAGGCCTGGCATTGCCTGTCAATCACAGCAGTATGTTGACCACAGTCCAGGCCTGGCATTGCCTGTCAATTTAAGCTGTATGTTGACCAGAGTCTAGGTCAGGCATTGCCTGACAAACTCAGCTGTATGTTGACCAGAGTTCAGGCCTGGCATTGCCTGTCAATCTCAGCCGTATGTTGACCAAAGTCCAGGCCTGGCATTGCCTGTCAATCTAAGCTTTCTGTTGACCAGACTCCAGGCCTGGCATTGCCTGTCAATTTAAGCTGTATGCGCACCAGACTCCAGGCCTGGCATTGCCTGTCAATCTCAGCTGTATGTTGTCCAGAGTCCAGGACTGGCATTGCCTGTCAATCTAAGCTGTATACGGACCCATCTCCAGGCTTGGCATTGCCTGTCAATCTAAGCTGTATGTTGACCAGACTCCAGGCCTGGCATTGCCTGTCATTCTAAGCTGTTTGTTGACCAGAGTACAGGCCTGGCATTGCCTGTCAATCTGAGCTGTATGTTGACCAGATTACAGGACTGGCATTGCCTGTCAATCTCAGCCATATGTTGGCCAGAGTCCAGCCCTGGCATTGCCTTTCAATTTAAACTGTATGTTGACCAGACTCCAGGCCTGGTATTGCCTTCCAATCTAATTTTTATGTTGACCAGAGTCCAGGCCTGGCATTGCCTGTCAATCTCAGCTGTATGTTGACCAGAGGCCAGGCCTGGCATTGCCTGTCAATCTCAGCTGTATGTTGACCAGAGGCCAGGCCTGGCATTGCCTGGCAAACTCAGCTGTGTGTTGAGCAGACTCCAGGCCTGTCATTGCCTGTCAATCTCAGCTTTATGTTGACCAGAGTCCAGGCCTGCAATTGCCTGTCAATTTAAGCTGTATGTTGACCAGAGTCTAGGCCAGGCAGTGCCTGACAAACTCAGCTGTATGTTGACCAGAGTTCAGGCCTGGCATTGCCTGTCAATCTCAGCTTTATGTTGACCAGAGTCCAGGCCTCGCATTGCCGGTCAATCTAAGCTTTCTGTTGACCAGACTCCAGGCCTGGCATTGCATGTCAATTTAAGCTGTATTTTGACCAGAGTCCAGGCCTGGCATTGCCTGTCAATCTTAGCTGTATGAGTTCCAGACACCAGGCCTGGCATTGCCTGTCAATCTCAGCTGTATGTTGTCCAGAGACCAGGACTGGCATTGCCTGTCAATCTCAGCTGTATGCGGACCCAACTCCAGGCGTGGCATTTCCATGTCAATCTAAGCTGCATACGGACCCAGCTCCAGGCCTGTCATTGCCTGTCAATCTAAGCTGTATGCGGACTCAACTCCAGGCGAGCCATTGCCTGTCAATCTAAGCTGTTTGCGGACCCAGCTGCAGGCCTGGCATTGCCTGTCAATCTCAGCTGTAAGTTGACCAGACTCCAGGCCTGGCATTGCCTGTCAATCTCAGCTTTATGTTGACCAGACTCCAGGCCTGGCATTGCCTGTCAATCTAAGCTGTATGCGGACCGAGCTGCAGGCCTGGCATTGCCTGTCAATCTCAGCTGTAAGTTGACGAGACTCCAGGCCTGGCATTGCCTGTCAATCTCAGCTTTATGTTGACCAGACTCAGGCCTGGCATTGCCTGTCAATCTCAGCTTTATGTTGACCAGAGTCCAGGCCTGGCATTGCCTGTCAATCTAAGCGTTATGTTGAACAGACTCCAGGCCTGTCATTGCCTGTCAATCTCAGCTGTATGCTGACCAGAGTCCAGGCCTGACATTGCCTGTCAATCTAAGGTGTATGCTGATTATACTCCAGGCCTGGCATTGCCTGTCAATCTAAACTGTATGTTGACCAGAGTTCAGGACTGGCATTGCCTGTCAATCTAAGCTGTATGTGGACCCAGCTGCAGGCCTGGCATTGCCTGTCAATCTAAATGGTATGTTAACCAGAGTCCAGGCCTGGCATTGCCTGTCAATCTAAGCTGTATGTTGACCAGACTCCAGGCCTGGCATTGCCTGTCAATCACAGCAGTATGTTGACCAGAGTCCAGGCCTTGCATTGCCTGTCAATTTAAGCTGTATGTTGACCAGAGTCTAGGTCAGGCATTGCCTGACAAACTCAGTTGTATGTTGACCAGAGTTCAGGCCTGGCATTGCCTGTCAATCTCAGCCGTATGTTGACCAAAGTCCAGGCCTGGCATTGCTTGTCAATCTAAGCTTTCTGTTGACCAGACTCCAGGCCTGGTATTGCCTGTCAATTTAAGCTGTATGCGTTCCAGACTCCAGGCCTGGCATTGCCTGTCAATCTCAGCTGTATGTTGTCCAGAGTCCAGGACTGGCATTGCCTGTCAATCTAAGCTGTATACAGACCCATCTCCAGGCTTGGTATTGCCTGTCAATCTAAGCTGTATGTTGACCAGACTCCAGGCCTGGCATTGCCTGTCATTCTAAGCTGTTTGTTGACCAGAGTACAGGCCTGGCATTGCAAGTCAATCTCAGCCGTATGGTGACCAGAGTCCAGCCCTGGCATTGCCTGTCAATTTAAACTGTATGTTGACCAGACTCCAGGCCTGGTATTGCCTTTCAATCTCATTTTTATGTTAACCAGAGTTCAGGCCTGGCAATGCCTGTCAATCTGAGCTGTATGTTGACCAGAGTCCAGTCCTGGCATTGCCTGTCAATCTCAGCTGTATGTTGACCAGAGTTCAGGCCTGGCATTGCCTTTCAATCTAAGCTGTATGCGGAACCAGCTCCAGGCCTGGCATTGCCTGTCAATCTAAGCTGTATGATGACCAGAGTCCCGGCCTGGCATTGCCTGTCAATCTAAACTGTATGTTGACCAGTCTGCAGGCCTGGCATTGCGTATCAATCTCAGCTGTATGTTGACCAGAGTCCAGGCCTGGCATTGCCTGTCATTCTAAGCTGTTTGTTGACCAGAGTACAGGCCTGGCATTGCATGTCAATTTAAGCTGTATGTTCACCAGATTCCAGGCCTGGCATTGCCTGTCAATCTCAGCCGTATGTTGACCAGAGTCCAGGCCTGGCATTGCCTTTCAATTTAAACTGTATGTTGACCAGACTCCAGGCCTGGTATTGCCTTCCAATCTCATTTGTATGTTGACCAGAGTCCAGGCCTGGCATTGCCTGTCAATCTCAGCTGTATGTTGACCAGAGGCCAGGCCTGGCATTGCCTGTCAAACTCAGCTGTGTGTTGAGCAGACTCCAGGCCTGGCATTGCCTGTCAATTTAAGCTGTATGTTGAACAGAGTCTAGGCCAGACATTGCCAGACAAACTCAGCTGTATGTTGACCAGAGTTCAGGCCTGGCATTGCCTGTCAATCTCAGCTGTATGTTGACCAGAGTCCAGGCCTGGCATTGCCGGTCAATCTAAGTTGTCTGTTGACCAGACTCCAGGCCTGGCATTGCCTGTCAATGTAAGCAGTATTTTGAGCAGAGTCCAGGCCTGGCATTGCCTGTCAATCTCAGCTGTATGTTGTCCAGAGTCCAGGACTGGCATTGCCTGTCAATCTAAGCTGTATACGGACCCAGCTCCAGGCCTGGCATTGCCTGTCAATCTCAGCTGTATGTTGACCAGACTCCAGGCCTGGCATTGCCTGTCAATCTCAGCTTTATGTTGACCAGACTCCAGGCCTGGCATTGCCTGTCAATCTAAGCTGTATGCGGACCGAGCTGCAGGCCTGGCATTGCCTGTCAATCTCAGCTGTAAGTTGACGAGACTCCAGGCCTGGCATTGCCTGTCAATCTCAGCTTTATGTTGACCAGACTCCAGGCCTGGCATTGCCTGTCAATCTCAGCTTTATGTTGACCAGAGTCCAGGCCTGGCATTGCCTGTCAATCTAAGCGTTATGTTGAACAGACTCCAGGCCTGTCATTGCCTGTCAATCTCAGCTGTATGCAGACCAGAGTCCAGGCCTGACATTGCCTGTCAATCTAAGGTGTATGCTGATTATACTCCAGGCCTGGCATTGCCTGTCAATCTAAACTGTAAGTTGACCAGAGTTCAGGACTGGCATTGCCTGTCAATCTAAGCTGTATGTGGACCCAGCTGCAGGCCTGGCATTGCCTGTCAATCTAAATGGTATGTTAACCAGAGTCCAGGCCTGGCATTGCCTGTCAATCTAAGCTGTATGTTGACCAGACTCCAGGCCTGGCATTGCCTGTCAATCACAGCAGTATGTTGACCAGAGTCCAGGCCTGGCATTGCCTGTCAATTTAAGCTGTATGTTGACCAGAGTCTAGGTCAGGCATTGCCTGACAAACTCAGTTGTATGTTGACCAGAGTTCAGGCCTGGCATTGCCTGTCAATCTCAGCCGTATGTTGACCAAAGTCCAGGCCTGGCATTGCTTGTCAATCTAAGCTTTCTGTTGACCAGACTCCAGGCCTGGTATTGCCTGTCAATTTAAGCTGTATGCGTTCCAGACTCCAGGCCTGGCATGGCCTGTCAATCTCAGCTGTATGTTGTCCAGAGTCCAGGACTGGCATTGCCTGTCAATCTAAGCTGTATACGGACCCAGCTCCAGGCCTGGCATTGCCTGTCAATCTCAGCTGTATGTTGACCAGAGGCCAGGCCTGGCATTGCCTGTCAAACTCAGCTGTGTGTTGAGCAGACTCCAGGCCTGTCATTGCCTGTCAATCTCAGCTTTATGTTGACCAGAGTCCAGGCCTGCAATTGCCTGTCAATTTAAGCTGTATGTTGACCAGAGTCCAGGCCAGGCATTGCCTGACAAACTCAGCTGTATGTTGACCAGAGTTCAGGCCTGGCATTGCCTGTCAATCTCAGCTTTATGTTGACCAGAGTCCAGGCCTGGCATTGCCGGTCAATCTAAGCTGTCTGTTGACCAGACTCCAGGCCTGGCATTGCATGTCAATTTAAGCTGTATTTTGACCAGAGTCCAGGCCTGGCATTGCCTGTCAATCTTAGCTGTATGAGTTCCAGACACCAGGCCTGGCATTGCCTGTCAATCTCAGCTGTATGTTGTCCAGAGACCAGGACTGGCATTGCCTGTCAATCTCAGCTGTATGCGGACCCAACTCCAGGCGTGGCATTTCCATGTCAATCTAAGCTGCATACGGACCCAGCTCCAGGCCTGTCATTGCCTGTCAATCTAAGCTGTATGCGGACTCAACTCCAGGCGAGCCATTGCCTGTCAATCTAAGCTGTTTGCGGACCCAGCTGCAGGCCTGGCATTGCCTGTCAATCTCAGCTGTAAGTTGACCAGACTCCAGGCCTGGCATTGCCTGTCAATCTCAGCTTTATGTTGACCAGACTCCAGGCCTGGCATTGCCTGTCAATCTAAGCTGTATGCGGACCCAGCTGCAGGCCTGGCATTGCCTGTCAATCTCAGCTGTAAGTTGACCAGACTCCAGGCCTGGCATTGCCTGTCAATCTCAGCTTTATGTTGACCAGACTCCAGGCCTGGCATTGCCTGTCAATCTCAGCTTTATGTTGACCAGAGTCCAGGCCTGGCATTGCCTGTCAATCTAAGCGTTATGTTGAACAGACTCCAGGCCTGTCATTGCCTGTCAATCTCATTTTTATGTTAACCAGAGTTCAGGCCTGGCAATGCCTGTCAATCTGAGCTGTATGTTGACCAGAGTCCAGGCCTGGCATTGCCTTTCAATCTAAGCTGTATGCGGAACCAGCTCCAGGCCTGGCATTGCCTGTCAATCTAAGCTGTATGATGACCAGAGTCCCGGCCTGGCATTGCCTGTCAATCTAAACTGTATGTTGACCAGTCTGCAGGCCTGGCATTGCGTATCCATCTCAGCTGTAGGTTGACCAGAGTCCAGGCCTGGCATTGCCTGTCATTCTAAGCTGTTTGTTGACCAGAGTACAGGCCTGGCATTGCATGTCAATTTAAGCTGTATGTTCACCAGATTCCAGGCCTGGCATTGCCTGTCATTCTCAGCCGTATGTTGACCAGAGTCCAGGCCTGGCATTGCCTTTCAATTTAAACTGTATGTTGACCAGACTCCAGGCCTGGTATTGCCTTCCAATCTCATTTGTATGTTGACCAGAGTCGAGGCCTGGCATTGCCTGTCAATCTCAGCTGTATGTTGACCAGAGGCCAGGCCTGGCATTGCCTGTCAAACTCAGCTGTGTGTTGAGCAGACTCCAGGCCTGGCATTGCCTGTCAATTTAAGCTGTATGTTGAACAGAGTCTAGGCCAGGCATTGCCTGACAAACTCAGCTGTATGTTGACCAGAGTTCAGGCCTGGCATTGCCTGTCAATCTCAGCTGTATGTTGACCAGAGTCCAGGCCTGGCATTGCCGGTCAATCTAAGTTGTCTGTTGACCAGACTCCAGGCCTGGCATTGCCTGTCAATGTAAGCAGTATTTTGAGCAGAGTCCAGGCCTGGCATTGCCTGTCAATCTCAGCTGTATGTTGTCCAGAGTCCAGGACTGGCATTGCCTGTCAATCTAAGCTGTATACGGACCCAGCTCCAGGCCTGGCATTGCCTGTCAATCTCAGCTGTATGTTGACCAGAGGCCAGGCCTGGCATTGCCTGTCAAACTCAGCTGTGTGTTGAGCAGACTCCAGGCCTGTCATTGCCTGTCAATCTCAGCTTTATGTTGACCAGAGTCCAGGCCTGCAATTGCCTGTCAATTTAAGCTGTATGTTGACCAGAGTCCAGGCCAGGCATTGCCTGACAAACTCAGCTGCATGTTGACCAGAGTTCAGGCCTGGCATTGCCTGTCAATCTCAGCTTTATGTTGACCAGACTCCAGGCCTGGCATTGCATGTCAATTTAAGCTGTATTTTGACCAGAGTCCAGGCCTGGCATTGCCTGTCAATCTAAACTGTATGTTGACCAGAGTTCAGGACTGGCATTGCCTGTCAATCTAAGCTGTATGCGGACCCAGCTGCAGGCCTGGCATTGCCTGTCAATCTAAATGGTATGTTAACCAGAGTCCAGGCCTGGCATTGCCTGTCAATCTAAGCTGTATGTTGACCAGACTCCAGGCCTGGCATTGCCTGTCAATCACAGCAGTATGTTGACCAGAGTCCAGGCCTGGCATTGCCTGTCAATTTAAGCTGTATGTTGACCAGAGTCTAGGTCAGGCATTGCCTGACAAACTCAGTTGTATGTTGACCAGAGTTCAGGCCTGGAATTGCCTGTCAATCTCAGCCGTATGTTGACCAAAGTCCAGGCCTGGCATTGCCTGTCAATCTAAGCTTTCTGTTGACCAGACTCCAGGCCTGGTATTGCCTGTCAATTTAAGCTGTATGCGTTCCAGACTCCAGGCCTGGCATTGCCTGTCAATCTCAGCTGTATGTTGTCCAGAGTCCAGGACTGGCATTGCCTGTCAATCTAAGCTGTATACGGACCCATCTCCAGGCTTGGCATTGCCTGTCAATCTAAGCTGTATGTTGACCAGACTCCAGGCCTGGCATTGCCTGTCATTCTAAGCTGTTTGTTGACCAGAGTACAGGCCTGGCATTGCATGTCAATCTCAGCCGTATGGTGACCAGAGTCCAGGCCTGGCATTGCCTGTCAATTTAAACTGTATGTTGACCAGACTCCAGGCCTGGTATTGCCTTCCAATCTAATTTTTATGTTGACCAGAGTCCAGGCCTGGCATTGCCTGTCAATCTCAGCTGTATGTTGACCAGAGTCCAGGCCTGGCATTGCCGGTCAATCTAAGTTGTCTGTTGACCAGACTCCAGGCCTGGCATTGCCTGTCAATGTAAGCAGTATTTTGAGCAGAGTCCAGGCCTGGCATTGCCTGTCAATCTCAGCTGTATGTTGTCCAGAGTCCAGGACTGGCATTGCCTGTCAATCTAAGCTGTATACGGACCCAGCTCCAGGCCTGGCATTGCCTGTCAATCTCAGCTGTATGTTGACCAGAGGCCAGGCCTGGCATTGCCTGTCAAACTCAGCTGTGTGTTGAGCAGACTCCAGGCCTGTCATTGCCTGTCAATCTCAGCTTTATGTTGACCAGAGTCCAGGCCTGCAATTGCCTGTCAATTTAAGCTGTATGTTGACCAGAGTCCAGGCCAGGCATTGCCTGACAAACTCAGCTGTATGTTGACCAGAGTTCAGGCCTGGCATTGCCTGTCAATCTCAGCTTTATGTTGACCAGACTCCAGGCCTGGCATTGCATGTCAATTTAAGCTGTATTTTGACCAGAGTCCAGGCCTGGCATTGCCTGTCAATCTTAGCTGTATGAGTTCCAGACACCAGGCCTGGCATTGCCTGTCAATCTCAGCTGTATGTTGTCCAGAGACCAGGACTGGCATTGCCTGTCAATCTCAGCTGTATGCGGACCCAACTCCAGGCGTGGCATTTCCATGTCAATCTAAGCTGCATACGGACCCAGCTCCAGGCCTGTCATTGCCTGTCAATCTAAGCTGTATGCGGACTCAACTCCAGGCGAGCCATTGCCTGTCAACCTAAGCTGTTTGCGGACCCAGCTGCAGGCCTGGCATTGCCTGTCAATCTCAGCTGTAAGTTGACCAGACTCCAGGCCTGGCATTGATTGTCAATCTCAGCTTTATGTTGACCAGACTCCAGGCCTGGCATTGCCTGTCAATCTAAGCTGTATGCGGACCCAGCTGCAGGCCTGGCATTGCCTGTCAATCTCAGCTGCAAGTTGACGAGACTCCAGGCCTGGCATTGCCTGTCAATCTCAGCTTTATGTTGACCAGACTCCAGGCCTGGCATTGCCTGTCAATCTCAGCTTTATGTTGACCAGAGTCCAGGCCTGGCATTGCCTGTCAATCTAAGCGTTATGTTGAACAGACTCCAGGCCTGTCATTGCCTGTCAATCTCAGCTGTATGCTGACCAGAGTCCAGGCCTGACATTGCCTGTCAATCTAAGGTCTATGCTGATTATACTCCAGGCCTGGCATTGCCTGTCAATCTAAACTGTATGTTGACCAGAGTTCAGGACTGGCATTGCCTGTCAATCTAAGCTGTATGCGGACCCAGCTGCAGGCCTGGCATTGCCTGTCAATCTAAGTGGTATGTTAACCAGAGTCCAGGCCTGGCATTGCCTGTCAATCTAAGCTGTATGTTGACCAGACTCCAGGCCTGGCATTGCCTGTCAATCACAGCAGTATGTTGACCAGAGTCCAGGCCTGGCATTGCCTGTCAATTTAAGCTGTATGTTGACCAGAGTCTAGGTCAGGCATTGCCTGACAAACTCAGCTGTATGTTGACCAGAGTTCAGGCCTGGCATTGCCTGTCAATCTCAGCCGTATGTTGACCAAAGTCCAGGCCTGGCATTGCCTGTCAATCTAAGCTTTCTGTTGACCAGACTCCAGGCCTGGCATTGCCTGTCAATTTAAGCTGTATGCGTTCCAGACTCCAGGCCTGGCATTGCCTGTCAATCTCAGCTGTATGTTGTCCAGAGTCCAGGACTGGCATTGCCTGTCAATCTAAGCTGTATACGGACCCAGCTCCAGGCCTGGAATTGCTTGTCAATCTAAGCTGTATGTTGACCAGACTCCAGGCCTGGCATTGCCTGTCAATTTCAGCTGTATGTTGACCAGAGTCCAAGCCTGGCATTGCCTGTCATTCTAAGCTGTTTGTTGACCAGAGTACAGGCCTGGCATTGCCTGTCAATCTCAGCTGTATGTTGTCCAGAGTCCAGGATTGGAATTGCCTGTCAATCTAAGCTGTATACGGACCCAGCTCCAGGCCTGGCATTGCCTGTCAATCTAAGCTGTATGTTGACCAGACTCCAGTCCTCGCATTGCCTGTCATTCTAAGCTGTTTGTTGACCAGAGTACAGGCCTGGCATTGCATGTCAATTTAAGCTGTATGTTCACCAGATTCCAGGCCTGGCATTGCCTGTCATTCGCAGCCGTATGTTGACCAGAGTCCAGGCCTGGCATTGCCTTTCAATTTAAACTTAATGTTACCAGACTCCAGGCCTGGTATTGCCTTCCAATCTCATTTGTATGTTGACCAGAGTCCAGGCCTGGCATTGCCTGTCAATCTCAGCTGTATGTTGACCAGAGGCCAGGCCTGGCATTGCCTGTCAAACTCAGCTGTGTATTGAGCGGACTCCAGGCCTGGCATTGCCTGTCAATCTGAGCTGTATGTTGACCAGAGTGCAGTACTGGCATTGCCTGTCAATTTAAGCTGTATGTTGAACAGAGTCTAGGTCAGGCATTGCCTGACAAACTCAGCTCTATGTTGACCAGAGTTCAGGCCTGGCATTGCCTGTCAATCTCAGCTGTATGTTGACCAGAGTCCAGGCCTGGCATTGCTGGTCAATCTAAGATGTCTGTTGACCAGACTCCAGGCCTGGCATTGCCTGTCAATGTAAGCAGTATTTTGAGCAGAGCCAAGGCCTGGCATTGCGTGTCAATCTAAGCTGTATGAGTTCCAGACTCCAGTCCTGGCATTGCCTGTCAATCTCAGCTGTATTTTGTCCAGAGTCCAGGACTGGCATTGCCTGTCAATCTAAGCTGTATACGGACCCAGCTCCAGGCCTGGAATTGCCTGTCAATCTAAGCTGTATGTTGACCAGACTCCAGGCCTGGCATTGCCTGTCAATCTCAGCTGTATGTTGACCAGAGTCCAAGCCTGGCATTGCCTGTCATTCTAAGCTGTTTGTTGACCAGAGTACAGGCCTGGCATTGCCTGTCAATCTCAGCTGTATGTTGTCCAGAGTCCAGGATTGGCATTGCCTGTCAATCTAAGCTGTATACGGACCCAGCTCCAGGCCTGGCATTGCCTGTCAATCTAAGCTGTATGTTGACCAGACTCCAGTCCTCGCATTGCCTGTCATTCTAAGCTGTTTGTTGACCAGAGTACAGGCCTGGCATTGCATGTCAATTTAAGCTGTATGTTCACCAGATTCCAGGCCTGGCATTGCCTGTCATTCACAGCCGTATGTTGACCAGAGTCCAGGCCTGGCATTGCCTTTCAATTTAAACTTAATGTTACCAGACTCCAGGCCTGGTATTGCCTTCCAATCTCATTTGTATGTTGACCAGAGTCCAGGCCTGGCATTGCCTGTCAATCTCAGCTGTATGTTGACCAGAGGCCAGGACTCGCATTGCCTGTCAATTTTAGCTGTATGTTGAACAGAGTCTAGGCCAGGCATTGCCTGACAAACTCAGCTGTATGTTGACCAGAGTTCAGGCCTGGCATTGCCTGTCAATCTCAGCTGTATGTTGACCAGATTCCAGGCCTGGCATTGCCGGTCAATCTAAGATGTCTGTTGACCAGACTCCAGGCCTGGCATTGCCTGTCAATATAAGCAGTATTTTGAGCAGAGTCCAGGCCTGGCATTGCCTGTCAATCTAAGCTGTATGATTTCCAGACTCCAGTCCTGGCATTGCCTGTCAATGTCAGCTGTATGTTGTCCAGAGTCCAGGACTGGCATTGCCTGTCAATCTAAGCTGTATACGGACCCAGCTCCAGGCCTGGAATTGCTTGTCAATCTAAGCTGTATGTTGACCAGACTCCAGGCCTGGCATTGACTGTCAATCTCAGCTGTATGTTGACCAGAGTCCAAGCCTGGCATTGCCTGTCATTCTAAGCTGTTTGTTGACCAGAGTACAGGCCTGGCATTGCCTGTCAATCTCAGCTGTATGTTGTCCAGAGTCCAGGATTGGCATTGCCTGTCAATCTAAGCTGTGTACGGACCCAGCTCCAGGGCTGGCATTGCCTGTCAATCTAAGCTGTATGTTGACCAGACTCCAGTCCTCGCATTGCCTGTCATTCTAAGTTATTTGTTGACAAGAGTACAGGCCTGGCATTGCATGTAAATTTAAGTTGTATGTTGACCCGAGTCCAGGCCTGGCATTGCCTGTCAATCTCAGCCATATGTTGATCAGAGTCCAGGCCTGGCATTGCCTGTCAATTTAATCTGTATGTTGACCAGACTCCAGGCCTGGTATTGCCTTTCAATCTCATTTTTATGTTGACCAGTGTCCAGGCCTGGCATTGCCTGTCAATCTCACCTGTATGTTGACCAGAGTCCAGGCCTGGCATTGCCTTTCAATCTAAGCTGTATGCGGAACCAGCTCCAGGCCTGGCATTGCCTGTCAATCTAAGCTGTATGATGACCAGAGTCCCGGCCTGGCATTGCCTGTCAATCTAAACTGTATGTTGACCAGTCTGCAGGCCTGGCATTGCCTATCAATCACAGCTGTATGTTGACCAGAGTCCAGGCCTGACATTGCCGGTCAATCTAAGCTCTATGTTGACCAGAGTCCAGGCCTGGCATTGCCTGTCAATCTCAGCTGTATGCGGACCCAACTCCAGGCGTGGCATTGCCTGTCAATCTCAGCTGTATGTTGACCAGAGTACAGGCCCAGCATTGCCTGTCATTCTAAGCTGTTTGCTGACCAGAGTACAGGCCTGTCATTGCATGTCAATTTAAGCTGTATGTTGACCAGAGTCCAAGCCTGGCATTGCCTGTCAATTTAAACTGTCTGTTGACCAGACTCCAGGCCTGGTATTGCCTTCCAATCTCATTTTTATGTTGACCAGAGTCCAGGCCTGGCATTGCCTGTCAATCTCAGCTGTATGTTGACCAGAGTCCAGGCCTGGCATTGCCTGTCAATCTCAGCTGTATGTTGATCAGAGTCCAGGCCTGGCATTGCCTTTCAATCTAAGCTGTATGCGGAACCAGCTCCAGGCCTGGCATTGCCTGTCAATCTAAGCTGTATGATGACCAGAGTCCCGGCCTGGCATTGCCTGTCAATCTAAACTGTATGTTGACCAGTCTGCAGGCCTGGCATTGCCTATCAATCTCAGCAGTATGTTGACCAGAGTCCAGGCCTGACATTGCTGGTCAATCTAAGGTTTATGTTGACCAGAGTCCAGGCCTGGCATTGCCTGTCAATCTCAGCTGTATGCGGACCCAACTCCAGGCGTGGCATTTCCTGTCAATCTAAGCTGTATGCGGACCCAGCTCCAGGCCTGTCATTGCCTGTCAATCTAAGCTGTATGTTGACCAGAGTCCAGGCCTGGCATTGCCTGTCAATCTAAGCTTTATGCGGACCCAGCTCCAGGCCTGGCATTGCCTGTCAATCTAAGCTGTATGTTGACCAGAATCCAGGCCTCGCATTGCCTGACAATCTAAGCTTTATGCGGAGCCAGCTGCAGGCCTGGCATTGCCTGTCAATCTAAGCTGTATGTTGACCAGTGTCCAGGCCTGGCATTGCCTTTCAATCTCAGCTGTAGATTGACCAGAGTCCAGGCCTGGCATTGCCTGTCAATCTAAACGGTATGTTGACCAGACTCCAGGCCTGGCATTGTCTGTCAATCTCAACTGTATGTTAACCGGTCTCCAGGCCTGGCATTGCCTGTCAATCTCAGCTTTATGTTCACCAGAGTCCTCCCTGACATTGCCTGTCAATCTAAGCTGTATGTTGACCAGAGTCCAGGCCTGGCATTGCCTGTCAATCTAAGCTGTTTGCGGACCCAGCTCCAGGACTGGCATTGCCTGTCAATCTCAGCTGTATGCGGACCCAGCTCCAGGCGTGGCATTGCCTGTCAATCTAAGCTGTTTGCGGACACAGCTCCAGGACTGGCATTGCCTGTCAATCTGAGCTGTATGTTGGCCAGAGTACAGGCTTGGCATTGCCAGTCAATCTCAGCTGTATGTTTTTCAGTAACCAAGCCTGGCATTGCCTGTCAATCTCAGGTGTATGTTTATCAGCATACATGCCTGGCATTGCCTGTCAATCTCAGCTGTATGTTGGCCAGAGGCCTGGCCTGGCATTGCCTGTCAATCTAAGCTGTTTGTTGACCAGACTCCAGGCCTGGCATTGCCTGTCAATCTCAGCTCTATGTTGACCAGAGTCCAGGCCTGGCATTGTCTGTCAATCTAAACTGTATGTTGGCCAGAGTCCAGGCCTGGCATTGCCTGTCAATCTCAGTTGTATGTTGACCAGAGTCCAGGCCTGGCATTTCCTGACATTCTTAGCTGTATGTTGACCAGAGTCCAGGCCTGGCATTGCCTGCCAATCGAAGCTGTATGCGGAACAAGCTGCAGGCCTGGCATTGCCTGTCAATCTAAGCTGTATGTTGACCAGACTCCAGGCCTGGCATTGCCTGTCAATCTCAGCTTTATGTTGACCAGAGTCCAGGCCTGACATTGCCTGTCAATCTAAGCTGTATGTTGACCAGAGTCCAGGCCTTGCATTGACTGTCAATCTCAGCTGTATGTTGACCAGAGTCCAGGCCTGGCATTGACTTTCAATCTAAGCAGTATGTTGACCAGAATCCAGGCCTTGCATTGCCTGTCAATCTCAGCTGTCTGCGGACCCAGCTCCAGGCCTGGCATCGCCTGTCAATCTAAGCTGTTTGCGGACCCAGCTCCAGGCCTGGCATTGCCTGTCAATCTAAGCGTTATGTTGATCAGACTCCAGGCCTGTCATTGCCTGTCAATCTCAGCTGTATGCTGACCAGGTCCAGGCCTGACATTGCCTGTCAATCTAAGCTGTATGCTTATTATACTCCAGGCCTGGCATTGCCTGTCAATCTAAACTGTATGTTGACCAGACTACAGGACTGGCGTTGCCTGTCAATCTAAGCTGTATGCGGACCCAGCTGCAGGCCTGGCATTGCCTGTCAATCTAAGCTGTATGTTGACCAGAGTCCAGGCCTGGCATTGCCTGTCAATCTAAGCTGTATGCAGACCCAGCTCCAGGCCTGGCATTGCTTGTCAATCTAAACTGTATGTTGACCGCTGTCCTGGCCTGGCATTGCCTGTCAATCTCAGCTGTATGTTGACCAGAGTCCAGGCCTGGCATTGCCTGTCAATCTAAGCTGTCTGTTGACCAGAATCCAGGCCTGGCATTGCCTGTCAATCTCAGCTGTATGTTGACCAGAGTCCAGGCCTGACATTGCCCGTCAATCTAAACTGTATGTTGACCAGGGTCCAGGCCTGGCATTGCCTGTCAATCTAAGCTGTATGCGGACCCAGCTGCAGGCCTGGCATTGTCTGTGAAGCTGGTGGCTTAACTAGCAGCTAATAAAACCTCTGTGTTGAACACTTGATGTGCAACAAAATATATTAGGAAAAGGAAAAATAAATTAAAAAGCTCACAGCCAAAGTGAAATAAAGTGGACCGCTGTGGGAAGAATTAGGATAAGTGTCTTCAACATGTTTTGTTTTCATTCATAACACAAAATGGAATCAGTTCCTGAGAGATTAAGTGAATGTTTATTGGCTCGCGAACAGGGAATATCACATACGTTTAGGCACTTTGATTTCATAATCCATTGCAGGGATGAATGGAAGGAAATGTAGGGAAGACTGGTCTCCTCCAATAGAGGCCAAATCCAAAGGGGGAAAGAAACAGATAATAAATCAGTGTCATTTTCTCGCAGTCCAGATGGACTAGTATCAAAAGGCGACAGAATTAAGGGTGACGGACTCAAACAATGTTGAGAGGACCAGAGATAAGAAGTCCTAAGAATCGTTAGAAATTATATTTCTAAGTTTTATAAAAGTGTTAATATTTGTAGATTGGCAATGCTCATTTTAATTTAAGATTGTGCTCCCAGAATTGTATAATAAAGCTCTCAACTACAACTTCAGTTAAAAACTCTGGTGCAGAAAGGCTGAGACAAGCCAAAACAAAACATTATTTCACAAAACTTCAGTTTCACTCCAAGGTTCAGCCTTGAAGTTACGGTTGCCGTGGTAGGAAATGAATTTTAACTTTTCAAAACATTGGCCTAGAGTTACAAACCTGTTTGAAGACCCCGTTGTATTTTTAAATTAGTTTGAAGAATTACAAAGCGCTGTAATTGCAATTCAACTGATGACTCTAGGATCGGCGGCAATCTAAGCAGTGTAGATAGAAGCATCAATTACAAAGAGATATTAAAGTTTCAATGAATGGACAAGCCTGTGAGAAATGGATTTTAAAGTAGGCAAATGTAAGGTCAGCCACCTTGGAACTAAAAAGGATAGAACAGGATAATATTTTCTAAATGGTGAAAAGCTGGAAACAGTGGAGGTCCAAAGAGACTTGGGGATCGATGCACATAGATCATTAAAATCAGAATTAATCAAACAGTTTAAAAATAGAAAGAATCAAACAGGCTGATGAATGCTGAACTTTTTACCAGAAGACTAAAATACAAGGGGATAGAAGTTATGCTTCAGTTATACAAATCCCTGGATAGACAAACCTCACGAAGGATATGTTGGCCTTGGAGGGAGTGCAGAGATTTTCCAAAATTCACGGGTTAAATTACGAGGAAAGATTATACAAACTACCGTTGTCTTCCCTGGGATTTTTAAAAAGAGTTTGCCAAGATGTGATTTGATCGAAGTTTTCAAGATAATAAAGGGACCTGAGAGCGTAGGGAGCGAAAAAATTGCAGATTGATTATATTAACCAGTTTCAGAAGAATAAGGAAGATAATCAGTACGTTTGGGTTATAATTGACTGATTTTCCAAATGAGTTGAAACAGCAAACATCAGAAATTGAAGATTCATTTGGGGAAAATAGCGTCTGGTCGTCTATGATGGAACTAAGAAGGAGAAAGGGAAATATTCTCTCCCTTTTCAACAGTTAAATTCTGCAAGATTTTAGTGCACTGTCTCTGTGAAAAGCTTGTGTGACGGTATTTGGTGCCACCGTGGCTCCGCTCTCTTTTCCCTTTTGTGTAAGTGTGTTAAAAGTTTGGTACCACGGAAAACACTAATTATTGTTCAGTCATTTGTAAAGACACCTGAAGAATGAAAAGGAAAGCTGTCATTTATTGTAAGATAATGCTATGTTGTTTTCTTTTATCTGTTCTGTATTGTGGTTCATCAATAAAATATTGGTCTAATTAAATTGTCACTATTGAGGTTTAACTATCCTAATAAATGGTGAAAACCCGACTTTCAGTGTGGCCACAGTGAGATTCTGGTTATTTTAAATTGTATGCGAGTCTCCAGTTCCGGACACGAGTCTTTCACATTGAAGAAAGGGGAAGACATGCTATATTGGAGTTGAATTAGTTCACAGAATGTTTCAATTTAATAGCGATGTTGGCAACGATTTCCGCTCTAAAAAAAAAGTGTTTGTTTCATGGGAAAGATTTCCTAAATTTAACTGAAGTGACGTGATGACGTCAGACAATGTTTTGCTCCGTCTTCTTTTCAACCTACAAAGCAGTCAACCCTTTCCGCTGACTGCTGTTTTCTTCATTCAGCAAGGACCCACTTTTGTATTGTTGGATGTAAATCTACAGGGGGCATTATTAAATTTAAGTTTCTTAATCGGAGCGGATATTTCCCTCCGTTGACTGAAGGAGATTATGAATTGTCAAATTAACCCATTGGGCTTTTAAACAGAGCCACAATAGATTCTCTGTTTCATTGTTCCTATAAACAGGGGATCTCGGTTTCCCGGAACTTTTGGCGGTTGATGGCATAGCAAAAGAT
Source organism: Squalus acanthias (assembly GCA_030390025.1). NCBI lineage: Eukaryota > Metazoa > Chordata > Chondrichthyes > Squaliformes > Squalidae > Squalus > Squalus acanthias. The sequence goes on along the minus strand of CM059442.1, from coordinate 9,633,127 downwards.
CCAGCAGTTTGAGTAATTACCTGCAGCATCGGCAGACATCGAATGTCACGGGGTGGTGACAACATTGGACTTCAGACTTTAAACGATTGGGTTAAATTATTGGGATCGATTGTTATTCCAAGATACATTGCTCGAACAGGAAGATAAAAGACTTGCATCCAAACGCAATTGTTACTTTAGACTTCTTTTTAAAATCACAAAGTCTTGGCATAATTTAATTGTGAAATTTAAATTAATGAGATAAATTGGTAAGATTTGCTGTTCAAGCCCTTGGGAAGGGAAATTTAACTGACATTTTAGTAAATAATCAAGCTTTATTTGTGAAAAGGGGCAGTCTATGTGGTTCCATCCAAACTATGCATTCAGAATAAAGTTTTTTAGGGGAGACGTTTGCTTTACTGTTATCTAACATCCCTATTCGTGCAGACTGAATTGCTTTCTGACATATTTTTTGTTAATAAAAGGTTAAAGAAGAGGTTCGGTTAAAAACAATTAAACACAATATTTGTGATAAAACTTGGATCAAGTGAGAACATTTGGCCTATGATTTAAAGATATTAGGATAATTTTATATTAGACGGTAAAGTTCTTCCGGGGCTCATGAAAGAACTGATGAACTGGTGAATATTGTATAAAATTGAATGAGAAGAAGTGAGTGAGGATCTAAAATGAACACGGCAAGTTTACACCTCCAATTGGGAATTTTTCTAATTTTTTTTCTAAAATATTTTTTCTTAGGTGAATTGGCATAAAAAAAACTGGATGCAACTTAGCATTAATAAACATTCTTGCGAAAGTCAGGCAAGTGTGGCAAATTGATAAGTGTTCTCTTGGAGATGTCTGTGTCGTTGCCGATACTGAACAATAAGAAAACTGCATTTGATAGTCTGGCCACTACCCGAGATACCGGGAACTTGCACATGGAGATGAGCAAATATCTCCAGACACACCACGATTTTTTGATACGATCACCAGAAGGCACAAGAATGGCTTGGATCAGATATCACGTGCGGCATGATATTGGGATACCGGTGTGTGTGTGTGTGCAAATGTATATATGTTATGTGTAAAGTAACTAGCATGTGGGAATGAATTTTGAATTCGCACTAAAGAACGGGTCTCAGACATGCTCAGTTATCGACAACAGCACTACATGAAATGGCTAATGTGGCTCAGGAGAGTGTGACAAATTTTTAAATCATCATAGCCATGACACATTCTCCATAGAGACACGGACTTTGAAATAATCAGGGTGGAGTTAAACACACTGCTACAGTGTCGACAGGATCGGACAAAGTCAACATGGATTTACAAAATGTAAATCATGCTTGACTAATCTACTGGAATTTTTGGAGGCTGCAACTGGTAGGATAGATAAGGGAGAACAAGTGGATGTGGTGTATTTGGACATTCAGAAGGCTTTCGATAAGGTCCACATAAGAGATTAGCATGCAAAGTTAAAGCACATGGGATTGGGGATAAGGTACTGTCTTGGATAGAGAACTGTTTGGCAGACAGGAAGCAAAGAGTTGGAATAAACGGGTCTTTTTTCCGAGTGGCAGGCAGTGACTAGTGGGGTACCGCAGCGATCGGTGCTTAGACTCCAGCTATTAACAATATATATTAATGATCTAGACGAGGGAACTAGATGTAATATCTCCAAGTTTGTAGATGACACCAAGCTGGGTGGGCGTGTGTGCTGTGAGAAGGATGCAGAGAAACTCCAGTATGATTTGGACAGTTTGGGTGATTGGGCAGATGCATGGCAGATGCAGTATAATGTGGATAAATGCGAGGTTATCCACTTTGGTGGCAAAAACAGGAAGACAGATTATTATCTGAACGGCAATAGATTGGGAAAAGGGAAAGTGCATCGGGACCTGGGTGTCCTTGTGCACCAGCCGCTGAAGGTAAGCATGCAGGTGCAGCAGGCGGTTAAGAAGGAAAATGGGATGTTGGCCTTCATAGCGAGAGGATTCGAGTACAGGAGCAAGGATGTCTTGCTGCAGCTGTACAGGGCCTTGGTGAGACCGCACCTTGAGTATTGTGTGCAGTTTTGGTCGCCCTATCTGAGGAAGGATGTTCTTGCCATGGAATGCTTGCAGCAAACATTCATCAGACTGAGACCAGGGATGGCAGGAATGACGTATGAAGAGAGATTGGGTCAATTACGCATATATTCGCCAGAGTTTAGAAGAATGAGAGGGGATCTCATTGAAACTTATAAAAATTCTAACAGGACTAGACAGACTAGATGCAGGCATGATGTTTCCGATGGCGTGGGAGTCCAGAACCAGAGTTCACAGTCTTAGGATAAGGGGTAAGCCATTTAGGACTGAGATGAGGAGGAATTTCTCACCCAGAGAGTGGTGAACCTGTGGAATTCTCTACCACAGAAGGCAGTTGAGGCCAATTCATTTTATACATTCAAGAAGGAGTTAGATATATATCTTAAGACAAAGGGGATCAAGGGATATGGGGAGAAAGCAGGGACATGGTACTGTATTTGGATGATCAGCGATGATCTCATTAAATGGCAGAACAGGCTCGAGGGGCCGAATGGCCTACTTCTGTTCGTATCTTCTATGTTTCTATGCTACGTTTCAGAGTCATTAAAATTGAACGCAAATGGAATGCTGATTAAATTAGGATTTGCTTTCAGCTCGAATGTTCGTCAGTTTCAAGGACTCCAATAAGAACTGAGCAAAGACATATTGTAGGGAGGCTTAAAACAACAAAATCAGAGAGGTCGATGCCTGTCTCTGTCTGAACAAGGTGGCCACGGCTGTATACAAACCAGCTACAAACTGAAGGTGGGAGACAAGGAGGCCATTCATTCAAGGTTCCATAACAAAACATGGGTCCAAGTGAGAAGTGACTACCGTGACGACGCAGAGGCCATCAAAAGGGTTAGTTTAGGTACGAGTGATAAACCGATGTATAGCATCTAAAAAGGATAATTTCGATTGTAATAGAGAAAGAACCTTAAAGCAGGCTCCTTGATAAGATTGGGATTCCCCTAGTCGGGAGAACACAAAGACTCCCCTGAACCAGCTGGGATTGGACACACACTGACATCAAAAACTAAATTGGTCACGGAATTAATAGGGTTCAGGCAAAGAGTTTGTATCACACTGGGAATAAAAGTAATTCAAGAAGATTGTAAAACAATTCAATACAAACTTAAAAGGTAAAGACAGCTGGTTATTTTACATTAAGAAATGTCTTATGTGGATAAGTAATATTAACTATTGGTTTTCCAAGTACGAACGCTGATAGTGATGATCATAAGGTTAAAAGGTATGTGGGACCAAAAAAAAAAGACGGCCCACCTGACAAAAAAAATTCTGCATGTCCGATACAGCAAATGAAGCAAATGTTAATGGACTAGAAGTAATTGAATCAGGAATAGTATTATATAACTTTCAGAGTTAAAAATGAGCTTGAATCTGTCAAACAGATTATGTGAAGCGAGTTATTCACACGGGGAAGCGGGGAAGATATGTTGAGATTGAGAGTGGCATCAATGTGGGGCCCTGTCGATAGATTGTAAGAAATGGAAAAAACAAAAAACAAAAAGAAGTGAAATATCTGAGCATGTGAGGCACAGCGGGTGTGGAGACGAGTGAGTGAACGGTCTGAATTCAATTGGTTGGGTGACGGTGGTCCGAGTGTCTGGATGCTGTGTTCCGACCAATTGTAGACCAGAGGGACATGTACAAATCGTTTTCGCCTGACAATAACATCTGAAGGGAAATGTTAGCATATAAATCAATGAACAAAACGAAGGACCTCAAAGGAAGTAATTTCCGATTAATCCCGGTGTCACGTGCTCGTGTGTACAGCCATAGGAGGATTGAACAGATGAATGCGTGGCTGGAGAGATGGCGCAGGAAGGAGGTTATTAGATTCCTGAGGCATTGGGACCTTTTCTGGGGAAGGTGGGACCTGTACAAGCCGGACGGTTTACACCTCAACAGAGCTGAGAACAATATTCTCGCGGGGATGTTTTGCTGGTGCTGTTGGGGAGGGTTTAAACTATCTTGGCAGTTGGATGGGCACCAGCATATAGGAGTAGAAAAGATAAATAAGGTGCAAAAATTAGTGAGAGTGTTGGAGAGTAATAGAGAAAATAGTGCTAGAGGCGGTAGTAGTAACAATGGGCTTAGAATGCATGTACGTAAACGCACAAAGTATGGTGAATAAGGTTGGTGAGCTACAAGCACAATTAGTTCTGTGGCAATATGATGTTGTGGCAATAACGGAAACCTGGCTTAAAAACGGTGCGGACTGGGTACTTAATATTAAAGGGTACAAAGTATTAAGAAAGGATAGGGAAGAAAGATGGAGGTGGGTTGGCAGTGCTGATTAAGGAAGAAATTGTCGTATTCGAAAGGGAGGATGTTCTTGAGGGGACAAGGACAGAATACATTTGTTTATAGTTGAGGAGCAAAAAGGGTATGATCACGCTATTGGGGGTATTCCATAGGACTCCAAATAGTGAGAGGGATGTAGAGGAGCAAATCTGCAGGGAAATCGCAGAGATATGCAAGCGCTATGGAGTGGTGATATTGGGGGACATGAATTACACAAATATCAATTGGAATAATGCTAGGGTAAAGGGAAAGGAGGTGGAGGGATTTTTGAAATGTGTTCAGGAGAATTTCCTTGACTAATATGTTCTTGGCCCAAATAGGTAGGAGGCATTGTTGGATCTGGTGCTGGGGATTGAGGTGGGCCAGGTCGACCAAGTGTCTCTGAGAGAACTTTTGGGTACAAGTGATCATCGTAGCATAATATTTAGATTAGCAATGGAGAGGAGCAAGGAACAATCTAGAGTGGAACTTCTAAACAGGAATAGGGCTAACTTCAATGGCATGCGAAAGGATCTAGCCAGGGTAAAATGGAACCAAAGACCGACATGAAAAACTGTAACAGAACAATGGGTGATCTTTAAAGAGGAGATGTTCCAAGTACAGGCTAGGTACATTCCAACAAGAGGGAAGGGTAAGGGAACCAAAGCAAGGGCTCCTTGGATGACGAGGGCGATAGAGAAGAGGATGAAACAAAAAAAGAGGTTGTACGATGCATGCCAGGTGAATTTTCCAAGGTAGAACCAGGCCAAGTACAATAAGTTGAGAGGGGATGTGAAGATGAAAATAAGATTTGCAAAGAGATTATGAAATTAGAATGGCGGTTAACATTTAAGGGAACCCAAAAATCTTCTACCATCATGTAATCAGTAGTGGGTAATAAGAGGCGGGATGGGGCCTATTTAGAGACAAAGAAGTTGATATATGCTTAGAGGCACAGGGCAAGGCTAGAATACTCAATGAGTACTTTGTATCGGTATGTGCTAAGGAGGATGATGCTGACAAAATATTGGTAGAAGTGGAAAAGGTAGAAGCAATGAAGGGGCCAAAATTGATAGACAGTATGTACTAGAAAGGCTGGGTATGCTTAGAGTGGACAATTTGCCTGGTCCAGATGGCTTGCATTCCTGGTTGCGAAGGGAATTGCGTGAGGACATAGCGGAAGGGCTTGCCATAATTTTCCAATCGTCCCTAGATGCGGGGGAGGTGCCTGAAGCTTGGAAAGTGGCAAATGTGAACCATTGTTCAAGAAAGGTTGTAAGAACAATCCGAGTCACTACAGGCTGGTCAGTTTATCATCGTGGTGGGTAAAGCTTCAGAAACAATAAAAAAGGAAAAAAAATAATGGGAACTTGGAGAGGTTTAAGCTAATTTAAGAGAGCCAACACGGGTTTGTAAAAGAAAGATCGTGTTTGACTAATCTAATTGATTTTTTGATGAAGTAACAGAGAGGATTGATAACGGAAATGCAATGGATGTTGTTTACATGGATTTTCGGAAGGCGTTTGACAAAGTACCACAAAGAATATTAATTAACAACATTGAGGCTCATGGAATAGATGTGTCAGTGGCAGCTTGGACAAGGAATTGGCTTAAGGACTGAAAACAGCGAGTTGTGGGAATTGGCTGTTTTTCAGACTGGAGGAGGTAGACAGTGGTGTTCCTTAAGGGTCAGTGCTGGGGCCACTGCTTTTTTGATATATATATAAATGACCAGGATATTGGAATACAGAGTAGAATATCTAAATTTTCCGATTACACCAAACTTGGGGGTGTGGCAAACAGTGATGATGTTATCAATAGACTGCAACAGGACATAAAAAGGCTGGCAGAATGGGCAGACAAGTGGCAGATGAAATTTAATACAGAGAAGTGTGAGGTGATGCATTTTGGCAGAAGGAGTAGGGAGTGGCAATATACACTTAAAGGCACAGTTTTAAAGAGTGTGCAGGGAAAGAGGGACCTGGGAGTTAATGTGCATAGGTCACTGAAGGTGGCAGGACATATTGAGAAAGTGGTTAACGAAGCATATGAGATCTAGGTCTCCATAAATAGATGTGAGAAGTCGCACAACACCAGGTTATAGTCCAACAGCTTTATTTGAAATCACAAGCTTTTGGAGCGCGGCTCCTTCGTCAGGTGAGATATTGAGTAGAAAAATAGAGTAGTTATGATGAAAATTTATAAAGCGCTGGTTCGGCCAGAACTGGGGTATTGCATACAGTTCTGGTCACCAAACTTGGGGAAGGATGTGAAGAACCTTGAGAGTGTGCAGAGGAGATGTACCAGAATTGTTCCGGCGATGGAAAATCTTAGCTACAAGGTTCGGTTGCGAAGCTGTATTTATTTTAATTAGAGCAAAGGAGGTTGAGGGGTGATTTGATAGAGGTGTACAAGAGTATAATGAATTTGGATAGTCTAGAGGGGCAAAGGCTGAAGCCACTATTTGATGGTACAAGGACTAGGGGACACATGTATAAGGTTTTGGAGAAGAGATACAGGGGGGATGTGAAGAAAAACTGTTTTACGCAGCGAGTGGTGATGACGTGGAATTCGCTGCCGACGGAAGCAGTGAAAACGCAGACACTCAATGTTTTTAAGGGGAGACTGGATAGGCACTTGAGGGAAATAAACTTGCAGGGATACGGGGGTAGAGCGCGGGAATGGGACTGACTGGATTGATCTACAGTGAGCCGGAACGGACTCGATAGGCCGAATGGCCCCCTTCTATGCCGTTATATCTCTCTAGCTCTATGACTCTATGGCTATGGTTGGAAACGCATCAGCCTTGTCTTTTGCACTTACGTGCTGGGCTCCATCATCATTGAGGATGGGGATATTAATGTAGCCTCCTCCTCCCGGATTGCTGCTTAATGGTCCATCACCTTTCACGACTGGATGTTCCAGGACTGCAGAACTTTGATCAGATCCGTTGATTGTGGGATCGCTTGAATCTGTCTATATCATGCTGCTTCCGCTTTTCAGCTTGTGTTGCAATTTCCCCAGGTTGGCACCGCATTTTCGTACGCCTGGTGCTGCTCTTCTACACTCCTTATTGAACTAGGGTTGGCCCACTGGCTTGATGGTAATGGTAGAGTGAAGGATCTGCCTGACCATGAGGTTACAGATTTTGGTGGATTAAAATTCCGCTGCTGCTGATGGCCCACAGCGGCTCCTGGATGGCCAGTTTTGAGTTGCTAGATCAGTTCTGAATCTATCCCAGTTAGCACGGTGGTTGTGCCAAACAATACGATGCAGTGTGTCCTCAGTGTGAAGACAGGACTTCGTCTCCATAATGACTGTGCGGTTGTCACGGATCCCAATGTTGTCATGGGCAGATGCATCAGCGACTGGTAGATTGGCGAGGACGAGATCAAGTAGCTTTTCGCCTCGTGTTGGTTCTCTCACCACCTGTCGCAGGCCCCGATTGGCATCTATACCCTCAGGAGTCGGCCAGCTCGGTCAGTAGCATAGCTACCGAGCCACTCTTGGTGATGGACATTGAAGTCCCCCACCCAGAGTACATTCTGTGCCTTAGCTACTTTCAGTGCTTCTTCCAAGTTGTGTTCAACATGGAGGAGTACTGACTCATCAGCTGAGGGAGGGCAGTAGGTGGTAATCAGTAGGTTTTCCTTTCCTATGCTTGACCTGAAGCCATAAGACTTCATGGGATCAGGAGTCAATGTTGAGGACTCACAGGGCCACCCCTTCCCGACTGTATATCACTGTGCCGCCACCGCTGGTGGGACTGTCCTGTCGGTGGGACATGAGATACCCAGGGATGGTGATGAAGGAGTTTGCAACATTGGCTGAAAGGTATGATTCTGTGAGTATGACTATGTCTGGCTATTACTTGACTAATCTGTGTGACAGCTCTCCCATTTTTGGCACAAGTCCCCAGATATTGGTGAGGAGGTACTTGCAGGGTCGAATGGCTGTGTGTGCTGTTGTCGTATCCGTAGCCGGTCCGTCCGGTTTCATTCTTATTGTTTTTTGTAGCGGTATTTTACAACTGAGTGTCTTGCTAGGCCATTTCAGAGGGCAATTAAGAGAGATCCACATTGCTGTTGATTTGGAGTTGTTCCGGTCTGTCTCCTTACAGTGCTGTGCTGTTTGATGTAAAGGTCTGTGATATTACAGTATCGTGCTCGGGTTGTAGAGGTCTGTGACTTTCACTACAGTGCTGGGTGATGTAAATGTCGGTGATATTACAGTATCGTGCTGGGGTTATACAGGTCTGTGACCTTTCAGTGCAGTGCTGGGTCATGTAAATGTCGGTGATATTACAGTATCGTGCTGGGGTTGTACTGGTCTGTGTGCTTACAGTCCAGTGCTGGGTGTTTGCCTTTATATGATTATAAAAGATTCTGAGGTCCCCTTTTATGTTACCCGCTAATCTCCTCTCAGACACGCTCTTTGCCCATCTTATTTCCATTTCCATTTCTCCTACTACGTTATGTATTCAGATTGGTTCTCGACTGAATTATAAATCTGATGTTTATCAAAACCTTCCTTTCTCTGTTTCATTTTGAACTCTATATCTTTAGTCATCCAAAGATCTCGAGCTTTGGATGCATCTCTTTTACTGTTGTTTGTGTATGGGGTCAATGAATGAGATAATCAGTTACACACTCTACTCATGGTTACACCTGGGTTGTAATGTTTGCCTATATCTATACACACACATACACACACACACAGAAACACGCAGACATACACACACATACACAGTAACACACACACACACACACACACACAGAGAAGCACATACACACACACATACACAGACATACACAGACTCCACACACAAACCGACATACACACACTCACACACACAGACACACACACGCACCTACTCATACACACAAACACATACACACACATACACATATACATACACATACGCACACATATACAGACATACACACACACACACACATACAAACTCACACACACATACACATATACACACAAACACACACAAATACAAACATACACATACTCATACACATGCACATACAAACACACACACACACACACACAAACACACGCACACACACACACACATGCACACTCACACACACAGACATACATAGACACACACACACATAAACACACACGCATACACACACACAAACACACACACACACACATACACACACACATACGTACTCACACACACAGACATACACACACACAGACACACACATACACACTCACACACACAGACATACACAGACATACGCACACACACAGAGACATACACACGCACCCACATACACATACACGCTCTTTCACACACACACAAACACACACACATACACACACACATACACATACACACACACACACATACAAACACACATACGCACTCACACACACACAGACATACACACACACAAACAGACACACACACGCACCCACATACACATGCACACTCTTTCACACACACACACAGACAAACACATACACACACATACACACGCACACACACACACATGCACACTCACACACACAGACACACCCACATACACACTTTTTCACACAAACACAGACAAACACATACACATACACACACACATACACACTCACACGCATGCATGGATTAATTGACCTGTCTGGGTCTCTATGTTTCACTTAGGAAGACGATTGTCGAAACCCGAAACTACCTTTATTATATCTGAATTGCAGCGCTTTTCTCAGCATTTTCTGGTTTTATTTCAGATTGACAGTGTTTTACTTCTTGTTTTTGTGCTGCGGGACCATGTCCAATTTAGCAAACTCAGCGAAACGGTTAAGAGTACATTTGATTTATTACAGAATAGAGCTAGTCACTGGGAAAGTTATACATTGCACAGAGAGCCTGTGAAAACCTCTGCAGTAGGAGATAAAAGAAAGACTTACATTCATATAGCGCCTTTCACGAGGACAATTCGTCTCAAAACGATTCACAGACAATCAAGTACTTTTGGAGTGTGGTCACTGTTGTAAAGTGGGAAACGCGACAGCCAATTTTTGCACAGCAATTCCCACAAACAGCAATGTGATAATGACCAGATAATCTGTTTTTAAAATGTTGATTGAGGGATAAGTATCAGCCAGGTCACCGGGCATAACTACTCTGCTGTTCATCGACATAGTGCCGGGAGATCTTTTACGTCCACCTTTGAAAGCAGATGGGACTTCTGTTTAGCGTCTCATCCGAAAGACGGCACCTCCAACATTGCAGCACTCCCTCAGCACTGTACTGTAGTGTTAGCCTAGATTCATCTGCTTGAGTCCCATGGAGTGGGAGTTGAGCTCACAACCTTTTAACTCAGAAGCGAGTGTGTCTACCCACTGAGCCACAGCTGTCGCAAGACTGAGTGACTTTATTGTGCAGCATCCAGCCATCTCCTTTAGAATTAGACCCAAAAGTTTATCACTCCAGAACAGGCATTAACTGGCCCGCCTGCTTCATCTGCTGCTGTTGTGTCAGTCTGCACTCCCACACTCTAGGCTCAATACAATGAGAGTTTGAAAAGTATTATCTAGTGCGTTATGTGTGTTCATCTCACCCCTGTCTTTACCTCCCTGTTTGTATTTGTATCTGTCTGTCTTTCATTGTCTCTGTCTCTCTGTGTATATCCATCAATCTCAATCTCTTTCTGTTCTTTTCTGTCTTTTTTCTTCAAGTCTCTTTTAATTTCTTTCTGTCGCTGTTTTATCTCTGTTTTTGTAACCCTTTGCTTTATATCTCTCTCTGTCTCACTCTGTATATCTATGTCGCTGCATTTCTTCCTATAATCTCGCAGCATAGATTAAGTCCATTAACCACCTCATGCCTGTGCAGGCTCATTCAAAAACTCTAAAAAAAAACTCGTCCCAATCCCCAGCTCTTTCCCCACAGTACTGCAGTTTTCTCTCCTTCCAGGTTTGGCCAATTCCATTTAGAAAGTGACTGAGAATCTGCTTCCCCCATCCTGTCAGGCAGTGCGTTCCAAATCATGATCCCTTGCTGCGTAACAAAACCACTCGTCTCACCTCTGTTTCATTTGCCAATTACCTTCATGTTCTCCTCTCTGTCTCTGCCTTCGTTGTCTCTTCTTTCCATTTATCGCACTCTCCGTCCGGCTCATTCTCGCCTCTCTAATCTCTCTCTGTTTTTCTTTTTTACCTTTCCACCCGGTCTATAACTCTTTCTCTCTCTTTCTATTTGCCTCTCACTATCTGCGAGACTCTGAGTATCTCATACATTTTCTCCGTCTTTCTGTTTGCCTTTGTATATCCGTGTTTCTGAGCCATGCTGCGCGTCTTCCCTTTAATTTCTCTGTTTTGACATTGACCCAAGAATTAGTGCTGCTACGCGAGAGTACGCACTGCGTACTCTCGCGTATTCTGTCTCCAATTGCCGGTTTTCTGCATGCACTGCGCATGCGCTGAAAATTGTACTTGTGAATGGAAAAGGGGGCGGGTCCTAGGTGAACCGCGTGCGCGCTACAGGCTGCGCGCATGCAGTGCACTTAGTGGTTTCAACGCGCAGGGAAGTACGGAAGATTCTACACATAAAAAATGGAGTAAGACCCACTTTTAACAAGGTAAGTAGTGAATTAAGTATTATTTTGAATTTTTTTTAACAGATATATCTTTTTTAGAGACTTTAAAGACAGGTAAGTTTATTTTTATAACTTTTTAAAAGATTTTAAATTTTTTCAAAAATTTATTTTTTTATTTAAAATGGTTAATTTATTTAAATATACTTATTTTATTAATGTGGTGTTTTTTTTTAAATGTAATTGAGGTTTAGCGGTTCTTTTGGGGGGCTATAGAATTCATAGCTTTCACAGCACTTGTGTGAAAGTTATGAATGGAAGATGGTGTGCTGCCATTGGCTCTAACTGAGTCACGTGATCCCACAGCTCGCACGAATTAACTACGCCTGTGGGATACGCAAGCCCAGCACAGCAGCTGTCCAGAAGATCAAGTTCGTGCGAGCTGGAACTGAAAAAGCCAACGCGCAGTGAGAGATCGCGGGGAGGCCTTACCCTCGCCCGAAGGCTTCCTCACGAATTTTTAGGCAAAGTATCTTTCCTTTAACTAATTCTTTTATCTCATCTTCTATTCTTCTCTCTCTGCCTTGTATTCAATTTATCTTCCTCTCTGTCTCATTGTAGAAACATATAATCTAGGAGCAGGAGTAGGCCATTCGGCCCGTCGAGCATGCTCCACCATTCAATACGATCATGGCTGATCATCCAAATCCAGTACCCTGTCCCTGCTTTAATCCCCACAGTACACATATCCCACCCTACCCCCGTAACCCCACGTATTTAATTCCCCCAACATATCGCATCATATTTAATCCCCCCCTAACACTAATGGTCAATTTATCGTAGCCAAATCAACCTAACCCGCACATTTTTGGACTGTGGGAGGAAACCGGAGCACCCCCACGCAGACATGGGGAGAATGTGCAAACTCCACACAGACAGTCACCCGAGGTCAGATTCGAACCCGGGTCTCTGGCGCTGTGAGACACCAGTGCTAACCACTATGCCACCGTGTTGCGATGTCTCGATCTTTTGCTTGTTTTGCCGACATAATCTTCTCCGCACTTCAGAAGACATTCATTGTGTAAAGTGTTTTGAGTTTTATTAATATAAAAGGCACATTACAAGAGCCGTATTCATTAATTACATTATACATTTATAGACCAGCAAATATCCGCCTCTTATTGTCTCACTTTGTTTCGTTTGCAATGCGGCGCTCACCTGCACTGTTTCCTTCTGTGTCTCAAGTTCCTTTGATTATCTTCTTTTGCCTAAAATGTGAAGAGAAGATCCATTCTGTATGAACAGGTGGTGATCTGGACTCTGTGTTAAATCACCAGTTTCTAGTTTCAGAAGCAAAGCTGCTTTCTGTGGTAGTGTGGACGAGCGGTCTAAGCGCACTGGATTAAGGCTGCTGTCTTTGCGGGGCCGTGCGTTCGAATCCCACCGCTGCCGGATATTGCGGCGTCCATAAAATTCGTCGCTTCCCCAATAGTTTTAAACCAGGCAGGGTGGTTTTGTTCAGTATTATTTCACTTCTTCACCTTTTCCTTCAGTTGTTATTGACAGGCAGATACGATTTGCAGAATTTCCAAGGGTCCATAATTGGCCTGAACCCAGCACCGAACACGACAAACACCGTCACCCAACCAACTGAATTCAGACAATTCACTCACTCGTCTCCACACCTGCTGCGTCCCACTTATTCAGATGTACACCACTTTCACATGTTTGTTTCTTCCATTTCTTGCAATCTGTCAAACGCGCTCACCATTGCTGTCACTCTCGCACCCACCATCTCGCCGTCGTTTCCCCGTTCGCCCTTCCAATCTTGCCGTTTGAACAGCACCTCCCATCTGCTCCTCTGCTATAATCCGATTTATATAACACGAATATGTTTTTTCAATCTAACCTATCCAGACAGTGAAAGTTACATTAAGACAAGGTGAAAAGACGATCCATTCTGTATAAACAGTTGGTGAGCTGGACTCTTTGATCAGGACGGGAGTCAGATGTGTTTTTCATGCCATTAGTCTGAAGAACTTGTGATTAGGAGGGCTAATATTCCCTATTATTCCCTCCACTTATAATTGTGGTAAATTTTACACTCAATGCGGCAGGAAATTTTTATCACATTTTACACTTTACTTCCAACAACTTGCTTCTTGCAATAAACACAAAAAGCGGCAAAACAACTTACAAATCACTTTGTTCGCACCAACATAAGCTGCAAATGCTGCAAACTTGCAGCACCCTTGGCCTTCCCCTTTATCTCAACGCATTCCAGCAGCGCCGCTTCTCCACCACCAGATTGTGCACTTGGCCTTTACACAACAGGGAATACCTTTACACAGCAGAAAGCACCTTCATGCAGGTCCGTCTCTTCATTTCAGTCCACGGTTTGTCGATCTCCCTCTCTGTTTCTCTCGCCGTCTCGGTCTTTCCCTCAGTGCAGGGATCCTCTGTGGTCGTTCCCCTCAGTAACAGGTATACCGCTTTGAATACTGTTGAGGGGGACGACTTACCAGTGGTAAGCCACGGTGTCCGGATCTCCGGCGCTGGGTCCGTCCCTGTGGCTCAGAAGGGATGGGGTTAGAGCATGAGAGCAATAGTTATTGGGGACTCAATAGTCATAGGGACAGATAGGAGGTTCTGTGGCAGCAAAAGAGACTCACGGATGGTATGTTGCCTCCCGGGTGCCAGGGTCCGTGACGTCTCGAACCGTGTTTTCAGAATCCTCAAAGGGGAAGGGGAACAATCACAAGTCGTGGTACACATCGGTACCAACGACATAGGTAGGAGAAGGGACGGGGATTTAAAACAGGAATTTACGAGCTAGGTTGGAAGCTGAGAGCCAGTACAAACCATGTTGTAATTTCTGGTTTGTTGCCGGTGCCACGTGGTAGCGAGTTGAGGAACAGGGAGAGAGTGCAGATAAACACGTGGCTGCAGGGATGGTGTAGGGGGGAGGGTTTCAGTTATGTGGATAATTGGAGCACATTCTGGGGAAGGTGGGACCTGTACAAACAGGACGGTTTGCATCTGAACCAGAGGGGCACCAATATCCTGGGAGGGAAATTTGCTACGGCTCTTCGGGGGGGTTTAAACTAATTTGTCAGGGGGATGGGAAAAAGGGCTGTAGTCCACGAGCCAGTGGTGAGTGTAGGGAGGTACTGAGGAGGGTATCAAGGTCGCAGGAATGTACCGGCAGACAGGAAGATGGCTTGAAGTGTGTCTAATTCAATGCAAGGAGCATCCGGAATAAGGTAGGAGAACTTGGAGCGTGGATTGGTACTTGGGACTACGATGTGGTGGCCATTACGGAGACATGGTTAGAACAGGGACAGGAATGGTTGTTGGAAGTTCCGGGGTATAGATGTTTCAGTAAGAGTAGGGAAGTTGGTAAGAAAGGCGGAGGAGTAGCATTGTTAATCAAGGATAGTTTAACAGCGGCAGAAAGGCAGTTCGAGGGGGATCTGCCGTCTGAGGTAATATGGGCTGAAGTTAGAAATAGGAAAGGAGCGGTCACGTTGTTAGGAGTTTTCTACAGGCCCCCAAATAGTAATAAAGATGTGGAGGAAGAAATTGCAAAGCAGATTATGAATAGGTGTGGAGGTCACAGAGTAGTTGTCATGGGTGACTCCAACTTTCCATAGGTCAAACAGTTCGGATGGGATAGTTTTTGCACAGTGTGTGCAGGAGGGTTTCCTGACACAATATGTGGATAGGCCGACAAGAGGTGGGGCCACGTTGGATTTGGTACTGGGTAATGAACCGGGCCAAGTGTTTGATTTGTATGTGGGAGAGCACTTTGGAGATAGTGACCACAATTCGGTAACTTTCACTATTGCAATGGAGAGGGATAGGGCCATACGGCAGGGCAGGGTTTATAATTGGGGGAGGGGTAATTATGATGCGATTAGGCAAGAATTAGGGAGTATAAGATGGGAACAGAAACTATCAGGGAAAGGCACAAACGAAAAGTGGAGCTTTTTCATGGTGCAATTACTGCGTGTCCTTGATAGGTATGTCCCTGTCAGGCAGGGAGGAAATGGCCGAGTGAGAGAACCATGGTTCACAAAAGAGGTTGAATGTCTAGTCAAAGGAAAAAGGAAGCGTATGTAAGGATGAGAAAACAAGGTTCAGTTGGGTCGATTGAGGGGTACAAAGTAGCAAGGAATGAGCTAAAAAAAGAGCTTAGGAGAGCTAGGAGGGGGCATGAGAAGTCCTTGGCGGGTCGGATCAAGAAAAACCCCAAGGCTTTTTACTCTTATGTGAGAAATAAAAGAATGATCAGGGTGAGGGTAGTGCCGGTCAAGGACAGTAGTGGGAACTTGTGCATGGAGTCAGAAGAGATAGGAGAGGTGATGAATGAATACTTTTCGTCAGTGTTCACCGAGGAGAGGGGCCATGTTCTTGAGGATGAGAGTGTGATAAAGGTGGATAGGCTGGAGGTGGTAGATGTTCTGAGGGAAGATGTTTTAGCAATTTTGAAGAACCTGAGGGTCGATAAGTCCCCTGGGCGAGATGGGATATATCCTAGGATTCTTTGGTAGGCAAGGGAGGAGATTGCAGAGCCTCTGGCTTTGATCTTTGGGTCCTCACTGTCCACGGGGATGGTGCCAGAGGACTGGAGAGTGGCGAATGTTGTTCCTCTCTTCAAGAAAGGAAATAGGAATGACCCTGGTAATTATAGGCCGGTTAGTCTTACTTCGGTGGTTGGTAAGATAATGGAAAAGGTCCTGAGGGATAGGATTTATGACCATTTGGAAAGGGACAACTTAATCAGGGATAGTCAACACGGATTCGTGAAGGGTAAGTCTTGCCTAACAAATTTGATTGAATTCTTTGAGGAGGTAACTAAGTGTGTAGATGAAGGTAGAGCAGTTGATGCCGTATACATGGATTTTAGTAAGGCGTTTGATAAGGTTCCCCATGGTCGTCTCATGAAGAAAGTAAGGAGTTCTGAGATAGAGGGAAATTTGGCCGATTGGATAAATAACTGGCTATCTCATAGAAGGCAGAGGGTGGTGGTGGATGGAACATTTTCGGACTGGAGACCAGTTACCAGCGGTGTGCCACAGGGGTCGGTGCTGGGTCCTCTGCTGTTTTTGATTTTTATCAATGACTTGGAGGAGGGGACTGAAGGGTGGATCAGTAAATTTGCTGATGACACCAAGATTGGTGGAGTAGTGGATGAGGTGGAGGGCAGTTGTAGGCTGCAAAGAGACATTGATAGGATGCAGAGCTGGGCCGAAAAATGGCAGATGGAATGTAACCCTGATAAGTGCGAGGTGATTCATTTTGGTAGGGCGAATTTGAATAAGGATTATAGGGTCAACGGCAGGGTTCTGAGGAACGTGGAGGAGCAGAGGGATCTGGGGGTTCATATCCACAGATCTCTGAAGGTTGCCACTCAAGTGGATAGAGCAGTAAAGAAGGCCTATGGTGTGTTGGCGTTTATTAACAGAGGGTTTGAGTTTAAGAACCGTGAGGTTATGCTACAACTGTACAGGACCTTGGTGAGACCACATTTGGAATATTGTGTGCAGTTCTGGTCACCTCACTATAGGAAGGACGTGGAAGCATTGGAAAGAGTGCAAAGGAGATTTACCAGGATGCTGCCTGGTTTGGGGGGGAGGTCTTATGAGGAAAGAATGAGGGAGTTGGGGCTTTTCTCTTTAGAGCGGAGGAGGATGAGAGGCGACTTAATAGAGGTTTATAAGATGATGAGGGAAATAGATAGAGTGGATGTTCAGAGACTATTTCCTCGGGTAGAGGCAGCTGTTACAAGGGGGCATAACTATAAGGTGCATGGGGGGAGATATAGAAGGGATGTTCGAGGTAGATTCTTTACTCAGAGAGTGGTTGGGGTGTGGAATGGACTGCCTGCTGTGATAGTGGAGTCGGACACTTTAGGAACATTCAAGCGGTTATTGGATAAGCACATAGAGCACACCAGAGTGATAGGGAGTGTGATAGCTTGATCTTGGTCTCGGACATTGCTCGGCACAACATCGAGGGCCGAAGGGCCTGTACTGTGCTGTAATGTTCTATGTTCTTTGTTCCCTCAGTCTCTGCCTGTCCCTCATGTTATTCAGTCTGTTTGTGGCTCTCTCTCTGGTTTCCTCAGTGTCTTTCTCTGTCCTTCACTTTGTGTGGCCTGAAACACCTTTGAATTTTTTCTGTGTGTCATTCTGTTTCTGTCCCATTGTAGGTAGTGTAATACTGAGCGTCCTTGTGACATTGTGCAGCCATGTGAGCCTCCCAACACGGGTGTTGCGGTGTCCGGATCTCGGGGCTTTTTGAGGGCCATGCTGCAGCTTTCATCACAGCCTGGATGCTGAAATTTGTCTCGCTAACACACAGCCCTGTGGGACATCGAAACCAAAATACCAGCCGGGAGCTACTTACTAGCCCACAGCAGAGTGGCGCAGCGGAAGCGTGCTGGGCCCATAACCCAGAGGTCGATGGATCGAAACCATCCTCTTTGCATTGTTAGTTTCAAAAACAATAAAAAAATGTGTTGCTACCCACAATCACATCATAATTTTACCACACTTTACTTGCACCAACGTCCTGCTTGCTGTACAGAACAGGGATAACTAATGAATTAAATATAAAATGGAGGTGTTCCAACAAACATCTATTTATTAGTGTTACCCTGTGAACACGTAGCTTCTTCTGATATAGTGGGTTGCATCAGAAAAGAGATTGTCGTTCACGAATTTAATTTTCTTTTGTTGCCCCTTTGTTTTTACTAGACCAAGCCACATTTCAATCACAAGTTTCTAGTTTCAGATGTGGTAGCGTGGCCGTGCGGTCTAAGGCTCCAGTCTTTGTGGGGGCGTGGGTTCGAATCCCACAGCTGCCAGATGTTGCGGCATGCATAAATTTTGTTCTTCGCCAACAGCAGTAAACCGTGCAGGCAGGGCGGTTTTGTTCAGTATTATGTCACTTCTTCACCTTTTCCTTCAGTTGTTATTGACAGGCAGATACGATTTGCAGAATTTCCTGGGGTCCATAATTGGCCTGAACCCAGCACCGAACACGACAAACACCGTCACCCAACCAACTGAATTCAGACCGTTCACTCACTCGTCTCCACACCTGCTGCGTCTCACTTATTCAGATGTGCACCACTTTCACATTTTTGTTTCCTTCATTTCTTGCAATCTGTCAAAAGCGCTCACTTAGTGCCTGTCAGCAGAGACTGCTGAGTTTGGGTCAGTGTGAGAGTTCTTTAATTGTTAGTTCTCTTTCAATCATTCTTGATAAGAGTACTTAAGCAGTTTAAGTGAAGGGTAAAATTTAAATATTTGGGATTCTGTTGGTTTATGATGAGTAAAACAATGTTACACTGCAGTATGTGTAAATTGGCACAGCAGGCAGTGGAAATCAGTTTTCTAATCAATCAGCAGTGGTGACTCTTTTGACTGTGAACAAACAAACAGTATAAACAGACCAGTGCTCGTGCGAGCAAGCACTGAGTGCGAGTCAGCAGAGAGAGCTGAGTTTGGATAAGTGTGATTTCGGGTGAGTGGGGTGTAGGGTGCTCTTTTCAAACTTTAACACTGTGGGTTGCAGTTAATAAGGCCTTTCTGGTGCAGAGTGAATGTTCGTAAACCAATTAACTTGTGTAATTTAAGGGATTGATTTAATTTAAATCCAATTAATTAGAGGGGATACCAGCATCTATAATCGAGCAGAGAGTGTCCATAACTAACAATATATATTTTTGAATAATTACATAGAATGGAGCAGGTGATGTTTTACTGTTGCGAGATGTGGGAGCCGGTGGAACCCATTGAGGCGAACCTTGATTACATCTGTGACAAGTGTCTGCTGCTACAGGAACTCCAGCTCCGTGTTGATGAGCTGGAGTCTGAGCTTCGGACACTGCGACACATCAGGGAGGGGTAGATGTACCTGGACTCTGTGTTTCAGGAGGTGGTCACACCTATGAAGTTAATTAATTCAGATGTAGCCCATGGCCAGGGACAGGACGGTGTGACTACGAGTGAGGCAGGTACGGGGATCCAGGAGGTAGTGTTGGAGGAGCCGCAGCCCTTGCTCTGGTCCAACAGGTTCGAGGTTCTTACTCCCTGTGGGGACAGGAGCAGGGACTGCAGGGAGGATGAGCAAGCTGGCCGCAGCACCGTGTAACGGGGTCCATTCAAGAGGGGGGAGTTAATAGAAATGTTGTAGTGGTAGGGGATAGTGTTATTAGGGGGATAGACAGAGTTCTCTGCAGCCGAGAGCGAGAGTCCCGTAGGCTGTGTTGCCTGCACGGTGCCAGGGTTAAGGACATCTCCTCTGGGCTGGAAAGAAACTTGCTGTGGGCGGGGGTGGATCCAGTTGTCGTGGTCCATGTTGGTACAAACGACGTAGATAGGACAAGGAAGCCGGTCCTGTTAAAGGAGTATGAGCAGCTAGGGGTCAAATTAAAAAAACAGAACCTCAAGGGTAATAATCTCTGGTTTATTACCTATGCCACGTACGAATTTGGCTAGGACAAATAAAATTAGAGAGTTAAATGAGTGGCTCAAAGACTGGTGTGGGAGAAATGGGTTTTGCTTCCTTGGACACTGGCACCAGTACTGGGGCAGGAGGGAGCTGTTCCGTTGGGATGGGTTTCACTTGGACAGTGCTGGGACTGGAGTCCTGGCGGATCATATAATAATGGCTGTAGATAGGGCTTTAAACTAACTAGTGGGGGGGAGGTTCCAAGAGAGCAAATAATAAAAATGAAAACAGAGAATGTCATAGACTTAGGTAGCAGTGGGGAAATTAAAAACCAGAGTGTGTCAGGAAGGGGCAGAAGGTATGGAGTAAAAGGTAAAGTAATAAAAAGGGCAAAAGCAGGAACTAAGTGTCACAAAACATATTTGAAAGTTCTCTATCTGAATGCACGTAGCATTCTTAACAAAATAGACGTGTTAATGGCACAAATAACTACATATGCGTATGATCTTGTGGCCATTACAGAAACGTGGCTGCAGGGTGACAATGCCTGGGAATTAAACATACCAGGTTATTTAACGATCAGGAAGGACAGGCAGGCAGGAAGTGGAGGTGGGGTGGCTATGTTAATAAAGGAAGGAATCACTGTAATACAGAGAAATGATATTGGGTCAAAAGATCAGGATAATGAAACAGTGTGGGTGGAGATAAGGAATAATAAGGGGAAAAAAACACTACTGGGCGTCGTCTATAGGCCTCCGAACAGTTGCAACTCAGTTGGACGGAGTATCAATCAGGAAATAGTTGAAGATTGTAACAAGGGAACATCTATATTTATGGGGGATTTTAACTATCATATTAATTGGGCAAATCAAATTGGGCAGGGCTGCCTTGAGGATGAGTATATTGAGTGTATTAGGGATGGGTTTCTTGAGCAGTATGTAACTGAACAGACCAGGAGGCAAGCAACCATAGATCTGGTCCTGTGTAACGAGACAGGATTAATTAAAAATGTCCTATTAAAGGATTCCCTTGGAATGAGTGACCATAACATGGTTGAATTCCATATTCAAGTAGAGGGTGAGAAGGTTGGATCTCAAACAAGCGTGCTAAGCTTGAATAAAGGAGACTAGGAAGGTATGCGAGCCGAATTGAGTAGAATGGATTGGGAAAATAGATTAAAGGGTAAGACGATACATGATCAGTGGTGTACATTTAAGGATTTATTTTACAACTTCCAAAAATTATATATTTCAATGAGAAGAAAAGGGTGTAAAAGAAAAGACAGTCATCCGTGGCTAAGTAAAGAAATTAAGGACAGTATTCGACTAAAAACAAGGACTATTAAGGTAGCCAAATCTAGGGGGAGGATAGAGGATTGGGAAAACTTTAAAAGACTGCAAAAAGTAACAAAAAGATTGATTAAGAAAGGGAAGATAGATTATGAAAGTAAATGAGCAAAAAATATAAAAACTGATAGTTAGTGTATTTATAGTTATATAAAAAGAAAAAGGGTGGCGAAAGTAAATGTTGGTCCCTTGGATGATGAAAGCAGGAAATTAATGGTCGGGAATATGGAGATGGCAAATACACTGAATGAATATTTTGTATCAGTCTTTACAGTAGAGGACACTAAGAATATCCCAACACTGGAAAAACAGGGGGCTATAGAGGGGGGGGGGGTGGGAGGAGCTAAACACGATCAAAATCACTAAGGAAGTGGTACTCGGTAAAATAATGGGACTCAAGGCTGATAAATTACCTGGATCTGATGGCTTACATCCTAGGGTCTTGAGGGAAGTGGCGGTAGGGATTGTGGACGCATTGGTAATAATTTTCTAAAACTCCCTGGACTCAGCAAAGATCCCGGCAGACTGGAAAACTGCAAATTTAACAAACTTATTTAAAATGGGAAGTGGACAGAAGGCTGGAAACTATAGACCGGATAGCCTAACATCTGTGATATGTAAAATGTTGGAGTCCATTATTAAAGAAACAGTAACGGGACATTTGGATAATCATAATTTAATAGTAGAAAGTCAGCATGGTTTTATGAAGGGGAAGTCATGTTTGATAAAAAATCTGCAAGGGGACATAGACAGGCTAAGTAAGTGGGGAGAGATTTGGCAGATGGAATGCAATACTGGAAAGTGTGAGGTTATGCACTTTGGCCGGAAAAATAGTAGCGCAAGTTATTATCTTAATGGCAAGAAACTGGAAAGTACTGAAGTACAAAGGGATCTGGGGGTCCTGGTGCACGAAACTCAAAAGGTTAGTATGCACGTGCAGCAAGTGATTAAGAAGGCCAATGGAATGTTGGCTTTCATTGCTAGGGGGATAGAATATAAAAATAGGGAGGTATTGCTTCAGTTGTACAAGGTATTGGTGAGACCGTACCTGGAATACTGCATGCAGTTTTGCTGTCCATACTTAAGAAAAGACATACTTGCTCTCGAGTCAGTACAAAGAAGGTTCACTCGGTTAATCCCGGGGATGAGGGGATGGACATATGAGGAAAGGTTGGGCAGATTGGGACTCTACTCATTGGAGTTCAGAAGAATGAGAGGCGATCTTATTGAAACATATAAGATTGTGAATGGGTTGGATCGGGTGGATGCGGGGAGGATGTTCCGATGATGGGTGAAACTAGAACTAGGTTGCATATTCTTAGAATAAGGGGCTGCTCCTTCAAAACTGAGATGAGAAGGAACTACTTCACTCAGAGGGTGGTAGCTCCATGGAATATGCTGCCCCAAAAAGCTGTAGAAGCTACATCATTACATCAATTTAAAACAGAAATAGACAGTTTCCTAGAAGTAAAGGGAATTAAGGGTTACGGGGAGCGGTCAGGAATTTGGACATGAGTCTATGTTCGGTACGGTCATGGCCCTGTGGGTAGCGTAGCGGGCCCAGGGGCCGTGTAGCCTGATCCTGATCCTATTTCGTGTGTCTAATTCTGCTAGGTTCAGGAGATGGTTCTGTGATAGTAGATTGGCGGTTAGGATCAGATCAGCCATGATCTTATTGAATGGCTGAGCAGGCTCGAACGGCCAATTGGCCTACTCCTGCTACTATTTGTTATGTTCTTATGTTCTTATTTACTCCCCATGTTCGCTGGCCTACACTGGCTCCCGGGCCAGCAACGCCTCGATTTTAAAGTCCCCATCCTTATTTTCAAATCCCTCCATGGCCTCGCCTCTCCCTGACTCTGTGACCTCCTCCAGCGCAACAACTCTCCGAGATTTTTGTGCTCCTCCAATTGTGCTCTCTTGAGCATCCCCGATTTCAGTCGCTACACCATTGGTGGCGCTGCCTTCTGGTGCCAAGTCCCTCAGCTCTGGAATTCACTCCCTAAACTTCCTCGCCCCTGCATCTCTCTCTCCTCCTTTAAGATGCTCCTTAAAACCTACTGCTTTGGCCACGCTTTTGCTCACCAGACTTAATATCTCTTTATGTGGCTGGGGATTTTCTTTTCGTGTTATGGGATGTGGGCGTCGCTGGCAAGGCCAGCATTTATTGCCCATCCCTAATTGCACTTGAGAAGCTGGTGGGGAGCCTCCTTCTTGAACCGCTGCAGTCCGTGTGGTGAAGGTACTCCCACAGTGTTTTTCGGGACAGACAGATGTGAGAAGTCGCACAACACCAGGTTATAGTATAACAGCTTTATTTGAAATCACAAGCTATCGCAGCGCTGCTCCTTCGTCAGGTGAAGTGAAGAGATGCATATAGGCACAGCATATATAGTCAGAGAACGATGCCAGATGATATATTGTTTTCCTGACTGACCTGTTTGGACACCATCCACACCTTTGATTGCCGTGATTATCTCTCTGCCGAGGTGTGATAAAGGGCAGTTGGAAAGATTAACTGTAGTCACCTGGCAGTGTTCTCTGACTATATATGCTGTGACTATATGCATCTCTTCACTTCACCTGACGAAGGAGCAGTGCTCCGAAAGCTTGTGATTTCAAATAAAGCTGTTGGACTCTAAACTGGTGTTGTGCGACTTCTCACATTTGTTCACCCCAGTCCAACACCGGCATCTCCACATCATGGTTAGGGAGAGTTCAAGGATTTTGAACAAGCGACGATGAAGGATCGGCGATATCGTTTGAAAAGTGGTTGGTGTGTGACTTGGAGGGTGCCGGACTGGGACAGAGAGGGAGGTAGCGTGGCCTGACTGCATCAGCAAATTCGAGAGAAATGGCTCAGTACCTGACAGCAGGTACGATCAGTACCCCGTGGAATGACAGCCTAGAAATTGACATCTTTAGAATTATGCTTTATTCATCTGCACTAGCTTTTAGTGACTTGTGTACCCCTATGTAAACTTGAGGTCGTCCAAACCTCGCCTGCCCGTGTCCTAACTCGCACCAAGTCCCGTTCGCCCATCACTCCCAGTGCTCGCTGACCTACATTGGCTCCCGGTTAAGCAACGCCTCGATTTCAAAATTTTCATCCTTTTTTTCAAATCCCTCCGTGGCCTCGCCCCTCCCTATCTCAGTAATCTCCTTCAACCCCCTGAGATATCTGCGCTCCTCCAATTCTTCCTCTTGCGCATCCCTGATGATAATCGCTCAACCTTTGGTGGCCGTGCCTTCTGTTGCCGAGGCCCTAAACTCTGGAATACCCTGCCGAAACCTCCCCACCTCTCGACCTCTGTTTCCTCCTTTAAGACGCTCCTTAAAACCTACCTCTTTGACCAAGCTTTTGGTCACCTGCCCTAATTTCTCCTTATGTGGCTCGGTGTCAAATTTTTGTCTTATAATACTCCTGTGAAGCGCCTTGGGACGTTTTACTTCGTTAAAGGCGCTATATAAATACAATTTGTTGTTGTTGTTGGACCTGGAAACCAAAATCTCTTCGCTCCTCCACAGACCCTAGTTTCTCACCATTGAGAAAATGCTCCTATTTCTCACCCGGTACCTGCAATACATACTCTTTTTAAAACACCCCGTAGCCTTACTGTCATGCTGTGTTTGCACTGCTCATTGTCCAGTGACAACAAATACGGTGAGATTGGAACTAAACCAAGCACATTGCCTGCTGGTTGGTGGAGAGAAAGCAGCAATTATTTTAAATAGAATGATCTTCCAATTCTGCCTCTCTCTCTCTCTCTCTCTCTCTCTGGACACACGCTATGCACACACAGTCCAAGGAAACAGTTTCTCTCCAGCTACCTGATCGAATCCTCCAGCCCTTTTTTTCTTGGCAGTCTCTGAAATCTAAGTTACGTTAAAACATGTCAAGGTGCTTCGAAGAGGCGATTGTCAAACTGAAATTGACACCCGAACCCGCGACATCTACCACCTAGAAGGACAAGGGCAGCAGGCGCATGGGAACACCACCAACTCCAAGTTCCACCTCCGAGTCACGCACTATCCTGACTTGGAATTTATTCGCAGATCCTTTCTCATCGCTGGGACTAAATCCTGGAACTCTCTCTCTCACAGCGCTGTGGGAGTACCATCACCACACGGACTGCATCGGTACAAGAAAGCAGCTCACTGCCACCTTTTCAATGGTAACTAGGGATCGGCAATAAATGCTGGCCTTGCCATCGATGCCCAGATCGCATAAGCGAATTAAATATATTATATAGAGCCCTGGTGAGACCACACCTGGAGTATTGGGTACAGTTGTGTCTCCTTACCTAATGAAGGATATACTTGCCATAGAGGGAGTGCAACGAAGGTACACCAGACTGTTTCCTGGGATGGGGGGACTGTTTTATGAGGCGAGATTGAGTAGACTATGCCTATATTCTCTAGAGTTTAGAAGAATGAGAGGTGATCACATTGAAACATATAAAATTCTTACTGGGCTTGACAGGGTGGATGCAGGGAGGACGTTGCCCCTGGCTGGGGAGTCTAGCACCAGGGGTCACAGTCTCAGAATCAGGGGTCGGCCATTTAGGACCGAGACGAGGAGAAATTTCTTCACTCAGAGGGTGGTGAATCTTTGAAATTCTCTACCCCAGAGGGCTGTGGAGGCTTAGTCGTTGAGTATATTCACAATAGAGTTGGATAGCTTTTTGGATATTAAGGGAATGAAGGGATTTGGGGATAGTGCAAGAAAGTGGAGATGGGGTGGAAGATCAGCCATGATCTTATTGAATGGCGGAGCAGACTCCAGGGGCCAAATGGCCCACTCCTGCTCCTATTTCTGATGTGCTTATCCCTTCATTTGTAGATTTGTTTCTTTATTTCAGATTATTGGACGTGCAGTTCCCCCCACCCCTTTTTTTTGTTGTTGGTCATTTCTGCTTATAATTCAGATTATTGCAGATTTTGCATTGAGAAGAGATTCTCAGCTCCCTTGTGGGCAGGGTCTGCCCGCGGCGGCTCCTTTGATTGACAGCTCTCTGCCACGCTCTGCACCACAAATGATGTGAAACGCGGCAGCGCCGCACGCCTTTGCGCGCTGACGTCATCGCGGCGTTCACCCGGCCGCTTTGCCGGAGGGACGCCGTACATGCGCAGCGGCGGAGCGGGTGGGGGAGGGGAGGGGTCAGTGAGACGCGTTCCCTTGGCAACCGGACCTAGGGATGATGGTGGTGGTGATTCATGGGCAACTGGGACACATTGTGATCATATTACAATGAGATTAGCGAATTGAAAACCTACCCTTGTGTTGGTTAGGGGTAATGGAGCCAAATATGGGGAAAATTGAGCAGAGATATAGATAAGCCAGGTTCTCATTGAAAGGTGTAACAGGCTCGAGGGGCTGAATGGGCCTCCTCCAGTTCCTGTTTAACAGGGTCGAGGGGCTGAATGCGCCTCCACCTGTTCCTGTGTAACAGGCTCGAGGGGCTGAATGGGCCTCCTCCGGTTCCCGTGTAACAGGCTCAAGGGGCTGAATCGGCCTCCTCCTATTCCTGTGTAACAGGCTCGAGGGGCTGAATGGGTCTCCTCCTGTTCCTGTGTAACAGGCTCGAGGGGCTGAATGGGTCTCCTCCTGTTCCTGTGTAACAGGCTCGATGGGCTGAATGGGCCTCCTCCTGTTCCTGTGTAACAGGTTCGAGGGGCTGAATGGGCCTCCTCCTTTTCCTGTGTAACAGGCTCGAGGGGCTGGATGGAAACCTCCGCTTCCTGTGTAACAGGCTCGATGGGCTGAATTGAATCATCCTGCTTCCAAATCCCGTGATTATTCTTCCCTGGTGTTTTGGGGATGGCAGTGGGCAGTAAACGGGAGCTCAGTGCGTCTTGCCCACCAGCTGTCTGATTGACGCTTCTCGCGCTAATCCTGTTTATTCGCCTTGCAGCAACGTCCCCAACCATTGCAAGTGGCCAGAATTGGAGGAGTGCAGAGACCTCGCTGCGTTGCTGAAAGAGTTAGGGTTTAAAGGAGGAGAGAGAACTGGAAAGACAGAGAGGTTTAAGGAGAGAATTCCAGTGCTGAGGGCCCAGGCAGCTGAAGGCACGGTTTCCACTTGTGGAGCGATGGAAATCGGGGATGCTCAAGAGGCCAAAATTGGAGGAGCGACGAGGCTAGTCAGGCTGGAGGAGCTTACAAAGGTATCGAGAGGGCGAGGGCCATGGAGGGATTTGAACAGGAGGATGATAATTGTAGGGCTGGTGGAGGATACAGAGATATGGAGGGGGCGAGAGCGATGTAGGGATTTGAACAGGAGGCTGACATCTTTGGGGCTGGAACAGGTTACAGAGATAGGGAGTGATCGAGTGGCCATGGAGGAATTTGAGCAGGATGGCGTGAATTGTAGGGCTGGAGGAATTTACAGAGATAGGCAGAGGCTGAGGGACATGCAGGGATTAGGACAGGAGGCTGACAATTGAAGGGCTGCAGGAGGTTACAGAGATAGATAGGGGGCGAGTGGCCATGGAGGGATTTGAACACGGGGATGAGAATTGTAGGGCTGGAGGAGGTTACAGAGATAGTGAGGGGCTGAGGGTCATGGAGGTATTTGAACAGGAGGATGATAATTGTAGTGCTGGAGGAGGTTACAGAGATAGGGAGGGGCTGAGTGCCATGGAGGGATTCCAACAGGAGGATGAGAATTGTAGAGCTGGAGGAGGTTACAGAGATAGGGAGAGGTTGAGGGCCATGGAGGAATTTGAATAGGCGGATGCGAATTGTAGGGCTGGAGCAGGTTACTGAGATAGGGAGGAGTGAGGGCCATGGAGGGATTTGAACAGGAGGTTGAGAATTGTGGAGCTGAATGAGGTTACAGAGATAGGGAGGGGACGATGGCCATGGAGTGATTTGAACAGGAGGATGAGAATTGTAGGTCTGGTGGAGGATACAGAGATAGGGAGGGGGCGCGGGCCCATGAAGGGAATTGAACAGGAGGATGAGAATTTTAGGGGCTGGAGGAGGTTACAGAGATAGGGAGGGGGCGAGGGGCCATGGAGGGATTTGAACAGGAGGGTGAGAATTGTAGGGGCTGGGGGAGGTTACAGAGATAGGTAGGGGGGGAGGGGACATGGAGGGATTTGAACAGGAGGGTGAGAATTGTTGGTCTGGTGGAGGATACAGAGATAGGGAGTGGGCGAGGGCCCATGGAGTGATTTGAACAGGAGGATCAGAATTGTAGGGCTGGAGGAGGTTACAGAGATACGGAGGGGCGAGGGCCATGTAGGGATTTGAACAGGAGGCTGACATCTTTGGGGCTGGAACAGGTTTCAGAGATAGGGAGTGGTCGAGTGGACATGGAGGAATTTGAACAGGATGGTGTGAATTGTAGGGCTGGAGGAATTTTCAGAGATAGGCAGAGGCTGAGGGCCATGGAGGGAATTGAGCAGGAGGATGAGAATTGTAGGGCTGGTGGAGGTTACTGAGATAAGGAGGGGCCGAGAGCCATGGAGGGATTTAAACAGGAAGATGAGAATTGTGGGGCTCGAGGAGGATACACGGATAGGGAGGGGCTGAGGTCCATGGAGGAATTTCAACAGGAGAATGAGAATTGGAGGGGCTGGAGGAGGTTACGGAGATGAAGAGGGGGCTTGGGCCATGTTAGGATTTGAAAAGTTGGCTTACATCTGTGAGGCTGGAGGAGGTTACAGAGATAGGGGGGATCGAAGGGCATGGATGGACTTGAACAGGAGGCTGAGAATTGTTGGGATTGAGAAGGTTTCTGAGATAGGAAGCGGGGAGAGAGACCATGGACGGATTCAACAAGAGGTTGAGAATTGTAGGGGCTGGACGATGTTACAGAGATAGGGAGGGGGCGAGGGCCATGTAGGGATTTGATCAGGAAGATGAGATTTGTACAGGCTGGAGGCGTTTAAGGAGTTAGGGAGGTGGCGAGGGCCATGTAGGGATTTTAACAGGAATATGAGAATTGTACGGGCGGGAGCTGGTTAAAGAGATAGGGAGGGGGCAAGCGCCATGTAGATATTTGAACAGGAAGATGAGAATTGTACGGGCTGAATGATGTTATAGAGATAGAGGAGGGCGAGGGCCATGGAGGGATTTGCAGGA
The DNA here is from genome assembly GCA_030390025.1 of Squalus acanthias. NCBI lineage: Eukaryota > Metazoa > Chordata > Chondrichthyes > Squaliformes > Squalidae > Squalus > Squalus acanthias. The sequence continues at coordinate 9,603,321 of CM059442.1, read as the reverse complement.
AGATGAGAATTGTAGTGCTGGAGGAGGTGACAGAGATAACGAGGGGGTGAGGACCATGGAGGGATTTCAACAGCAGGATGACAATTGTACTGCTGGAGGAGGTAACTGTGATAGGGAGGAGGCGAGGGCCATGGAGGGATTTGAACAGGAGGATGAGAATTGTAGGGCTGGAGGAGGTTACAGAGATAGGGAGTTTCGAGGGCCATGGAGGGATTTGAGCAGGAGGATGATAATTGTAGGGCTGGATGAGGTTACTGAGATAAGGTGTGTCTGAGGGCCATGGAGGGATTTGAAAAGGAGGATGAGAATTATGGGGCTGGAGGAGGTTACATAGATAGAGAGGGATGAGTGTCATGGAGGGATTTGAACAGGAGGATGGGAATTGTAGTGCTGGAAGAGGTTACACATATAGGGAGGGGGCGAGGGCCATGGAGGGATATGAACTCGAGGATGAGAATTGTAGAGATGGATGAGGTTACTGAGATAGGTGGGTCTGAGGGCCATGGAGGGATTTGAACAGAAGGATGAGAATTGTAGGGCTGGAGGATGTTACAGATATAGGGAGGGGGCGAGGGCCATGGAGGGATTTGAACTCGAGGATGAGAATTGTAGGGGCTGGGGGAGGTTACAGAGATAGGGAGGGGGCGTTGGCCATGGACGGATTTGAACAGGAGGATGAGAATTGTAGTGCTGGAGGAGGTTACAGCGATAGGGAGGGGGCGAGGGGCCATGGAGGGATTTCAGCAGGAGGATGAGAATTGTAGGGCTGAATGAGGTTACAGAGTTAGGCAGGGCTGAGGGTAAAGGATTGATTTGAACAGGAGGATGAGAATTGTATGGCTGGAGGAAGTTACAGAGATACGGAGGGGGCGAGGGCCATGTAGGGATTTGAACAGGAGGCTGATATCGCTGGGGCTGCAACAGGTTACAGAGATAGAGAGTGGTCGAGTGGCCATGGAGGGATTTGAACAGGAGGATGGGAATTGTAGGGCTGGAGGAGATTACAGGGATAGGGAGGGGCTGAGGTCCATGGAGGGATTTGAACAGGTTGATGAGAATTGTAGGGCTGGAGGAGGATACTGAGATAAAGAGGAGGCGAGGGCCATGGAGGGATTTGTACAGGAGGATGAGAATTGTAGGGCTCGAGGAGATTAAATAGATAGGGAGGGGGCGAGGGCCATGTAGGGATTTGAACAGGAAGATGAGAATTGTACGGGCTGGAGGCGTTTCAAGAGATAGGGAGGGGGCGATGGCCATGTAGGGATTTGAACAGGAAGATTAGAATTGTACGGGCTGAATGATGTTACAGAGATAGAGGAGGGCGAGGGCCATGGAGGGATTTGCAGGAAGATGAGAATTGTAGGGCTGGAGAAGTTTACAGAGATAAGGAGGAGCTGAGGGCCATGAAGGGATTTGAACAGGAGGATGAAAATTGTAGGTTTGGACGAGGTTACAGAGATAGTGAGGGGCCAGGGTATTGGCTGGATTTGAACTGGAGGATGAGAATTGCAGGGCTAGAGGTGGTTACAGAGATAGGGCTGGGCGGGGGGCCATGGAGGGTTTTGAACAGGCGGGTGAGAATTGTAGCGGCTGGTGGAGGTTACAGAGATAGGGAGGGAGCGAGGGGCCAAGGAGGGATTTGAACAGGAGGATGAGAATTGTAGGGCTGGTGGAGGTTACAGAGATAGGGAGGGGCGAGGGGCCATGGAGGGATTTAAACAGGAGGGTGAGAATTGTAATGCTGGCGGAGGTATCAGAGAAATGGAGGGGTTGAGGGGCCATGGAGGGATTTGAACAGGAGGCTGACAATTGTAGGGCTGGAGGAGTTTACAGAGATAGGGAGGAGGCGAGTGGCCATGGAGGGATTTGAATACGAGGATGAGAAGTAAACGGCTGGAGGAGGTTACAGAGATAGGGTGGGGCTGATGGCCATGGAGGTATTTTAACATGAGGATGAGAATTGTAGGGGTGGAGGATATTATAGAAATAGGGAGGGGCTGAGGGCCATGGAGGAGATTTCAAATGGAGGATGAGAATTGTAGGGCTGGAGGAGGTTACAGAGATAGGGAGGGGCTGAGGGCCAAGGAGGGATGAGAGTCGGCGGACGCAAATTATAGGGCTGGAGGAGGTTATTGAGATAGGGAGGAGTGAGGGCCATGGAGGTATTTGAACAGGAGGATGAGAATTGTAGGGCTGATGGTGGGTAGCGAGATAGGAAGTGGGGAGGGCCATGGAGGGATTGAACAGGAGGATGAGAATTGTAGGGCTGGTGGAGTATACAGAGATAGGGAGGGGGCGAGGGCCCATGGAGGGATTTGAACAGGTTGGTGAGAATTGTAGGGCTGGAGGAGGTTACAGAGATACGGAGGGGGCGATGGCCATGTTGGGATTTGAACAGGAGGCTGACATCTTTGGGGCTGGAACAGGTTACAGAGATAGGGAGTGGCCGAATGGACATGGAGGGATTTGAACAGGATGGTTTGAATTGTGGGCTGGAGGATGTTACAGAGATAGGCAGAGGCTGAGGGCCATGCAGGGATTTAAACAGGAGGATGAGAATTGCGGGGCTGGAGGAGGTTACATAGATAGGGAGGGACGAATGCCATTGAGGGATTTGTACAGGAGGATGAGAATTGTAGGGCTGGAGAAGGTTACTGAGATAGGCAGGTGCTGAGTGGCATGGAGGGATTTGAACAGGAGGATGGGAATTTTAGGTCTGGAGGAGGTTACAGGGATAGGGAGCGGCTGAGGTCCATGGAGGGATTTGAGCAGGAGGATGAGAATTGTAGGGCTGGAGGAGGTTACTGAGATAAAGGCCATGGTGGGATTTGAAAAGCAGGCTTACATCTGTGGGGCTGGAGGAGGTTACAGAGATAGGGAGGATCGAAGGACATGGATGGACTTGAACAGGAGGATGAGAATTGTTGGGCTGGAAAAGGTTACAGAGATAGCAAGGGGGGAGAGAGGCCATGGAGGAATTTCAACAAGAGTTTGAGAATTGTACGGCTGGTGGATGTTACAGAGATGGGGAGGGGGCGAGGACCATGGAGTGATTTGAACACGAGGATGAGAATTGTACGGGCTGGAGGCGTTTAAAGAGATATGGAGGGGGCAAGGGCCATGTAGGGATCTGAACAGGAAGATGAGAATTGTAGGGCTGGAGGAGGTTACAGAGACAGGGAAGGGTCGAGGGCCATGGAGGAATTTGAACAGGAGGATGAGAATTGTAGGGGCTGGGCGAGGTTGCAGAGATAGGGAGGGGGCGTGGGCCATGGATGGATTTGAACAGGATTCTGTGAATTGTAGGGGCTGGGCGAGGTTACAGAGATAGGGAGGGGGTGAGCGCCATGGAGGGATTTGAACAGGAGGATGAGAATTATAGGGACTGGAGGAGGTACAGAGATAGGGTGGGGTGGAGGGCCATGGAGGGATTTGAACAGGAGGATGAGAATTATAGGGACTGGAGGAGGTACAGAGATAGGGTGGGGTGGAGGGCCATGGAGGGATTTGAACAGGAGGATGAGAATTGTAGGGGCTGGAGGAGTTTACAGAGATAGGGATGGGAGCGACGGACATGGAGTGATTTGAACACGAGCATGAGAATTGTGTTGCTGGAGGAGGTTACAGAGATAAGGAGGGGGCGAGGGCCATGTCGGGATTTGAAAAGGAGGATGAGAATTATGGGGCTGGAGGAGGTTACATAGATAGAGAGGGATGAGTGCCATGGAGGGATTTGAACAGGAGGATGGGAATTGTAGTGCTGGAAGAGGTTACACATATAGGGAGGGGGCGAGGGCCATGGAGGGATTTGAACTCGAGGATGAGAATTGTAGAGATGGATGAGGTTACTGAGATAGGTGGGTCTGAGGGCCATGGAGGGATTTGAACAGAAGGATGAGAATTGTAGGGCTGGAGGATGTTACAGATATAGGGAGGGGGCGAGGGCCATGGAGGGATTTGAACTCGAGGATGAGAATTGTAGGGGCTGGGGGAGGTTACAGAGATAGGGAGGGGGCGTTGGCCATGGACGGATTTGAACAGGAGGATGAGAATTGTAGTGCTGGAGGAGGTTACAGCGATAGGGAGGGGGCGAGGGGCCATGGAGGGATTTCAGCAGGAGGAAGAGAATTGTAGGGCTGGAGGAGGTTACAGAGTTAGGCAGGGCTGAGGGTAAAGGATTGATTTGAACAGGAGGATGAGAATTGTATGGCTGGAGGAAGTTACAGAGATACGGAGGGGGCGAGGGCCATGTAGAGATTTGAACAGGAGGCTGATATCGCTGGGGCTGGAACAGGTTACAGAGATAGAGAGTGGTCGAGTGGCCATGGAGGAATTTGAACAGGATGTTGTGAATTGTAGGGCTGGAGGACGTTACAGAGATAGGCAGGGGCTGAGGGCCATGCAGGGATTTGAACAGGAGGATGAGAATTGTGGGGCTGGAGGAGGTTACATAGATAGAGCGGGACGAGGGCCATGGAGGGATTTGAACAGGAGGATGGGAATTGTAGGGCTGGAGGAGATTACAGGGATAGGGAGGGGCTGAGGTCCATGGAGGGATTTGAACAGGTTGATGAGAATTGTAGGGCTGGAGGAGGATACTGAGATAAAGAGGAGGCGAGGGCCATGGAGGGATTTGTACAGGAGGATGAGAATTGTAGGGCTCGAGGAGATTAAATAGATAGGGAGGGGGCGAGGGCCATGTAGGGATTTGAACAGGAAGATGAGAATTGTACGGGCTGGAGGCGTTTAAAGAGATAGGGAGGGGGCGATGGCCATGTAGGGATTTGAACAGGAAGATTAGAATTGTACGGGCTGAATGATGTTACAGAGATAGAGGAGGGCGAGGGCCATGGAGGGATTTGCAGGAAGATGAGAATTGTAGGGCTGGAGAAGGTTACAGAGATAAGGAGGAGCTGAGGGCCATGAAGGGATTTGAACAGGAGGATGAAAATTGTAGGTCTGGACGAGGTTACAGAGATAGTGAGGGGCGAGTGTATTGGCTGGATTTGAACTGGAGGATGAGAATTGCAGGGCTAGAGGAGGTTACAGAGATAGAGCTGGGCGGGGGGCCATGGAGGGCTTTGAACAGGCGGGTGAGAATTGCAGCGGCTGGAGGAGGTTACAGAGATAGGGAGGGAGCGAGGGGCCAAGGAGGGATTTGAACAGGAGGATGAAAATTGTAGGTCTGGACGAGGTTACAGAGATAGTGAGGGGCGAGTGTATTGGCTGGATTTGAACTGGAGGATGAGAATTGCAGGGCTAGAGGAGGTTACAGAGATAGAGCTGGGCGGGGGGCCATGGAGGGCTTTGAACAGGCGGGTGAGAATTGCAGCGGCTGGAGGAGGTTACAGAGATAGGGAGGGAGCGAGGGGCCAAGGAGGGATTTGAACAGGAGGATGAGAATTGTAGGGCTGGTGGAGGTTACAGAGATAGGGAGGGGCGAGGGGCCATGGAGGGATTTAAACAGGAGGGTGAGAATTGTAATGCTGGCGGAGGTATCAGAGAAATGGAGGGGTCGAGGGGCCATGGAGGGATTTGAACAGGAGGCTGACAATTGTAGGGCTGGAGGAGGTTACAGAGATAGGGAGGAGGCGAGTGGCCATGGAGGGATTTGAATACGAGGATGAGAAGTATACGGCTGGAGGAGGTTACAGAGATAGGGTTGGGCTGATGGCCATGGAGGTATTTTAACATGAGGATGAGAATTGTAGGGCTGGAGGAGGTTACAGGGATAGTGAAGGGCTGAGGGTCATGGAGGGATTTTAACAGGAGGAAGAGAATTGTAGGGGCTGGAGGAGGTTACAGAGATAGGGAGGGGCTGAGTGCCATGGAGGGATTTCAACAGAAGGATGAGAATTGTAGGGGTGGAGGATATTATAGAAATAGGGAGGGGCTGAGGGCCATGGAGGGATTTCAAATGGAGGATGAGAATTGTAGGGCTGGAGGAGGTTACAGAGATAGGGAGGGGCTGAGGGCCAAGGAGGGATGAGAGTCGGCGGACGCAAATTATAGGGCTGGAGGAGGTTATTGAGATAGGGAGGAGCGAGGGCCATGGAGGTATTTGAACAGGAGGATGAGAATTGTAAGGCTGATGGTGGGTAGCGAGATAGGAAGTGGGGAGGGCCATGGAGGGATTGAACAGGAGGATGAGAATTGTAGTGCTGGTGGAGTATACAGAGATAGGGAGGGGGCGAGGGCCCATGGAGGGATTTGAACAGGTGGGTGAGAATTGTAGGGCTGGAGGAGGTTACAGAGATACGGAGGGGGCGATGGCCATGTTGGGATTTGAACAGGAGGCTGACATCTTTGGGGCTGGAACAGGTTACAGAGATAGGGAATGGCCGAATGGACATGGAGTGATTTGAACAGGATGGTTTGAATTGTGGGCTGGAGGATGTTACAGAGATAGGCAGAGGCTGAGGGCCATGCAGGGATTTAAACAGGAGGATGAGAATTGCGGGGCTGGAGGAGGTTACATAGATAGGGAGGGACGAGGGCCATTGAGGGATTTGTACAGGAGGATGAGAATTGTAGGGCTGGAGAAGGTTACTGAGATAGGCAGGTGCTGAGTGGCATGGAGGGATTTGAACAGGAGGATGGGAATTTTAGGTCTGGAGGAGGTTACAGGGATAGGGAGCGGCTGAGGTCCATGGAGGGATTTGAGCAGGAGGATGAGAATTGTAGGGCTGGAGGAGGTTACTGAGATAAAGGCCATGGTGGGATTTGAAAAGCAGGCTTACATCTGTGGGGCTGGAGGAGGTTACAGAGATAGGGAGGATCGAAGGACATGGATGGACTTGAACAGGAGGATGAGAATTGTTGGGCTGGAAAAGGTTACAGAGATAGCAAGGGGGGAGAGAGGTCATGGAGGAATTTCAACAAGTGTTTGAGAATTGTACGGCTGGTGGATGTTACAGAGATGGGGAGGGGGCGAGGACCATGGAGTGATTTGAACACGAGGATGAGAATTGTACGGGCTGGAGGCGTTTAAAGAGATAGGGAGGTGGCGAGGGCCATGTAGGGATTTGAACAGGAAGATGAGAATTGTACGGGCGGGAGGTGGTTAAAGAGATATGGAGGGGGGCAAGGGCCATGTAGGGATCTGAACAGGAAGATGAGAATTGTAGGGCTGGAGGAGGTTACAGAGACAGGGAAGGGTCGAGGGCCATGGAGGAATTTGAACAGGAGGATGAGAATTGTAGGGGCTGGGCGAGGTTGCAGAGATAGGGAGGGGGCGTGGGCCATGGATGGATTTGAAGAGGATTTTGTGAATTTTAGGGCTGGAGGAGGTTACAGAGATAGGGAGGGGGTGAGCGCCATGGAGGGATTTGAACAGGAGGATGAGAATTATAGGGACTGGAGGAGGTACAGAGATAGGGTGGGGTGGAGGGCAATGGAGGGATTTGAACAGGAGGATGAGTATTGTAGGGGCTGGAGGAGTTTACAGAGATAGGGATGGGAGCGACGGACATGGAGTGATTTGAACACGAGCATGAGAATTGTGTTGCTGGAGGAGGTTACAGAGATAAGGAGGGGGCGAGGGCCATGTCGGGATTTGAACACGAGAATGAGAATTGTAGGGCTGGAGGAGGTTACAGAGACAGAGAAGGGCGAGGGCCATGGAGGGATTTGAACAGGAGGATGATAATTGTAGGGCTGGAGGATGTTACAGAGATAGGCAGAGGCTGAGGGCCATGCAGGGATTTAAACAGGAGGATGAGAATTGCGGGGCTGGAGGAGGTTACATAGATAGGGAGGGACGAGGGCCATTGAGGGATTTGAGCAGAAGGATGAGAATTGTAGGGCTGGAGGAGGTTACTGAGATAAAGGCCATGGTGGGATTTGAAAAGCAGGCTTACATCTGTGGGGCTGGAGGAGGTTACAGAGATAGGGAGGATCGAAGGACATGGATGGACTTGAACAGGAGGATGAGAATTGTTGGGCTGGAAAAGGTTACAGAGATAGCAAGGGGGGAGAGAGGCCATGGAGGAATTTCAACAAGAGTTTGAGAATTGTACGGCTGGTGGATGTTACAGAGATGGGGAGGGGGCGAGGACCATGGAGTGATTTGAACACGAGGATGAGAATTGTACGGGCTGGAGGCGTTTAAAGAGATAGGGAGGTGGCGAGGGCCATGTAGGGATTTGAACAGGAAGATGAGAATTGTACGGGCGGGAGGTGGTTAAAGAGATATGGAGGGGGGCAAGGGCCATGTAGGGATCTGAACAGGAAGATGAGAATTGTAGGGCTGGAGGAGGTTACAGAGACAGGGAAGGGTCGAGGGCCATGGAGGAATTTGAACAGGAGGATGAGAATTGTCGGGGCTGGGCGAGGTTGCAGAGATAGGGAGGGGGCGTGGGCCATGGATGGATTTGAACAGGATTCCGTGAATTTTAGGGCTGGAGGAGGTTACAGAGATAGGGAGGAGGTGAGCGCCATGGAGGGATTTGAACAGGAGGATGAGAATTATAGGGACTGGAGGAGGTACAGAGATAGGGTGGGGTGGAGGGCCATGGAGGGATTTGAACAGGAGGATGAGAATTGTAGGGGCTGGAGGAGTTTACAGAGATAGGGATGGGAGCGACGGACATGGAGTGATTTGAACACGAGCATGAGAATTGTGTTGCTGGAGGAGGTTACAGAGATAAGGAGGGGGCGAGGGCCATGTAGGGATTTGAACACGAGAATGAGAATTGTAGGGCTGGAGGAGGTTACAGAGACAGAGAAGGGCGAGGGCCATGGAGGGATTTGAACAGGAGGATGATAATTGTAGGGCTGGAGGAGGTTACAGAGACAGAGAAGGGCGAGGGCCATGGAGGGTATTTGAACAGGAGGATGAGAATTGTAGGGGCTGTAGGAGGTTACAGAGAAAGGGAGGGGGCGAGGGCCATGGAGGGATTTGAACAGGAGTATGAGAATTGTAGGGCTGGAGGAGGTTACAGAGAAAGGGTGGGGGCTGAGGGCTTTGGAGGGATTTGAACAGGAGGATGAGAATTGTAGGGCTGGAGTAGGTTACAGAGATAGGGAGGGGAGGAGGGCCAAGGAGGGATTTGAACAGTAGGATGAGAATCGTAGTGCTGGAGGAGGTAACAATGATAGGGAGTGCGCGAGGGCCATGGACAGATTTGAATAGGAGTATGAGAATTGTAGGGCTGGAGGAGGTTACAGAGAGAGGGAAGGGCGAGGGCAATGGAGGGATTTGAACAGGAGGATGAGAATTGTAGGGCTGGAGGATGTTCCAGAGATAGGGAGGAGGCGAGGGCCATGGAGGGATTTGAACAGGAGGATGAGAATTTTAGGGCTGGAGGAGGTTACAGAGATAGGAGGTGCGAGGGTAAAGGATTGATTTGAACAGGAGGATGAGAATTGTAGGGCTGGAGGCGGTTACAGAGATAGGGAAGGGGCGAGGGCCATGGAGGGATTTGAAAACGAGGATTAGAATTGTAGGGGCTGGAGTAGGTTACAGTGATAGGGAGGGGGCGAGACCCATGGAGAGATTTGAACAGGAGGATGAGAATTGTAGGGCTGGAGGAGCTTACAGAGATAGGGAAGGGCGAGGTCCATGGAGGGTATTTGAACAGGAGGAGGGGAATTGTAGGGGCTGGAGGAGGTTACAGAGAAAGGGAGGGTGCTATGGCCATGGAGGGATTTGAACAGGAGGATTAGAATTGTAGGGGCTGGAGTAGGTTACAGAGCTAGGGAAGGGCGAGGTCCATGGAGGGTATTTGAACAGGAGGAGGAGAATTGTAGGGGCTGGAGGAGGTTACAGAGATAGGGAGGGGACGAGGGCCATGGAGGGATATGAACAGCAGGATGAGAATTGTAGGGCTGGAGGAGGTTACAGAGATAGGGAAGGGCGAGGTCCATGGAGGGTATTTGAACAGGAGGAGGAGAATTGTAGGGGCTGGAGGAGGTTACAGAGAAAGGGAGGGTGCGAGGGCCATGGAGGGATTTGAACAGGAGGATGAGATTTGTGGGGCTGGAGGAGGTTACAGCGATAGCGAGGGGGCGAGGGCCATGGTGGGATTTGAAAAGGAGGATGAGAATTGTAGGGCAGGAGGAGGTTACAGAGATAGGGAGGGGACGAGGGCCATGGAGGGATTTGAACACGAGGATTAGAATTGTAGGGGCTGGAGTAGGTTACAGAGATAGGGAGGGGGCGAGGGCTATGGAGGGATATGAACAGCAGGATGAGAATTGTATTGCAGGAGGAGCTTACAGTGATAGGGAGGGGGCGAGACCCATGGAGGGATTTGAACAGGAGGATGAGAATTGTAGGGCTGGAGGAGGTTACAGAGATAGGGAAGGGCGAGGTCCATGGAGGGTATTTGAACAGGAGGATGAGAATTGTAGGGGCTGGAGGAGGTTACAGAGAAATGGAGGGGGCGAGGGCCATGGAGGGATTTGAACAAGAGGTTGAGAATTGTAGGGCTGGAGGACGTTACAGAGAAAGGGAGGGGGTGAGGGCTTTGGAGTGATTTGAACAGGAGGATTAGAATTGTAGGGCTGGAGGAGGTTACAGAGATACGGAGGGGGCCAGGGCCATGGAGGGATTTGAACAGGAGGATGAGAATTGTGGGGCTGGAGGAGGTTACAGCGATAGCGAGGGGGCAAGGGCCATGGTGGGATTTGAAAAGGAGGATGAGAATTGTAGGGCAGGAGGAGGTTACAGATATAGGGAGGGGGTGAGGGCCATGGAGTTATTTGAAAAGGAGGAAGAGAATTGTAGGGGCTGGTGGAGGTTACAGAGATATGGAGGGGGCGAGGGTCTTGGAGGGATTTGAACAGGAGGATGAGAATTGTAGGGCTGAAGGAGGTTACAGAGATAGGAAGGGGGGGAGGGTAAAGGATTGATTTGAACAGGAGGATGAGAATTGTAGGGCTAGAGGAGGTTACACAGATATGGAGGTGGTGAGGGCCATGGAGGGATTTGAAAAGGAGGATGGGAATTGTAGGGCTGGAGGAGGTTACAGAGATAGGGAGCGGACGAGGGCCATGGAGGGATTTGAACAGGTGCATGAGAATTGTTGGGCTGGAGGAGGTTGAAGAGATAGCGAGATGGCGAGGCGCCATGGAAGGATTTGAACAGGAGTGTGAGAATTGTAGGGTCTGGAGGAGGTTACAGAGAGCGGGAGTGGAATTGGGCCATGGAGGGATTTGAGCAAGAGGATGAGAATTGTAGGGGCTGGAGGAGATTACAGAGTTAGGGAGGGGGTGAGGGCCATGGAGGGATTTGAACAGGAGTATGAGAATTGTAGGGCTGGAGGAGGTTACAGTGACAGGGAGAGACGTGGGCAATGGAGGGATTTGCACCGGACGATGAGAATTGTAGGGCTGGAGGAGGTTACAGAGATAAGGAGAGAGTGAGGGCCGTGGAGGGATTTGAATAGGAGAAAGAGAATTGTAGGGCTGGAGGATGTTACAGAGATACGAAGGGACGATGGGCCATGGAGTGATTTGAACCGGAGGATCAGAATTGTAGGGCTGGAGGAGGTCACAGAGATAGGGAGGGGGCGAGGGCCGTGGTGGGATTTGAACAGGAGAATGGGAATTGTTGGGGCTGGAGGAAGTTACAGAGAAGGGGGGGGAGGTGAGGGCCATGGAGGGATTTAAACAGGAGGATGAGAATTGTAGTGCTGGAGGAGGTTACAGAGATAGGGAGCGGATGAGGGCCATGGAGGGATTTGAACTGGTGGATGAGAATTGTTGGGCTGGAGGAGGTTGCTGAGATAGGGAGGGGTCGAGGGACCATGGAGTGATTTCAACAAGTGGATGAGAATTGTAGCGGCTGGATAAGGTTACAGAGATAGGGAGGGGGCGGGTGGCCATGGAGGGATTCGAACAGGAGGATGAGAATTGTAAGGCTGGAGGAGGTTACAGAGATAGGGAGGTGGCGAGGGCCATGGAGGGATTTGAACTGGAGGGTGAGAATTGTAGGGTCTGGAGGAGGTTACAGAGATAGGAAGTGGACGTGGGCCATGGAGGGATTTGAACAGGAGGATGAGAATTGTAGGGCTGGAGGAGGTTACAGAGATAGGGAGGGGCTGAGGGCCATGGAGTGATTTGAACAGGAGGATGAGAATTGTAGGGGCTGGAGCAGGTTACAGAGATAGGGAGGGGGCTAGGGCCATGGAGGGATTTGAACAGGAGGATGAGAATTGTAGGGCTGGAGGAGGTTACAGAGATAGGCAGGGGCTGAGGGCCATGGAGTGATTTGAACAGGAGGATGAGAATTGTAGGGGCTGGAGCAGGTTTCAGAGATAGGGAGGGGGCTAGGGCCATGGAGGGATTTGAACAGGAGGATGAGAATTGTAGGGCTGGAGGAGGTTCCAGAGATAGTGAGGGGGCGAGCGCCATGGAGTGATTTGAACAGGAGGATGAGAATTTTGAAATCGAGGCATTGCTCTACTGTGAGCCAGTGTAGGTCAGCGAACACCGAGATGATGGTTGAGCGGAACTTGGTGCGAGTTCGGATACGAGCAGCAGAGTTTTGATTGAGCTCCAATTTACAGGATCAGGTCTCTCAGAAACATCCCAGAGTGGTTTGCGCTCACTGCTTTGCATCAGCTGTTTGGTAATAAATGCAGCGACACCGCCACGAGACGAGAGATGTGTTGCTAATTTTACTGGGCGGTATTCCCAGTCTCCTCTTCACATCAGCCGTCTCTCAGTGGGCAGCACTATCGCCTCTGAGTCACAAAGGACGCTGTTTCAATCCTCACTCCAGAAACCTGGGCGCGTAATTTAGGCTGGAAACTCCCGGTGCAGTATTGAGGGAGTGCGCAGCTGCACTGTCCCAGATGCTGTCATTCGGATGTGACTTTAAACGAGTGGCCCTCTCGGGTGAATGTAAAGGATTACATGTCTATTTCAAAGAAGAGCACGGAGCTATCCCCGGTGTGTTGGGCCGTCATTCATTCCTCAATCAACATCTCTAAAACAGATTATCTGGTCCTTATCACGTTGCTGTTTGTGGGAGCTTGCTGTGTGCAGATTGGCTGCCGCATGACCGACAGTACAGCATAGGCTACACGTCAATTCGTCCCTCACTTGCTGTGAAGCACTTTGGGAGATCCTGAGGTCATGAAAGCGGCTGTAGAAATGCAAGTCTTTTCTTTTCTTGTAACACGGGTTTCTGTCAGAGACATGCAGACAGAAAGAGACAGACAGACAGAAAGAGACTGACAGAAAGTGACTGACAGAAAGAGACAGACAGAGAGAGACAGACAGAGAGACACAGACAGTGAGAGACAGACAGAGAGAGACAGGCAGAGACAGACAGTCTGACGGACTGAGACAATCACACAGAGACAATCACACAGAGACAGATAGAGAGACAGAAAGACAGACAGAGAAACAGAGACAGAGAGAAGATTGACAAAGACAGACAAAAACAGACAGACAGACAGAGAGACAGAGAGACAGATGGACAGAGACAGACAGACACACAGCCAGAGACAGACAGACAGACAGAGACAGAGACAGAGACAGAGACAGACAGAGACATACAGAGACAGACAGACACAGAGACAGACAGATATAGAGACAAGCAAAGAAACTGGGAGAGACAGACAGACTGACAGAGAAATACAGACACAAAGCTGAAGGAGAGAGAGATAGAGACAGACTCCTTGTACCATCAACTAGTGGGAGCAGCCATTCCCCGTCAAGTCTATCCAAACCCGTCATAATCTTGTACACCTCTATCAAATCACCCCTCAACCTCCTTTGCTTTAAGGAAATAAATCCAGCTTCTCCAACCTGTCCTTGTAGCTAAGATTCCCCAACCCCGGAACCATTCTGGTAAATCTCCTCTGTGTCCTCTCAAGGGCCTTCACATCCTTCATATATTTTGTGACCAGAACTGGACGCAGTACTCCAGTTGTGGCCTAACCAGCGCTTTGTAAAGGATTAGCATAACTTCTCTACTTTTGTACTCAATAACTCTATTTATGAAACCCAAGATCCCATATGCTTTGCTAACCACTCTCTCAGTATGCCCTGCCACATTCAGGGATCTATGCACATTAACTCCCAGTTCCCTCTGTTCCTGCACACTCTTGAAAACTGTGCCATTAAGTGTATATTGCCTCTCACGTTTGCTTCTGCCAAAATGCATCAAATCTGTGATAAATTCCATCTAATTGAGCGAAAGCCAAAGATACAGACAGACAGTGAAACACAGACAGAAACACAGAAAAACAAACAGAGAGAGGCAGACAGAAATAGAACGACAGACAGAGAGAAGCAATCACAGAGACAGACAGGCAGAGAGATAGAGACAGACAGAGACAAACAACGAGAACAGAGAAAAATAAAGACAGACAGAGATAGCCAGACAGAGATAGGCAGACAGCGACAAACATACACAGAGACAGACAGAGACAGACAGAGACAGACAGAGGAAGGCAGAGGAAGGCAGAGGAAGGCAGAGGCAGCCAGAGACAGCCAGAGACACAAACAATGAGAGAGAGAGAGAGACAGATAGACATAGAGATATATTAGAGACAGACAGGGATAAAAAAGAGACTCAGACTGACAGAGCCAGACAAAGGGAGCCAAAGAGAGAGAGAAAGACAGAAAAAGTCGCAGACAGCAACAGAAACTGACAGATAGGGAGAGAGACAGAAAGAGACAAACATAAATTTAAAAATAAATTAGGAGAGCAAAGAGGGGGCCTGAAAAATCATTGGCCGGCAGAATAAAGGAAAATCCCAAGGTGTTTTATAAGTATATTAAGGGCAAGAGGATAACTAAGGAAAGAGTAGGGCCCATTAGGGACCAAAGTGGCAATCTGTGTGTAGAGCCGGAAGATGTAGGTGAGGTTTTAAATGAATATTTTGCATCTCCGTTCACTATGGAGAAGGATGATGAAGGCATAGAAATCGAGCAGGGAGATTGTGATATACTTGAATAAATTAGCATTGAGAGGGAGGAGGTATTAGCAGTTTTAGCGGGCTTAAAAGTGTATAGATCCCCAGGCCCTGCCGAGATGTATCCCAGGCTGCTGTGTGAGGCAAGGGAGGAGATTGCAGGGGCTCTGACACTAATTTTCAGATCCTCTCTGGCCTCAGGGGAGGTGCCAGAGGACTGGAGGACAGCTAAAGTAGTACCATTTTTCAAGAAGGGTAGTAGGGCTAAACCGGGGAATTACAGGCCAGTGAGCCTAACATCAGTGGTAGGGAAATTATTGGAAACAATTCTGAGTAACAGAATTAGTCTCCACTTGTAGAGGCAAGGATTCATCAAGAATAGTCAGCATGGCTTTGTCAGGGGGAGATCATGTCCAACCAATTTGATTGAATTTTTCGAGGAGGTGACTCGGTGTGTGGATGAGGGTAGTGCAGTTGATGTAGTCTACATGGATTTCAGTAAGGCTTTTGACAAAGTCCCGCATGGGAGACTGGTCAAGAAGGTAAGAGCCCATGGGATCAAGGGCAATTTGGCACATTGGATCCAAAATTAGCTTAGTGGCAGGAGGCAGAGGGTGATGGTCGAAGGTTGTTTTTGTGACTGCAAGCCTATGTCCAGTGGTGTACCGCAGGGATCGGTGCTGGGTCCCTTGCTGTTTGTAGTGTACATTAATGATTTAGATATGAATATAGGAGGTATGATCAGTAAGTTCGCAGATGACACGAAAATTGGTGGAGTGGTAAATAGCGAGGAGGGCAGCCTCAGCCTACTGGACGATATAGACGGGTTGGTTAGATGGTCAGAACAGTGGCAAATGGAATTCAACCCTGAAAAGTGTGAGGTGATGCATTTTGGGAGGACTAACACGGCAAGGGAATACACAATGAATGGTAGGACCCGAGGAAGGGAAGAGGATCAGAGGGACCTTGTTCTGCATGTGCATAGATTCCTGAAGGCAGCAGGACAGGTGGATAAGGTGATTAAGAAGGCATATGGGATGCTTGCCTTCATTAGCCGAGGCATAGAATATAAGAGCAGGGAGGTTATGATGGAGCTGTACAAAACGCTAGTTCGGCCACAGCTGGAATACTGTGTGCAGTTCTGGTCGCCACACTATAGGAACGATGTGATTGTATTGGAGAGGGTGCAGAGGAGATTCACCAGGATGTTACCTGGGCTGGAGCGTTTCAGCTACGAAGAGAGACTGGACAGACTGGAGTTGTTTTCCTTAGGGCAGAGAAGACTGAGGGGGGACCTGATTGAGGTGTACAAAATTATGAGGGGCACAGATAGGGTAGATAGAAAGGAACTTTTCCCCTTAGTAGAATGGTCAATAACAAGGGGGCATAGTATCAAGGTAATGGGCCGGAGGTTTAGAGGGGATTTGAGGAAAAACATTTTCACCCAGAGGGTGGTGGAATCTGGAACTCACTGCCCGAAAGGGTGGTAGAGGCAGGAAGCCTCACAACATTCAAGAAGCATTTGGATGAGCACTTGAAACGCCATAGCATACAAGGCTACGGACCAAGTGCTGGAAAATGCGATTAGAATAGATAGGGCTTGATGGCCGGCGCGGGCACGATGGGCCAAATGCGCTCTTTCTGTGCTGTATAACTATGACTTATGACTCTATGAGGCACAGACAGACATACAGACAGACAGACAGAGAGACAGATAGACAGAGATATTGAGAGAAAGAAAGAGAAAGGGACTCAGAAAGACAGAATCAGACAGAGATAGACAGGGAGACAGAGAGATTAATCAGAGAAAGTCCCACAAAGACAGGGACGCAGAGAGACACAGACAGCAACAGAAACTGACAGAGACTGAGAGCCAGAGACAGCCACAGACAGAAAAACAAAAAGACAGACAGAGAGAGGCAGACAGAAAGAGAACGACAGACAGAGACAAGCAAGCACAGAGACAGACAGGCAGAGAGATAGAGACAGACAGAGACATACAAAGAGAACAGAGACAGATAAAGACAGACAGAGATAGCCAGACAGAGACAGGCAGTCAGTGACCGACATAAACAGTGACAGAGACAGCGACAGACAGGGACAGAGAGACAGATAGACATAGAGAGATATTAGAAACAGACAGAGACCAACAAAGAGACTCAGAATTACAGAGCCAGACAGAGGCAGCCAGAGAGACAGAGAAATAAAGACAGAGTTGCAGACAGCAACAGAATCTGACAGAGAGAGAGAGAGAGAGAGAGAGCCAGAGAGAGCCACAGACAGACAGACATAAAGAAACAGGCAGAGACAGACAGGCAGACACTGAAAGTCAGTGACAGATAGATAGAGATAGAGGTAGACAGACAGAGATAAAGACAGGCAGAGGCAATCAAAGAGACAGAGACAGACATACAGACAGAGACAATCATAGAGATAGACAGAGAGTTAAGGACCAAGACAAACAAAGAGAATAAGACAGACAGAGACAAACAAACACAGACACAGACATTGAGATAGCGACAAACAGAGAGACAGACAGACAGGGTTATGCAGGCATAGACAGATAGACAAAGACAGACAGGCACAGAGCAGAAGGACAGAGAGGCAGAGCTAGAGAGGGAGACAGATATATTCAGCAGAGAAAGACAGACAGAGACAGGGACACAGACAGTCAGAGTCACAGCCTGCAACAGAAACTGACAGAGAGTATGAACCAGAGACAGACACAGACAGACAGCGAAAGACAGAGAGACAAAGAAAGAGAGAGACAGAGACAAACAGAGTTAGAGAAATATTAAAGACAGACAGAGACAGAGAAAGAGACTCAGAATGACAGAGCCAGGCAGAGGTAGACAAAGAGACAGAGACAGACAGTCAGAAACAGGGACGGAAAGAGGCAGAGAAACAGAAAGCAACAGACACTGACAGAGAGAGAGAGCCAGACAGAGACAGAGTTAGACAAACAGTTAGAGAAAGACAGACGGAAATGGATAGAGACAGACAGACAGAGGCAGACAAACAAAGCAATAGAGATCGGGATAAAGACAGAGACAAACAAAGAGATAGAGACAGACAGCCAGAGACAGACAGACAAACAGTGACAGGTAGACAGAGACAGAAAGAGACAGAAAACAGACAGGCAGAAACAGACAGACAGAGACAGACAACAGACAGGCAGAAAAAGAGAGACAGACAGAGACAGAAAGACACAGTCAAGAACAGACTGACAGATAGAGCTAGACAGAGACAGAAATACTGTGACAGACAGACACAGACCGACAGGGATACAGACAGATAGACAGAGACACAGACAGACAGACAGAGACAGGTAGACAATGACAGACAGACAAACAGAAAGAGACAGACAGAGACAGACACAGACTGACAACAGACAGACAGGCAGAGACAGAAAGACAGTGATAGACAGACACAGAAAGAGAGAGACAGACAGATATACAGACAGACAGAGATAAAGACAGGCAGAGGCAAACAAAGAGACCGAGGCAGGCAGAGATAGAGAGAGACAGACACACAGAGGCAGTCAGACAGACAGTGACAAACATAGAGAATGACAGAGAGTGAAGGACAAAGACACAGACAGACAGACAGACAGACAGACAGGGACATACAGGGATAGACAGAGGCAGACAGGCACAGAGCAGAAAGACAGAGAGACAGAGGTAGAGAGGGAGACAGATATTAAGCAGAGAATGACAGATAGAGACAGGGACACAGACAGTCAGAGAAACAGACAGCAACAGACACTGACAGAGAGTGTGAGCCAGACAGAGACAGAGACAAACAGTTAGAGAAAGATAGACAGAAATGGATAGAGACAGACAGACAGAGACAGAAAAACAAAGCAATATAGATCGGAATAAAGACAGAGACAAACAAAGAGATAGACAGACAGACAGACAAAGACAGGTAGACAGAGACAGACAGAGACAGAAAACTGACAGACAGAGACAGACAAAAGACAGGCAGAAACAGATAGACAGATAGAGCCAGAAATACAGACAGACAGTCAAGAACAGACAGACAGACAGAGGCTAGATAGAGACAGACAGACAAAGACAGAAAGGCAGTGACAGACAGACACAGACAGACATGTACAGAAAGACAGACAGAGACACAGACAGACAGACAGAGATAGAGACGGGCAGAGGCAAACATAGAGACAGAAACAAACAGTGCAAAAAGACAGACAGAAACAGATAGAGACAGACAGACAGACAGAGGCAGACAAACACTGCAATAGAGATCGGGATAAAGACAGAGACAAACAAAGAGATAGACAGGCAGACAGACAGAGAAAGACAGACAGAAAGGCAGAGACAGACAGAGAGACAGCGACAGACAGAGAGACAGCAACAGACAGAGAGACAGCGACAGACACAGAGACACAGACAGACAGACAGACAGACAGAGAGACAGAAACAGACAAACAGACTTAGACAGCCACAGACAGACACACAAAGACAGACAACTTCGAGATAGATACCAACAAAGTGAAAGAGGCAGCCAGACACAAACACAGCCAGAGACATACAGACAGAGACAGAGGGAGTCAGAGACAGACACCGAGAGCGTGAGAGACAGAGACAGAGACAGACACAGACAGACAAAGACACAGACACAGACAGACAGGCAGACAGACAGAGGCAAATAGAAACAGAAAGAGACAGACAGAGAGAGGCAGAGAGAGAGAGAGAGAGAGGCAGAGAGACAGAGAGAGGCAGAGAGACAGAGAGAGACAGAGAGACAGAGAGAGGCAGAGAGAAAGAGAGAGGCAGAGAGACAGAGAGAGGCAGAGAGACAGAGAGAGGCAGAGAGACAGAGAGAGGCAGAGTGACAGAGAAAGAGACAGACAGAGACAGGCAGACAGAGACAGACAGAGGCAGAAATACAGCGACAGACACAGACAGGAACAGAGAATGACAGAGAGAGAGCCAGCCAGAGACAGAGAAAAAAAGCGAGAGAAAGACAGACAGAGTCAGAGACAGACAGACAGAAAGCGACAGACAGACAGAAAGCGACAGACAGACAGAAAACGACAGACAGACAGAAAGAAACAGACAGACAGAAAGAGACAGACAGACCGAAAGAGAGAGACAGACAGATCGACAGAGACAGATAGACAGAGACACATAGACAGAGACAGACAGAAAGAGAAAGACCAAGAGAGACAGACAGACCGAGACAGACAGAGACAGACAGACATATTCAGACAGGCAGAGACAGACAGACAGAGACAGAAAGACAGTGACAGACGCAGACAGGAACAGAGAATGACAGAGAGATAGTCAGCCACAGAGAGAGACAATCAGTGAGAGAAACACAGACAGACAGTGAAAGACAGACAGAGAGAGACAAACACAGAGACAGATAGTGTGATAGAGACAAAAAGAGCAAAATCAAACAGAACAGAGAAAAAGACAGACACGGAGACTGAGAAAGACAGTGAGACAGAGACATATTCGCAGACAGAAGGAGAGAGAGAGACGGAGAGATAGACAGACATAGAGACAGAGAGAGAGAGAGAGACACACAGACAGACAGACAGAGACAGAGACAGACAGACAAAGACAGACAAACGTAGTTTCAGAGACAGTCAGACAGAGAAACAGAGACATAGTCGCAGAGTGAAAGAGACGGATAGACAGACAGACAGAGACACAGAAACAGAGAGACAGAGACAGACAGACAGACTGAGACAGATACAGACAGAGAGAGAGGGAGTCAGAGACAGACACAGAATCAGAGAGCGACAGAGACAGAGAGAGATACAGACAGAGACAGACAAGGACACAGACACAGACAGGCAGACAGAGACTGACAGAGAGACAGAGAAAGACAGGCAGAGACAGACAGGCAGAGACAGACAGAGACAGACAGACAGATACAGACAGACCGACAGACACAGACAAACTTAGAGACAGTTACACACAAAGTGAAAGAGGCAGACAGACACAGACATACAGAGAGATTCAGAGACAGAGTCAGAGACAGAGTCAGACTCAGAGACAGATTCAGAAACAGACAGCCAAAGACACAGACACAGACAGAGAGACAGACAAAGACAGGCAGACAGAGACTGAAAGAGAAACAGAGACAGAGTTACACAGATAGACATAGACAGACCGGCAGAGACAGACAGACAGGCAGAGACAGACAGGCAAAAACTGACAGACCGAGACAGACAGACAGAGACAGACAGACAGAAAGAGACAGGCAGAGAGAAACAGACAGACAGACAGAGACAGACAGACAGAGACAGAGAGAGACAGACAGACATAGACAGACAGACAGGCAGACAGAGGCAGACAAAGGCCGACAGAGAATGACAGCTAGACAGAGACAGACAGAGAGAGCTAGAGACATATTCACCGAGAGAAAGAGAGAGAGAGAGAGAGAGGCGGAGACAGACAGATACAGACAGAGAAAGACAGATAAAGCCAAACAAATTTAGAGAGAGATTACAAACAAAGTGAAAGAGGCAACCAGACACAGAACAGAGAGAGACATACAGACAGATACAGAGGGAGTCAGAGACAGACACAGAATCAGAGAGAGACAGTGACAGAGACAGATACAGAAATAGACAGAGACAGACAAGTACACAGACACTGACAGAGAGACAGAGAAAGACAGACAGAGAAAGACAGGCAGGCAGAGACAGACAGACAGACAGAGAGATCGACAGAGACAGATAGACAGAGACAGACAGAAAGAGACAGACAGGCCGACAGAGGCAGACAGAGGCAGACAAAGGCAGACAGAGAATGACAGTTAGACAGAGACAGACAGACAGAGAGCTAGAGACATATTCACAGAGAGAAAGAGAGAGAGAGAGAGACGGAGACAGACAGACAGATACAGACAGAGAAAGACAGACAAAGTCAAACAAATTTAGAGATAGATACAAACAAAGTGAAAGAGGCAGCCAGACACAGAACAGACAGAGACATACAGAGAGATACAGAGGGAGTCAGAGACAGACACAGAATCAGAGAGAGAGACAGTGACAGAGACAGATACAGAAACAGACAGAGACAGACAAGTACACAGACACTGACAGAGAGATAGAGAAAGACAGACAGAGACAGTCGGCAGGCAGAGACAGACAGACAGAAAGAGGCAGACAGACAGACAGACAGGCCGACAGAGACAGACAGACAGAGACAGACAGGCAGAGACAGAAAGACAGTAACAGAAGTAGACAGGACCAGAGAATGACAGAGAGAGAGAGAGAGCCAGCCAGAGACAGAGACAAATTGTGAGAGAAAGAAAGACAGAAACAGACAGAGACTGAAAGACAGTGAAAGACAGACAGAGACATGAAGACAGAGACAGACACACACAGAGACAGCCAGGCAGAGAGACAGAGACAGACAGAGGCAAACAAAACAACAGAGACAGGCCGAGACATACAGATACAGACAAGTACAGAGACAGATAGAGAGATAGAGACAAAAAGAGAAAAATCAAAGAGAATAGAGACAAAGACAGACAGGGAGACTGAGAAAGACAGGGAGACAGGGACATATTCTCAGACAGAAAGAGAGAGAGAGACGGAGAGACAGACAGACATAGAGACAGAGAGAGACAGACATAGAGACAGAGACAGACAGACAGGCAGAGACAGACAGGCAGTGACAGACAGGCACGGTCAGACAGACAGAGACAGACAGACAGAAAGAGTTAGACAGACAGAAAGAGATAGATAGACAGAAAGAGACAGACATAAGAGACAGACAGACAGAAAGAGACAGACAGACAGACTGATCGACAGAGACAGATAAACAGAGAGAGACAGAGAGAGACAGAGAGAGACAGACAGACAGGCAGAGAGAGACAGACAGAGACAGACAGACAGATAGAGACGGAAAGGCAGTGACAGACGCAGACAGGAACATAGAATGACACAGAGAGAGAGCCAGCCAAAGAAAGAGACAAACAGTGAGAGAAAGACAGAGAGAAACAGACAGAGACAGACAGACAGTGAAAGACAGACAGAGACAGACACACACAGAGACAGTCAGACAGAGAGACAGAGACAGAGAGAGAGGCAAACAAAAAAACAGAGACAGGCAGAGACACACAGATACAGACAAAGACAAAGACAGATAGAGACAAAAAGAGAAATATCAAAGAGAACAGAGAGAGACAGGGAGACAGAGACATATTCGCAGACAGAACGAGCGAGAGAGAGACCGAGTGACAGAGAGACAGAGACAGACAGACAGAGCAACAGAGACAGACAGAGAGACAGAGACAGACAGTGAGACAGTAAAAGGCAGAGAGACAGAGACAAGACAGAGAGACAGAGAGAAACAGACACAGACAGAGAAAGACACAGGCACAGAGAGACAAGCAGACAGACAGAGACTTGCAGACAGACAGAGACAGACAGACAGAGACAGACCGACGGAGTCAGAGACAGACACAGAGACAGAGAGAGACAGACACAGGCACAGACAGACAGGCAGTCAGAAAGAGGCAGACAGAAAGAAAGAGACATAAAGAGAAAGACAGAGACAGGCAGACAGACAGAGACTGGCTGACAGACAGAGACAGACAGACAGAGACAGACAGACAAAGACAGACAGACATAGACAGACAGACAGAGAAACACAGAAATAGACAGACAGACAGAGTCAGAAAGACTGATACAGAAAAACAGGGAAAGATGCAGACAGCAACAGAGAATGACAGAGAGAGAGCCAGCCAGAGACAGAGAAAAACAGCGAGAGAAAGACAAACAGAAAAAGATAGAGACAGACAAAAAATGAAAGACAGACATAGACATAAAGACAGAGCCAGACACACATAGAAACAGTCGGGCAGAGCGTTAGAGACAGACAGAGGCAATAAAGCAACACAGCCAGACATATACAGACAAACACAGAGACAGATAGAGAAGTGGGGACAAAAAGAGAAAAATCTAAGAGAACAGAGACAAGGACAGACAGGGAGACAGAGACATACGCAGACAGAAAGAGAGAGATAGACGGAGAGAGAGAAAGAGACAGACAAAAAGAGAGACAGACAGAAAGAGACAGACAGACAGGAAGAGACAGACAGACAGAAAGAGACAGACAGACAAAAAGAGACAGACAGACAAAAAGAGACAGACAGACAGACCGATCGACAGAGACAGATAGACAGTGACAGATAGACAGAGACAGACAGAAAGAGACAGACAGAAAGAAACAGACAGAGACATAAAGACAGAGAGAGACACACACAGAGACAGTCGGGCAGAGAGTTAGTGACAGACAGAGGCAAACAAAGAAACACAGGCAGATAGATACAGACAGAAAGACGCAGATAGAGAGAAACAGACAGAGACAGAAAGACAGAGACAGACAGAGGCAGAAATACAGCGACAGACACAGACAGGAACAGAGAATGACAGAGAGAGAGCTAGCCAGAGACAAAGACAAACCGTGAGAGAAAGACAGACAGAGAGTGAAAGACAGACAGAGACAGACAGGCAGAGACAGAAAGACAGTAACAGAAGTCGACAGGACCAGAGAATGACAGAGAGAGAGAGAGCCAGCCAGAGACAGAGACAAATTGTGAGAGAAAGAAAGACAGAAACAGACAGAGACTGAAAGACAGTGAAAGACAGACAGAGACATGAAGACAGAGACAGACACACACAGAAACAGCCAGGCAGAGAGACAGAGACAGACAGAGGCAAACAAAACAACAGAGACAGGCCGAGACATACAGATACAGACAAGTACAGAGACAGATAGAGAGATAGAGACAAAAAGAGAAAAATCAAAGAGAATAGAGACAAAGACAGACAGGGAGACTGAGAAAGACAGGGAGACAGAGACATATTCTCAGACAGAAAGAGAGAGAGAGACGGAGAGACAGACAGACATAGAGACAGAGAGAGACAGACATAGAGACAGAGACAGACAGACAGGCAGAGACAGACAGGCAGTGACAGATAGGCACGGTCAGACAGACAGAGACAGACAGACAGAAAGAGTTCGACAGACAGAAAGAGATAGATAGACAGAAAGAGACAGACATAAGAGACAGACAGACAGAAAGAGACAGACAGACAGACTGATCGACAGAGACAGATAAACAGAGAGAGACAGAGAGAGACAGAGAGAGACAGACAGGCAGGCAGAGAGAGACAGACAGAGACAGACAGACAGAAAGAGACGGAAAGTCAGTGACAGACGCAGACAGGAACATAGAATGACACAGAGAGAGAGCCAGCCAAAGAAAGAGACAAACAGTGAGAGAAAGACAGAGAGAAACAGACAGAGACAGACAGACAGTGAAAGACAGACAGAGACAGACACACACAGAGACAGTCAGACAGAGAGACAGAGACAGAGAGAGAGGCAAACAAAAATCAGAGACAGGCAGAGACACACAGATACAGACAAAGACAAAGACTGATAGAGACAAAAAGAGAAATATCAAAGAGAACAGAGAGAGACAGGGAGACAGAGACATATTCACAGACAGAACGAGCGAGAGAGAGAGACCGAGTGACAGAGAGACAGAGACAGACAGACAGAGTGACAGAGACAGACAGAGAGACAGAGACAGACAGTGAGACAGTAAAAGACAGAGAGACAGAGACAGACAGAGAGACAGAGAGAGACAGACACAGACAGAGAAAGACACAGGCACAGAGAGACAAGCAGACAGACAGAGACTTGCAGACAGACAGAGACAGACAGACAGAGACAGACCGATGGAGTCAGAGACAGACACAGAGACAGAGAGAGACAGACACAGGCACAGACAGACAGGCAGTCAGAAAGAGGCAGACAGAAAGAAAGAGACATAAAGAGAAAGACAGAGACAGGCAGACAGACAGAGACTGGCAGACAGACAGAGACAGACAGACAGATACACACAGACATAGACAGACAGACAGAGTCAGAAAGACTGATACAGAAAAACAGGGAAAGATGCAGACAGCAACAGAGAATGACAGAGAGAGAGCCAGCCAGAGACAGAGAAAAACAGCGAGAGAAAGACAAACAGAAAAAGATAGAGACATACAAAAAATGAAAGACAGACATAGACATAAAGACAGAGCCAGACACACATAGAAACAGTCGGGCAGAGCGTTAGAGACAGACAGAGGCAATAAAGCAACACAGCCAGACATATACAGACAAACACAGAGACAGATAGAGAAGTGGGGACAAAAAGAGAAAAATCTAAGAGAACAGAGACAAGGACAGACAGGGAGACAGAGACATACGCCGACAGAAAGAGAGAGATAGACGGAGAGAGAGAAAGAGACAGACAAAAAGAGAGACAGACAGAAAGAGACAGACAGACAGAAAGAGACAGACAGACAGAAAGAGACAGACAGACAAAAAGAGACAGACAGACAAAAAGAGACAGACAGACAGACCGATCGAAAGAGACAGATAGACAGTGACAGATAGACAGAGACAGACAGAAAGAGACAGACAGAAAGAAACAGACAGAGACATAAAGACAGAGAGAGACACACACAGAGACAGTCGGGCAGAGAGTTAGTGACAGACAGAGGCAAACAAAGAAACACAGACAGATAGATACAGACAGAAAGACACAGATAGAGAGAAACAGACAGAGACAGAAAGACAGAGACAGACAGAGGCAGAAATACAGCGACAGACACAGACAGGAACAGAGAATGACAGAGAGAGAGCCAGCCAGAGACAAAGACAAACCGTGAGAGAAAGACAGACAGAGAGTGAAAGACAGACAGAGACAGACACACACAGAGACAGACAGACAGAGAGACAGACAGAGGCAAACAAAAAACCAGAGACAGGCAGAGACATACAGATACAGACAAACACAGAGACAGATATGGAGAAAAAGTGAAAAATCAAAGAGAACAGAGAGAGACAGGGAGACAGAGACATATTCGCAGACAGAAAGAGAGAGAGAGAGACGGAGTTACAGAGAGACAGACACATACAGACAGAGACAGAGGGAGTCAGAGACAGACACAGATACAGATACAGACAGACAAAGACACAGACACAGACAGACAGGCAGAAAAACAGAGGCAGACAGAGACAGAAAGAGACAGAAAGCGACAGACAGAGACAGGCAGACAGACAGAGACTGGCAGACAGACAGAGACAGACAGAGACAGACAGACAGAGGCACAAAGACAGCGACAGATGCAGACAGAAACAGAGAATGACAGAGAGAGTGCCAGCCAGAGGCAGAGACAAACAGTTAGAGAATGACAGAGAGAAACAGACAGAGACAGACAGACAGTGAAAGACAGACAGAGACATGAAGACAGAGACAGGCACACACAGAGACAGTCAGACAGAGAGACAGAGACTGAAAGAGGCAAACAAAAAAACAGAGATAGGCAGAGATATACAGATACAGCCAAACACAGAGACAGCCAGAGAGAGACAGTCAGAGACAGACAGACAGACAGAGACAGACAGACAGAGACAGACAGACAGAGTCAGAAAGACTGATACAGAAACACAGTGAAAGACGCAGACAGCAACAGAGAATGACAGAGAGAGAGCCAGCCAGACACAGAGAAAAAACAGTGAGAGAAAGACAGACAGACAGTGAAAGACAGACAGAGACAGACACACACACAAACAGTCAGACAGAGAGACAGAGACAGACAGAGGGAAACAAAAACATAGAGTCAGGCAGAGATATACAGATACAGACAAAGACAGAGACAGAGACAGATAGAGACAAAAAGAGAAAAATCAAAGAGACAGACAGGGAGACAGAGACATATTTGCAGACAGAAAGAGAGAGAGAAAGAGACCGAGTGATAGAGACAGAGACAGACAGAGACAGACAGAGAGACAGTTACAGACAGAAAGGCAGAGACAGACAGAGAGACAGAGACAGACAGAGAGACAGAGACAGACAGAAAGACAGAGACAGACACAGACAGACAAAGACACAGGCACAGACAGACTGGCAGACAGACAGAGACAGACAGCGACAGACGGAGTCAGAGGCAGACATAGAGAGACAGACACAGGCACAGACAGACAAAGACACAGGCACAGACAGACAGGCAGACAGAAAGAGGCAGACAGAAAGAGAAAGACACAGACAGAAAGACAGACAGAGACAGACAGACAGACAGAGACAGACAGACAGAGACAGACAGACAGAGACAGAAAGACAGCGACAGACGCAGACAGGAACAAAGAATGACAGAGAGAGAGACAGCCAGATTCAAAGACAAACAGTGAGAGAAAGACAGCCGGACAGCGAGAGACAGACACACACACAGACAATCAGACAGAGAGACAGAGACAGACAGAGGGAAACAAAAAAATAGAGACAGGCAGAGATATACAGATACAGACAAAGACAGAGACAGATAGAGACAAAAAGATAAAAATCAAAGGGAACAGAGACAGACAGGGACCCAGAGATATATTCACAGACAGAAAGAGAGAGAGAGACCGAGTGACAGAGAGACAGAGACAGACAGAGAGACAGAGACTCACAGACACAGACAGACAAAGACACAGGCGCAGACAGACAGAGACTGGCAGACAGACACAGACAGACAGACAGACAGAAACAGACAGACAGAGTCAGAGACAGACACAGAGACAGAGAGAGACAGACACACACACAGACAGACAATGACACAGGCACAGACAGACAGGCAGACAGAAAGAGGCAGACAGAGAAAGAAAGAGAAAGACAGAGACAGGCAGACAGACAGAGACTGACAGACAGACAGAGACAGACAGACAGAGACAGACAGACATAGACAGACAGACAGAGACAGACAGACAGACAGAGTCAGAAAGATTGATACAGACAAACAGGGAAATATGCAGACAGCAACAGAGAATGACAGAGGGAGAGCCAGCCTGAGACAGAGAAAAAGAGCGAGAGAAAGACAGACAGAAACAGAGAGAGACAGACAGACAGAGACAGAGAGACAGAGACAGAAAGACAGTGAGAGACACACACAGAGACAGTCGGGCAGAGAGTTAGAGACAGACAGAGGCAAACAAAGAAACACAGACATACAGATGCAGACAGAAAGACACAGACAGACAGAGAGAGACAGACAGAGACAGAAAGACAGAGACAGACAGAGGCAGAAATACAGCGAGAGACGCAGACAGGAACAGAGAATGACAGAGAGAGAGCCAGCCAGAGACAAAGACAAACCGTGACAGAAAGACAGACAGAGACAGACACACACAGAGACTGTCAGACAGAGAGACAGAGACAGACAGAGGCAAACAAAAAAACAGAGACAGGCAGAGACATACAGATACAGAGAAACACAGAGACAGATAGAGACAAAAAGTGAAAAATCAAAGAGAACAGAGACAGACAGGGAGACAGAGTCTTTTTAGCAGACAGAACGAGAAAGAGAGACGGAGTGAAAGTTAGACAGAGACAGACAGACATAGAGACAGAAAGAGAGACAGAGACAGACAGACAGAGACAGAGACAGAAAGAAAGACAGAGACAGAGACAGACAGAGAGACAGAAACAGACAGACAGACTTAGACAGACACAGACAGACAGACAAAGACAGACAAATTGAGACATGGATACAAACAAAGTGAAAGAGGCAGCCAGAAACAGACACAGCAAGAGACATACAGACAGAGACAGAGGGAGTCAGAGACAGACACAGAGACAGAGAGAGACAGACAGAGACACAGACAGACAAAGACACAGACACAGACAGACAGGCAGACAGAAAGATTGACAGAGGCAGAAAGAGACAGAAAGAGAAAGACAGAGACAGAGACAGACAGACAGAGACTGGCAGACAGAGACATAAAGACAGAGACAGACACACACAGAGACAGTCCGACAGAGAGACAGAGACAGATAGATGCAAACAATAAAAACAGAGACAGGCAGAGACATACAGATACAGACAAACACAGAGATAGAGACAAAAAGAGAAAAATAAAAGAGAACAGAGAAAAAGACAGACAGGGAGACAGAGACATAATGGCAGACAGAAAGAGAGAGATAAATGGAGAGACAGACACACATAGAGACAGGGAGAGACAGACAGACACAGAGACAGAGAAAGACAGACAAACACAGACAGAGACAGAGACAGAGAGACAAAGACAGACACACTTATAGACAGATACAAACAAAGTGAAAGAGGCAGCCAGACACAGACAGAGACATACAGACAGAGACAGAGGGAGTCAGAGACATACACAGTGACAGAGAGAGACAGACACAGAAACAGACAGTCAAAGACACAGACACAGACAAACAGGCAGACAGAGAAAGGCAGAAAGAAACAGGCAGACAGACAGAGACAGACTGACAGACAGAGACAGATAAACTTAGCGATAGATACAAACAATTTGAAACAGGCAGCCAGACACCGACACAGACATACAGAGAGAGACAGAGACAGAGACAGCCATACAGGCAGAGACCGACGGACAGGCAGAGACACAGAGACAGACATAGACTGGCAGACAGAAAGAGACAGACAGACAGAGACAAACAGAGAAAGACAGATACAGACAGACAGAGACAGACAGACAGAGAGATAGAGACCTATTCTCAGAGAGAAAGAGAGACAGACAGACAGACAGAGAGACAGAGAGACAGAGACAGACAGACAAACTGAGACAGAATCAGACCGAGACAGAAACAGAGAGATAGACAAAGTCAAACAAATTTAGCGATAGATACAAACAAAGTGAAAGAGACAGACAGAGACATACAGACAGAGACAGATGGTGTCAGAGACAGGCACAGATTCAGAGAGAGACAGAGACAGATACAGAAACAGACAGAGAAAGACAAGGACACAGACACTGACAGGGAGACAGAAAAATACAGGCAGAGACAGACAGGCAGAGACAGACAGACAGAGAGAACAAGAGACAGACAAAAATAAAGAGACAGAAAGACAGAGACAGACAGACAGACATTCAGACAGAGATAGAGAGCGTCCGACAGAGCCCGACCGACAGACGGAGACCGACAGAGGGAGACCAAAAAAGGGAGACCGACAGAGAGAGACAGAGTGAGAGAAGCAGACAGCGAGAGGCATACAGAGAGAGGCAGACAGAGACAGCGACAGACAGACCTAGAAACAGAGACAGACAGACAGAGCGTCAGGCAGAGACACAGACAGTCAGACAGATGCAGACAGACAGACTGAGAAAGACAATAACAGAGACAGACACAAACAGACAGGCAGACACAGACAGGCAGACACAGATAGACAGAGACAGACATACATTCAGACTGAGACAGACAGAGACAGAGAGAGACAGACAGACACAGACAAACACAGAGACAGATAGAGAGATAGAGACAAAAAGAGAAGAATCAAAGTAAACAGAGACACAGACAGACAGGGAGACAGAGACAGAGAGGTAGACAGAGACATATTCGCAGACTGAGAGAGAGACGGAGAGACAGACAGACAGACAGAAAGAGACAGACAGACAGAAAGAGACAGACAGACAGAAAGAGACAGATATACAGAAAGAGACAGACAGACAGAAAGAGAGAGATAGACAGAGACAGACACAGACAGGAAGAGACAGACAGAGACAGTCAGAGACAGACAGACAGAGACAGACAGAAATACAGTGACAGACGCAGACAGCTACAGAGAAAGACAGACAGAGACAGAGAGACAGTGAAAGACAGACAGACATGAAGACAGAGACAGACACATACAGAGACAGTCAGACAGAGAGACAGAGACACACAGAGTAAATAAAAACAGAGACAGGCAGAGACAGGCAGAGACAGGCAGAGACAGATAGACAGATAGAGACAAAAAGAGACACATCAAAGAGAACAGAGACAGAGAGGGAGACAGAGACATATTCGCAAACAGAAAGAGAGAGAAAGAGAGGTTCAGACAGACAGAGACAGAGACAGAGACAGACAGACATAGAGACAGAGACAGACAGACAGAAAGGCAGACAGAGAGACAGGCAGAGAGTCAGACAGAAACAGACAGACAGACTGAGGGAGAAGCAGACAGAGACAGAATGACAGACAGACAAAGACAGACAAACTTAGGGATAGATACAAACAAGGTGAAAGAGGCAGCCAGACACAGACAGAGACATACAGACAGAAACAGAGGGAGTCAGAGACAGACACAGTGACAGAGACAGACACAGACATACAGACAGACAGAGACATACAGGCAGACAGAGACAGACAGAGACAGACAGATAAAGAGTTAGAGACAGACAGAGGCAAATAAAGAAAGAGATAGGCGGAGACAAATACAGACAAACACAGAGACACATAGAGAGATTGAGACAAAAAGAAAAAATATCCAAGCGAACAAAGACCAGGACAGACAGGGAGACAAGGACATAATCGCAGACAGAAAGAGGCATAGAGACGGAGAGACAGAGACAGACAGACAGAGACAGAGATTCAGAGACAGACAGACAGTGAAAGACGGACAGAGACAGTCAGACAGAGAGATAGAGAAAAAAGAGAAAATATCCAAGAGAAGAGAAACGCGGACAGACAGGGTGACAGAGACTGGCAGGGTGACAGAGACATATTCACAGACAGAAAGAGACAGAGAGATGGAGAGACAGACAGACAGAGTGAGACAGACAGACAGAGAGACAGAGTCAGACAGGCAGACAGAGAGACAGACAGTCAGACAGAAACAGACAGACAGACTGAGGCAGACACAGATAGTGACAGACAGAGACAGAGAAAGACAGACAAACATAGAGATAGATGCAAAAAAGTGGAAGAGGCAGCCAGACACAGACAGAGACAGAGAGATAGAGAAAGACAGGCAGAGACAGACAGAGACAAACAGACAGAGACAGACAGACAGAGACAGACAGACAGAGATAGACAGATTCAGAAATACAGTGACAGACGCAGACAGGAACAGAGAATGACAGAGAGAGATCCAGCCAGAGAGAGAGTCAGACAGCGAGAGAAAGTCAGACAGACACAGATAGAGACAGACAGGCAGAGAAAGACAGACAGAGGCATGAACACAGAGACAGACACACACAGAGACAGATAGAGAGATTGAGACAAAAAGAGAAAAATCAAAGAGAACAGAGACAAAGCCTGACAGGGAGACTGAGAAAGACAGGGAGACAGAGATATATTCGCAGTCGGAAAGAGAGAGACGGAGAGAAAGACAGACAGACAGAGATAGACATACATAGAAACAGAGTCAGACAGAAATAGAAACAGAGACAGACAGACGGAGCGTCAGGCACAGAGACAGACAGTCAGACAGATGCAGACAGACAGACTGAGAAAGACAAAGATAGAGACAGAGACAGATGCAGACAGACAAAGACACAGACTCGGACAGACAGGCAGGCACAGACAGGCAGACAAGGACAGACAGACTGACAGAGACAGGCATAAATAAAGAGACAGACAGAGAGATAGAGACAGCCAGCCATTCAGACTGAGACAGACAAAGACAGAGAGAGACAGACAGACAAACACAGAGACAGATAGAGAGATAGAGACAAAAAGAGAAAAATCAAAGTAAACAGAGACACAGACAGACAAGGAGACAGAGACAAAGAGGGAGACGGAGACATATTCGCAGACAGAGAGAGAGAGAGACGGAGAGACAGAGAGACAGAAAGAGAAAGACAAACAGACAGAAAGAGACAGACAGACAGAAAGAGACAGACAGACCGAGAGACAGAGACAGACAGAAAGAGACAGATAGACAGAGACAGACACAGACCGACACAGAGACAGACAGACAGAGACAGACAGACAGAGACAGATAGACAGAGACAGACAGAAATATAGTGACAGACGCAGGCAGCAACAGAGAATGACATAGAGAGAGAGAGCCAGAGAGAGAGGCAAACAGTGAGAGAACGACAGACAGAGACAGACAGACAGTGAAAGACAGACATAGACATGAAGTCAGAGACAGACACATACAGAGACAGTCAGACAGAGAGATCGAGACAGACAGAGGCAAACAAAAAAACCAGAGACAGGCAGAGACAGACAGATACTATGGGCAACACGGTGGCATAGTGGTTAGCACTGGTGCCTCACAGCGCCAGAGACCCGGGTTCAAATCTGATCTCGGGTGACTGTCTGTGTGGAGTTTGCACATTCTCCCCGTGTCTGCGTGGGTTTGCTCCGGTTTCCTCCCACAGTCCAAAAATGTGCGGGTTAGGTTGATTTGGCTATGATAAATTGACCCTTAGTGTTAGGGGGATTAAATACGTGGGGTTACGGGGATAGGGTGGGATATGTTAGGGGGAATTAAATACGTGGGGTTACGGGGGTAGGGTGGGATATGTGTACTGTGGGGATTAAAGCAGGGACAGGGTACTGGATTTGGATGATCAGCCATGATCGTATTGAATGGTGGAGCAGGCTCGACGGGCCGAATGGCCTACTCCTGCTCCTAGATTCTATGTTTCTATGTTTCTATACAGACAAACAAAGAGACAGATAGAGAGATAGAGACAAAAAGAGACACATCAAAGAGAACAGAGACAGAGGGAGACAGAGACATATTCACAGACAGAAAGAGAGAAAAACGGAGAGACAGAAGGAGAGACGGACATAGAGACAGAGGCAGTCAGACAGAGATAGAGACAGACAGACAGGCAGAGAGTCAGACAGAAACAGACAGACAGACTGAGGCAGACACAGACAGAGATAAAAAGAAAGACAGACAAAGACAGACAAACTTAGAGATAGATACAAACAAAGTGAAAGAGGCAGCCAGACACAGACACAGATAGAGACAGACAGAAAAAGACAGAGGGAGTCTGAGACAGACACAGTGACAGAGACAGACACAGACAGACAGAGAGTTAGAGACAGACAAAGGCAAACAAAGAAACAGACAGGCAGAGACAGACAAATACATACAAACACAGAGACAGATAGAGAGAGAGAGACAAAAAGAGAAAATATCCAAGAAAACAGAGACCAGGACAGACAGAGAGACCGGGACATATTCGCAGACAGAAAGAGGCAGAGAGACGGAGAGACAGAGACAGAGACAGACAGAGATAAAGAGATAGTCAGACAGAGAGGTAGAGACTGACAGAGGCAAGCAAAGAAACAGAGACAGGCTGAGACAGACAAATGCAGACAAACACAGAGACAGATAGAGAGATAGAGACAAAAAGAGAACAATCAAAGTAAACAGAGACACAGACAGACAGGGAGACAGAGACAAAGAGGGAGACAGAGACATCTTCGCAGACGGAGAGAGAGAGAAGGAGAGACAGACAGAAAGAGAAAGACAGACACAGACAGACAGAGAGACAGAGACAGACAGAGACAGACAGAAATAAAGTACAGAATCAGACAGCAACAGAGAATGACAGAGAGAGAGAGAGCGAGCCAGAGACAGAGACAAACAGTGAGAGAAAGACAGAGAGAGACAGACAGACAGTGAAAGACAGACATAGACATGAAGACAGAGACAGACACATATAGAGACAGTCAGACAAAGAGGCAGAGAAAGACAGAGTAAAACAAAAAAACAGACACAGGCAGAGACAGACAGATACAGAAAAACAAAGGGACAGATAGAGAGATAGAGACAAAAAGAGACACATCAAAGAGAACAGAGACAGAGGGAGACAGAGACATATTCGCAGACAGAGAGAGAGAGAGAGAGACGGAGAGACAGACAGATAGACATAGAGACAGATAGACACAGACAGAGACAGTGACAGAGAGTCAGACAGAAAGAGACGGACAGACTGAGGCAGACAGAGACAGAAAGACAGACAGACAAAGACAAAGACACTTAGAGATAGATACAAACAAAGTGAAAGAGGCAGCCAGACACAGACAGAGATAGAGACATACAGATAGAGACAGAGGGAGTCAGAGACAGACAGAGACAGAGAGACAGACAGAGAGTTAGAGACAGACAGAGGCAAACAAAGAAACAGACAGTCAGAGACGGACAAATACAGACAAACACAGAGACAGATAGAGAGATAGAGACAAAACGAGAAAATATCAAAAGGAACAGAGACCAGGACAGACAGGGAGACCGGGATGACAGGCAGAGACAGACAAACACAGAGCCAGATAAAGAGATAGAGATAAAAAGAGAAAATATGCAAGAGAGAGAAACGAGGAGAGACAGAGAGACAGACAGTCAGACAGAAACAGGCAGACACAGATAGAGACAGACAGAGACAGAGAAAGACAGACAAACTTAGAGATAGATGCAAACAAAGTGAAAGAGGCAGCCAGACACGGACACTGCAAGAGACATACAGACAGCCAGAGGCAGACAGAGACAAACAGACAGAGACAGACAGAGAGACGGACAGAAAGAGATTGAGAGACAGACAGACAGAGTCAGACAGACAGACAGAGTGATAGAGTCAGACAGACAGACAGTCACACAGAGAGACAGACAGTCAGACAGACCAACTGAGGCAGACACAGATAGAGACAGAGAAAGACAGATAGACAAAGACAGACAAGTTTAGAGACAGATAAAAACAAAGTGGAAGAGGCAGCCAGACACAGACAGCGACATACAGACAGAGACGGAGAGAGAGACAGACAGTCAGAGACAGACAGTCAGACAGAGACGGGCAGAGAGACAGAGGCAGAGAGGGTGACAGAGACATATTCGCAGACAGAAAGAGACAGAGAGATGGAGAGACAGACAGAGAGAGACAGACAGTCCGCGTCAGACAGACAGACAGAGAGACAGAGTCAGACAGACAGACATAGTGACTGACAGACAGACAGACAGACTGAGGCAGACACAGACAGAGACAGAGAAAGACAGATAGACAAACACAGACAAACTTAGAGACAGATACGAACAAAGTGGAAGAGGCAGCCAGGCACAAACACAGACAGAGACATACAGACAGAGACAGGGAGAGAGTCAGAGACAGACACAGTGACAGACACAGACATACAGGCAGATAGAGACATACAAACAGAGACAGACAGACAGAGCCAGACTGAGACAGGCAGACAGAGACAGACAGAAAGACAGAGACAGATGCAGGCATTAACAGAGAATGACAGAGAGAGAGAGCCAGACAGCGCGAGAGCCAAACGGTGAGAGAAAGACAGACAGAAACAGATAGAGACAGTCAGACAGTGAAAGACGGAAAGAGACATGAAGAGAGAGACAGTCAGTCAGAGAGATAGAGACAGACAGAAGCAAACAAAGAAACAGAGACAGGCGGAGACAGAGAAACACAAAGACAGATAGAGAGATAGAGATAAAAAGAGATAACATCCAAGAGAACAGAGACCAGGACAGACAGGGAGACAGAGACATATTCGCAGACGGAAAGCGAGAGAGAGAGACTGAGAGACAGACAGACAGAGAAAGACAGAGAGAGAGACAGAGTCATAAAGACAGAGTCAGACAGGAACAGACAGACAGACTGAGACAGACACGAACAGACAGACAGACTGAGACAAACACAGACAGAGACAGAATCAGACAGACAGACAAACTTAGAAATAAATTAAAACAAAGTGAAAGGGGCAGCCAGACACAGACACAGTCACAGAGATACAGGCAGAGACAGAGGGAGACCGAGACAGACACAGAGACAGAGAGAGACAGACAAAGACACAGACACAGATGTGCAGGTAGACAGAGAAAGACAGAGAGACAGACAGGCAGACAGTCATTCAGAGAGTGAAAGAAAGAGACAGACCGACGGACAGAGATAGATTGACAGTCTGAGACAGACCGACAGTAGGAGATAGACCGACAGTCAGAGACAGACTGACAGTCAGAGACAGAGCGACAGAACGAGACAGATGAACATAATGAGACAGACCGACAGAACGAGAC
This sequence comes from Squalus acanthias, assembly GCA_030390025.1. Taxonomy (NCBI): domain Eukaryota; kingdom Metazoa; phylum Chordata; class Chondrichthyes; order Squaliformes; family Squalidae; genus Squalus; species Squalus acanthias. The sequence continues at coordinate 9,565,626 of CM059442.1, read as the reverse complement.
AGACAGACAGAAAGAGACAGAAAGAAACAGAGAGACAGAGAGAGACAGACAGATAGACAGAGACAGACAGACAGAGTCAGAAACACAGATATGGAAAGACAGTGACAGACGCAGACAGCAACGGAAAATGACAGAGAGCCAGCCAGAGAGAGAGAGATAAACTGTGAGAGAAAGACAGACAGAGACAGACAGATATTCAGACAGAGACAGACAGATATTCAGACAGAGACAGACATACATTCAGACAGAGACAGACATACATTCAGACACAGACAGACAGAGACAGACAGACAGAGACAGACAGACAGAGACAGGCAGACAGAGACAGACAGACAGAGACAGACAGACAGAGACAAACAGACAGACTGAAAGAGAGACAGACAGACATAGACAGACAGAGACAGACCGACAGACAGAGACAGCTCGTCAGACAGAGACAGACCGACTGACAGAGACAGACCCACTCACAGAGATAGACAGGCAGACAGAGACATACAGTCAGACAGAGACAGGCAGATAGAGACAATCAGACAGAGACAGGCAGACAGAGACAGAGGGACAGAGACATACGGACATAGACAGACAGACAGAGTCAGAAAGACAGGTACAGAAAGACAGTGACAGACGCAGACAGCAACAGAGAATGACAGAGAGAGAGCCAGCCAGAGACAGAGAGAGACAGACATTTAGAGACAGACATTTAGAGACAGACATTTAGAGACAGACATTTAGAGACAGACAGAGAGAGACAGACAGAGAGAGACAGAAAGAGAGAGACAGAAAGACAGAGACAGAAATACAGAAAGGCAGGACACAGATACAGACACAGACAAACAAAGATGCAGACACAGACAGAGACAGGCAGACAGAGACAGGCAGATAGAGACAGGCAGATATGGACAGGCAGACAGAGAGAGACAGACAGACAGGGACAGACAGACAGACACAGACATACGGACATGGAAAGACATAAAGAGGCAGACAGACACAACAGACACCGACAGACCGACACCGACACAAACAGACATGGACAGACAGTCAGAAACAGAGACCAACAGTGAGAGAAAGACAGACAGAAACAGAAAGAGACAGACAGACAGAGACATACAGACAGAGACAGATAGTTAGAGACAGACAGAGACAGACGGTGAGAGAAAGACAGACAGAAACAGTCAGAGACAGTAAGAGTCAGAGAGACAGAAAGAGACAGAGAGACGGAAAGCGACAGAGAGGTGGATAGAGACAGACAGAGAGAGGCAGACAGAGAGAGGCAGACAGAGAGAGACAGACAGAATGAGACAGACAGACAGAACGAGGCAGACAGACAGAGACAGACAGACACACAGACAGACAGACAGACAGAGACAGACAGACAGAGACAGACAGACATAATCAGAAACACAGATACCGAAAGACAGTGACAGACACAGACAGCAACAGAAAATGACAGAGAGCCAGCCAGAGAGAGAGACAAACAGTGAGAGAAAGACAAAGAGAAACAGATGGAGACAGACAGACAGTGAAAGAAAGACAGAGACAGATAGTTAGAGACAGACAGAGACAGACGGTGAGAGAAAGACAGACAGGAACAGTCAGAGACAGTAAGAGTCAGATAGATAGAAAGAGACAGACAGACGGAAAGAGACAGACAGAGTCAGAGAGAAAGAGGCAGACAGAAAGAGGCAGACAGAAAGAGAGAGACAGAACGAGACAGACAGACAGAACGAGACAGACAGAGAGAGACAGACAGACAGAGACAGACAGACAGAATCAGAAACACAGATACAGAAAGACAGTGACAGACGCAGACAGCAACAGAAAATGACAGAGAGCCAGCTAGAGAGAGAGATAAACAGTGAGAGAAAGACAGACACAGACAGAGACAGACAGATATTCAGACAGAGACAGACATACATTCAGACAGAGACAGACAGACAGAGACAGACAGACAGAGACAAACAGACAGAGACAGACAGAAAGAGAGAGACAGACAGAGATGGCCACAGACAGACAGACAGACTGAAAGAGAGACAGACAGACACAGACAGACAGAGACAGACAGACAGACAGAGACAGCCCGTCAGACAGAGACAGAGCAACAGACAGAGACAGGCAGGCAGACAGAGACAGGCAGGCAGACAGAGAGAGACAGGCAGACAGAGACAGACAGTCAAAAAGAGACAGGCAGAGAGAGACAATCAGACAGAGACAGACGGACAGAGACATACGGACATAGACAGACAGACAGAGTCAGAAAGACAGGTACAGAAAGACAGTGACAGACGCAGACAGCAACAGAGAATGACAGAGAGAGAGCCAGCCAGAGACATAGACAAACAGCGAGAGACAGACAGCGAGAGACAGACAGAGAGAGACAGAAAGACAGAGACAGAAAGACAGAGACAGAAAGAAAGAGACAGACACAGATACAGACACAGACAAACAAAGATACAGGCAGAGGCAGGCAGACAGACAGTCAGACAGAGACAGACAGACAGAGACAGATAGACAATGACAGACAGACAGACACAGACATACGGACATGGAAAGACAGAAAGAGGCAGACAGACACCGACAGACAGACTCCGACACAAACAGACACCGACATACAGAGATCGAAAGACAGAAAGAAGCAGACAGACACAAACAGACACCGACGGACAGACACCGACAGACAGACAGAGACAGACAGACAGTCAGAAACAGACAGACAGTCAGACAGAAAGAGAGAGACAGACAGAGGCAGATAGACAGAGATAGACAGCTAGAGACAGAAAGACAGAAATAGAAAGACAGAGACAGACGGTGAGAGAAAGACAGACAGGAACAGTCAGAGAAAGTAAGAGACAGAGAGACAAACAGACGGAGAGAGGCAGACATAAAGAGACAGACAGAAAGAGACAGATAGTTAGAGACAGACAGAACGAGGCAGACAGAACGAGGCAGACAGACAGAACGAGGCAGACAGAGAGAACGAGACAGACAGTCAGAACGAGACAGACAGAGAGAGACAGACAGACAGAGACAGACAGACAGAATCAGAAACACAGATACAGAAAGACAGTGACAGACACAGACAGCAACAGAAAATGACAGAGAGCCAGACAGAGAGAGAGACATACAGTGAGAGAAAGACAGACAGAATCAGACAGAGACAGACAGACAGACAGAAAGAGACAGACATATATTCAGACAAATACAGACATACTTTCAGACAGAGAAAGACAGAGACAGACAGACATACAGACAGACAGAGACAGACAGAGACAATCAGACAGAGACGGGCGGAGAGAGACATACAGTCATAGACAGACAGACAGAGTCAGAAAGACAGGTACAGAAAGACAGTGACAGACGCAGACAGCAATAGAGAAAGACAGAGAGAGAGACAAACAGCGAGAGAAAGACAGACAGAAACAGATAGAGACAGACAGATAGCGAAAGACAGACAGAGACCGAGACAGAGACAGACAGCAGACAAAGACAGACAAACATAGAGATAGATAGAAACAAAGTGAAAGAGGCAGCCAGACACAGACACAAACAGAGACATACAGACAGAGACATAGTGAGTCAGAGACAGACACAGACAGACAGGTGGAGACAGACAGACAGAGAAAGGCAGACAGAGACAGGGAGACACAGAGTCTAACAGAGAAAGTCAGACAGAGAAAGACAGACAGACAGAGTGACAGAGACAGACAAACAGAGAGACAGACCAACAGACAGACAGACAGAAACCGACAGACAGACTGAGACAGACATAGACAGAGACATACAGACAGAGACAGACAGACATTCAATTCTGAAGGGGATTGACAGGGTAGATGCCGAGAGATTGTTTCCCTGGCTGGATTGTCTCGAACTAGGGGGCACGGTCTCAGGATAAGGGGTAGGCCATTTAAGACTGAGATGAAGAGGAATTTCTTCACTCAGAGGGTTGTGAATCTTTGGAATTCTACGCCCCAGCGGGCTGTGAATGCTGAGTTTTTGAGTATACTCCAGCCTAAGATCGATAGATTTTTGGGATCTAGGGGATTCAAGGGATATGGAGATTGGGCGGCAAAGTGGAGTTGAGTTCAATGACCAGCCATGATCTTATTGAATGGCGGAGCAGGCTCGAGGGCCGTATGGTCTACTCCTGCTCTTCTCATGTTCTTATGTTGATGAGGTCACCAGCCCCGCCCCCAACTGCGGCCTATTAGCTGCTGTCGTTTCCTGACGGCGGTGACCATTTTTGATGAGCCACCAGCCCCGCCCCCTACTGCGGCCATTTTGATGATGCCTCTTCCTCGCGGCGGTGTCCATTTGTGAGGAGGTCACCAGCCTCCCTCCCCACAGTAGCCATATTGATGATATCAGTTCCTGGCTCTGCTGGCATTTTTTGATATGGTCACCAGCCCCGCCCCAAAATGCGGCAATTTGGATGATGCCACTTCCTGACGGCGGTGTACATTTGTGATGAGGTCACCAGCCCCGCCCCCCACAGTGGTCATTTTGACGATATCACTTCCTGGCGTCGTTGGCCATTTTTGATGAGGTCACCATTCCAGCCCCCAAATACGGCCATTTTGATTATGTCACATCCTGTCTGCGGTGGACATTTTTGTTGAGTTCACCAGCCCCGCCTCCCCCCCACTGCGGCCATTTTGATGATATCACTTCCTGGCGGTGGTGGCCATTTTTGATGCAGCAACAAAGCTGGAAATTTCAGCCCAGATCCTGTCAAACTGCTGCTTTGGCTCCAGGTCTGATCAGTAATTTCTCTGTTTTATTTTCTCTCTCTTACAGTTAACCTGGTGGCGATTTTGATCCTGTCCCGAGGAAAGTGCGTTCTCTCCAAATGTATCACTCTCTACATGGTGGGAATGGCAGCGGCCGATCTCCTGGTCCTCATCACTGATCCCATATTGAGGTGGATTGGTTCGATTTATTTCCCAGTTTCATTCCTGAATATTATTCCCGTGTGTAGTCTCACAATGTTCCTGACTTTTGCTACAGCGATGGTTTCTGTCTGGCTCACAGTCGCTTTCACCTTTGATCGGTTTGTGGCCATTTGTTGTGAGAAGCTGAAAACAAAATATTGCATCGAGAAAACGGCGGCTGTGGTTATCGGAACAGTGAATGTGCTGGTCTGTTTAGAGTCTGTCCCCTGGTAATTTATCTATGAGCCTTACTTTATAATTGATAATGTTCCCTGGGGTTGTAGCGCTAAACTGAGCTACTTGACTTCCCCCGCGTGGGCCGCATTGGAGTTGTTTCACCGCATTTTAACCCCTTGTGTGCCGTTCTTTCCGATTTTGCTGCTCAATGCTCTGACGGTCAGACGTATTTTAGTGTCCAGTAGAGTCCGCAGGGGGCTCCGGGGCCGCAGCGATGGAGAGAATCACAAGGACCCTTAGATGGAGTACGGAAGGAAATCCATCGTTTTACTCTTCAGTATAACCGGCAGTTTTATATTTTTATGGCTAACACAGCTTGTGTTTAACATCTATCAGCGAATTACAAAGAGTTATACTTACTCCCCCAATGACCCTCTTTATATCACAGAATCCACAGCAGGAATGCTTCAGCTTCTCAGTTCCTGCACCAACACGTGTATTTACGCTGTGACACAGACTAAATTCAGAGAGGAGCTGAAGAACGCGGTGAAATACCCATTCAATCTAATTGTTAAATTAATAAAATCATAGAAAGAGCTGAAGAGTTTGATACAATAGAACAGCAGTCCATTTCATACCCCGTCTCCTGCACTCCCCGCTGGACGGACAGTACATTTGACATTAGCAGCACCGAGCCCTGAGATGATCTTATACCTCATTTTGATGGCAGATTTTATTGAAAATCCGACCTATTGAGGAGGGTCACCTTTGAAGACGATACATGAATTGTTCCTCCAAAGGCCGGAGCTAAATAATCAGCTGGACTTCAACTGAAAAAGCTGCTGTTAACCAGCTGACAGAATGACAGAGAAAGGCAGAGAAAATTCCAAAAGCCACAGACAGTAGCCGAATAGCAAAAAGGAGCAGAAGTAAAGATAGAAAAAAGAAGGTTAAGAGGCACAATAACATAACAAGTTAATAAATGCATAATGAAGCAGAGATTGAAATATGTAGAGTCAGAAAAAGAGAGACATCTATGACGAGAAAATGGATAAACAGAAAGAGGCAAAAACTGAGAAATAGAGAGAAAGAAAGAAAGAAAAACGGAAAGAAAGAAGGAAAGAAAGAAAGAAAGAAAGAAAGAAAGAAAGAAAGAAAGAAAGAAAGAAAGAAAGAAAGAAAGAACAGACGATTTTTAAAATTCATTTCCAAATTCATAATTATAATACAAACGCAGATTGCGTGACCGCTTGGCGGAACATCTCCGTTCAGTCCATAAGGGTGACTCCGAGCTTCCCCTCGCCCGTCACATTAATTCTATGCTCCACACTCAGTCTGACCTATCTGTCCTCGGCCACCTATACTGCTCCAATGAAGCTCAACGTAAGTTCGAGGAGCAGCCCCTCATCTTGGATTTGGCACATTCCAGCCTTCCGGACTCAACATCTAGTTCAACAATTTCAAGAACACACTCCACTGCCCCCATTTTTGTCAGCCGGCAGCCTTTGATGATTCTGCCATTCCCATTTACACCTTTTCTCGACCCATCTTCTGTTTCTTTACTTGTCCCATTACCATCGCCCTTTGCGCCGCACCATCATCTCTTTCGCCAATCAATCTCTCCTGCCTTCCACCTTGTCACAGACCGCCCGCTTTGTTCTTTACTCCCCTACCCCTTTCCCTGCCTCTCTACTTGCATATTACCTGTGACAGCTCTAACCTTTTCCAGCTCTGATGAAAGGTCATCGACTTGAAACCTTAAATTTGTTTCTCTCTCCACAGATGCTACCTGACCTGCTGAGTGTTTCCATCATTTCCTGTTTATATTTCATAATTATATTGTTGAGTGTTTTTATTTATATAAAACATAACATATACATAATGTCTAAGAATAGCAATACATCTATGAATTCCGTGAACTCTGGAATTAAAGTTGATTATTAATTCTAAAAGCGTTAGAAAGAGGCGGAGAAGCCAAAGAGAGCAATTAAGATAATGAGAGATAGAAGAAAGAGGGCAAGTATGGGAATGAAAAACAGACAGTTGTAAATAAGTGGTAAAGAAATGAAGTCAACATTAATAATACAGAGAAAGAGAAATACAAAAACAGGAACGGAATGATAGTGAAACAGTATGATAGAGAAAGACTGAGAAAAAAAGGTAAAAAGAAACAAACAGAAGCAGACAACAAGAGAAAAGGATACACACAGAGAAACAGAGACTCAGAAATAAACAAAGGCAGACAGGAAGAGAAAGAGAAAAACGTTGCAGACACCGTGTAAGAGCGACAATGTGGCTGAGGGACAGAGGAGACATAGGTGTGAGAGACAACCAGAGGCAGACTGACAGTAATAGAGAGAGAGAGAGAGAGAGGCTGGCAGAAAAAAGGCAGAGTGACAGATCGAAAAAGATAAAGACAACAAGAGAGAGGCAGACAACAACAGAGGTGGAATTAACAAGACAGAGAAACACACAGAAAAGAGACCGAGGAAGAGAAATATACACAGAGAGTCAGAGACAATGAGAGGCAGACAATGGTAAAAAGAGAAATAAAGTTAGGGACAGAGAGTGTGTTTAACACATACAGTGCACTTTATGTGTCTATTCTGGGATAATACACTTTTGGGTCTAATTACAAATGTGACGCTTGGAGGCTGCACAATACAGTCACTCAGTCTTGTGTAACTGACCCTGACCATCGCTGACTGCAGGAGTGTTCCCAACTGCTCTTAACCCTTCACCTGTATTACTAAGCTGCACAGGGACCCGCAGCACTGTCCTGTACGTACAGTGTCAGCTGTGACACAGTGGGTAGCCCACTACCCTCTCAATCAGATGTGTGTGCCTTCACGTCCGCTCCAGAGACTTGAGCACAAAAATCTAGGCTGACAATCAAGTGCAGTGTTGAAGGAGTGCTGCACTGTCGTAGGTGCCGTATTTTGAATGAGGTGTTAAAACAAAACTCCGTCTGCCCTCCCAGGTGGACGTAAAATATCCCACGGCACTATTTTGAAGAAGAGCAGGGGAGTTCTCCCCAGTGTCCGGGCCAATAGTGATCCCTCAATCAACATAACAGAAACAGATTATCTGGTCATTATCACATTGCTGTTTGGGGGAGCTTGCTATGCGCAGATTGGCTGCTGTGTTTCGGACATTAGAACAGTAACGACACTTCAAAAGTATTTGATTGGCTGTAAAACGCTTTGTGACGTCCGATCCTCGCGAAGGGCGCTATATAAATGCAAGTCTTTCTTTCGTTTTTCCTGCTCTGTTATGGTCCATATTCTATTTCATACAGATTAAATAAAAATGATGAATAAAGGGATAACAACTAAGTACTGTATCAAAAAAATCTCAAGCTAAGGCCAGTTTTATGTTTAACCTTTGAAATAAAGTCTAGAATTGCATACTCTACACAAAATTCCTTCTACATGCGCTTTATTTCATAATAACAAACTTCAGTCGTTTTACCTTTTACAGAAATACACATTTCAGGGATGAATTCACTCTATGCACTGCATTCTCTGGATTAAAATCTTGCCTGTCCATTTTAACACAGTGTGTATACGCGATTATTTTATAACTTTTTATTTAATCCCAACAATGATTTCACTGGAACAGCAAATTAAGCCTCTCAGTGTAACTGACCATAACAAGCTCTTACCGGCATGAACTCTTCACCGAGAATTAACAGTGCATCCTATCTTACACATTACATTTAACTACAAGTGGGGCCAACAGACTGCACTACAAAGAGACATACTCACATTGGGAATCTGATGGTCAATGGTCCATGTCTGTCACCCTTGGAAGAATTCTAAGGAAATAAATTGCGATGGGAGAAATCCATTGATATTACAGATATCTATAGGGACATGAATAATAAACTGGGCTTCTAGGTATCTGCTGGAATGGTAGAAATCCATTGATATTTCAGATATCTATAGGGACATGAAAAATAAACTGGGCTTCTAGGTATCTGCTGGGATGGTAGAAATCCATTGATATTTCAGATATCTATAGGGACATGAAAAATAAACTGGGCTTCTAGGTATCTGCTGCGATGGTAGAAATCCATTGATATTTCAGATATATATATAGGGACACGGAAAATAAACTGGGCTTCTAGGTATCTGCTGGGATGGTAGAAATCCATTGATATTTCAGATATCTATAGGGACACGAAAAATAAACTGGGCTTCTAGGTATCTGCTGGGATGGTAGAAATCCATTGATATTTCATATATCTATAGGGACACGAAAAATAATCTGGGCTTCTAGGTATCTGCTGGGATGGTAGAATTCCATTGCCATTCCAGAAATCAATTGCGGTTCCAGAAATCTATTGGCTCAGGAGAAATCCATTGGGATTCCAGAAATGTATTGGTGTTGGCATATGGAACTCAGTTAATTCCGCTTCTGAAAGGTTTTCATGTTTAGTTCATTCGATATAGCGAAAATGTGATGGGTATCATTGGAGAGAGAGTGGGAGAGAGATAGAGAGCGAGAGAGACAGACAGACAGATTTCACTCAGCAACAGCCGATGTTCGCAATCAACCGGCCTTGGGTATTTTCATGATAGAATGTTTAGACTGGAATTGTTATGTTATGGTAAGAAAGTCTAGCGACTAGAAGGGTTACGCTTACCACAGCAAGGCCACAGTGTTTTTACGTGCTTCTAACGTTGTTGATGTATGTTGAAGAAAATGATTATTTGTGTCTCTGGACTATGTAATGGGCAGAGACTAACTATATTAGGCAGAGCTTTTTCCATTGTTCAAGCAGCACGAAAAGACCCCTGGCTAATTTGGCGTGCTCTATCTGAGTCTTTACTCAGCTTGTAAATTGCTTTTATTGCTGAAGATAAAGAATAAAATTACTATAACCAGACGACTGAACTCGTTACTACGGAAATGAACAAACAGAATATTGTTTAAGACAACACCGGCGAGCCGAGCGAAGGACCTGATCTTGTTGCTGTTTGGAAACCAGGGATGTCGAAACGGGACGGAACTTGAACCACAACCATCAAGAGCTCAATGGTGAACGAGGTCTGGGGCAGGAGCGAGACTGCTTTCACCATCGACAATCCAAGGCAACGCAGCAGGATTCAGGACAAAGGAACACACACACTTGTGATTTGCATTCATTTTGATAGCGGGGAGAGCAATTATCAAGTTACATGGTGTCTTAACGTGACAGTCGCTGAAGGATCACTGTACTAATCATACAGTCCTCAATCTCTTACAAGTATCACAGAAAGGGGAGATTGTTGTAAGGAAATTGGAGACTGCTCACCACTGATAAAGGCCGAGTCCAAGAAGGAGAGAGCGAAATAAATAACAGCTGTAAACATTAACGAAAATAAAGGAGTTTTATCTTGGATGTTGTGGGTTGAATATTATGTCCAAAAGCACACTCGGGCAGGACCTTTTGAGAAGGGCAACACTGACTTTTACAGGGACCTTACGATGAAAAGTGATAAAGGCCGAGTCCAAGAAGGAGAGGGCCAAACAGACAACAACTGTACTAATGAAATGATTAAACATAATAACGAAGTCCCCTCTTGGAGGATGTGGGCTGAAGGTTATAAAGGCAGGCAATTGTTACATTGTGCAGCTCACGGTTGCACACAATGTGGCGACATCAGGGCTAGCAACTAGCAGAGAGATGACAGAGAGAGGGAAAAAGGACGCCAGCAGCTAGAAACCAGGAATGGCAAAGCAGTATGTGGACCAGACACCAGGCCTGGCATTGCCTGTGAATCTAAGCTGTATGTTGACCAGACTCCAGGCCTGGCATTGCCTGACAATCTAAGCTGTATGTTGAGCAGAGTCCAGGCCTGGCATTGCCTGAGATTCTCAGCTGTATGTTGACAAGAGTCCATGGCTGGCATTGCCTGTCAATCTCAGCTGTATGTTGACCAGACTCGAGGCCTGGCATTGCCTGTCAATCTCAGCTGTATGTTGACCAGAGTCCAGGCCTGGAATTGCCTGTCAATCTCAAATGTATGTTGATCAGAATCCACGACTGCCATTCCCTTTCAATCTCAGCTGTATGTTGACCAGAGTCCAGGCCTGGAATTTCCTGTCAATCTTAGCTGTATGTTGATCAGAAACCAGGCCTGGCATTGCTTGTCAATCTAAGCTGTATGCTGACCAGAATCCAGGCCTGGCATTGCCTGTCAATCTCAGCTGTATGTTGACCAGAGTCCAGACCTGGCATTGCCTGTCAATCTAAGATGTATGCGGTCCCAGCTCCAGGTGTGGCATTGCCTGTGAAGCTGGTGGCTTAAATAGCCAGTTACTTATCCAAGCGGCCAAATTTCCCTCTATCCCACAACTCCTTACTTTCTTCATGAGACGAGCATGGGGAACCTTATCAAACGCCTTACTAAAATCCATGTATACGACATCAACTGCTCTACCTTCATCTACACACTTAGTTACATCCTCAAATAATTCAATCAAATTTGTTAGGCAGGACTTACCCTTCACGAATCCGTGTTGACTATCCCTGATTAAGTTGCCCCTTTCCAAATGGTCATAAATCCTATCCCTCAGGACCTTTTCCATTATCTTACCAACCACCGAAGTAAGACTAACCGGCCTATAATTACCAGGGTCATTCCTATTTCCTTTCTTGAAGAGAGGAACAACATTCGCCACTCTCCAGTCCTCTGGCACCATCCCCGTGGACAGTGAGGACCCAAAGATCTAAGCCAGAGGCTCTGCAATCTCCTCCCTTGCCTCCCAAAGAATCCTAGGATATATGCCATCTGGCCCAGGGGACTTATCGACCCTCAGGTTCTTCAAAATTGCTAGAACATCTTCCCTCAGAACATCTACCACCTCCAGCCTATCCACCTTTATCACACTCTCATCCTCAAGAACATGGCCCCTCTCCTCGGTGAACACTGACGAAAAGTATTCATTCATCACCTCTCCTATCTCTTCTGACTCCATGAACAAGTTCCCACTACTGTCCTTGACCGGCCCTACCCTCACCCTGGTCATTCTTTTATTTCTCACATAAGAGTAAAAAGCCTTGGGGTTTTTCTTGATCCGACCCGCCAAGGACTTCTCATGCCCCCTTCCAGCTCTCCTAAGCTCTTTTTTAGCTCATTCCTTGCTACCTTGTACCCCTCAATCGACCCAACTGAACCTTTTTTTCTCATCCTTACATACGCTTCCTTTTTCCTCTTGACTAGACATTCAACCTCTTTTGTGAACCATGGTTCTCTCACTCGGCCATTTCCTCCCTGCCTGACAGGGACATACCTATCAAGGACACGCAGTAATTGCTCCATGAAAAAGCTCCACTTTTCGTTTGTGCCTTTCCCTGATAGTTTCTGTTCCCATCTTATACTCCCTAATTCTTGCCTAATCGCATCATAATTACCCCTCCCCCAATTATAAACCCTGCCCTGCCGTATGGCCCTATCCCTCTCCATTGCAATAGTGAAAGTTACCGAATTGTGGTCACTATCTCCAAAGTGCTCTCCCACATACAAATCAAACACTTGGCCCGGTTCATTACCCAGTACCCTATTACCCAGTATGAGTGATAAACCGATGTATAGCATCTAAAAAGGATAATTTCGATGGTAATAGAGAATGAACCTTAAAGCGGGCTCCTTGATAAGATTGGGATTCCCGTAGGCGGGAGAACACGAAGACTCCCCTGAAACAGCTGGGATTGGAAACACCCCGACATCAAAAACTAAATTGGTCACGGAATTAATAGGGTTCAGGCAAAGAGTTTGTATCACACTGGGAATAAAAGTAATTCAAGAAGATTGTAAAATACTTCAATACAAACTTAAAAGGTAAAGACAGCTGGTTATTTTACAGTAAGACATGTCTTATGTGGATAACTAATATTAACTATTGGTTTTCCAAGTACGAACGCTGATAGTGATGATCATAAGTTTAAAAGGTATGTGGGACCAAAAAAAAAAGACGTACCACCTGACAAAAAAAATTCTATATGTCCGATCCAGCAAATGAAGCAAATGTTAATGGACTAGAAGTAATTGAATCAGGAATAGTATTATATAACTTTCAGCGTTAAAAATGAGCTTGAATCTGTCAACTAGATTATGTGAAGCGAGTTATTCACACGGGGATGCGGCGAAGAGATGTTGTGATTGAGAGTGGCATCAATGTGGGGCGCTGTCGATAGATTGTAAGAAATGGAAAAAACAAAAAAGAAAAAGTAGTATAATGTCTGAGCATGTGAGGCACAGCGGGTGTGGAGACGAGTGAGTGAACGGTCTGAATTCAGTTGGTTGGGTGACGGTGGTCCGAGTGACTGGATGCTGTGTTCCGTCCAATTGTGGACCAGAGGGACATGTACAAATCGTTTTCGCCTGACAATAACATCTGAAGGGAAATGTTAGCATAGAAATCCATAAACAAAACGAAGGACCTCAAAGGAAGTAATTTCTGATCACTCCCAGTGTCACGTGCTCCTGAGAACAAGAATAGGAGGATAGAACAGATGAATGCGTGGCTGGAGAGATGGCGCAGGAAGGAGGTTATTAGATTCCTGAGGCATTGGGACCTTTTCTGGGGAAGGTGGGACCAGTACAAGCCGGACGGTTTACACCTCAACAGAGCTGAGACCAATATTCTCGCGGGGATGTTTTGCTGGTGCTGTTGGGGAGGGTTTAAACTAACTTGGCAGGTGGATGGGCACCAGCATATAGGAGTAGAAAAGATAAATAAGGTGCAAAAATTAGTGAGTGTGTTGGAGAGTACTAGGGAAAATAGTGCTAGAGGGGGTAGTAGTACCATAGTACCAATGGGCTTAGAATGCATGTACGTAAACGCACAAAGTATGGTGAATAAGTTTGGTGAGCTACAAGCACAATTAGTTCTGTGGCAATATGATGTTGTGGCAATAACGGAAACCTGGCTTAAAAACGGTGCGGACTGGGTACTTAATATTAAAGGGTACAAGGAATTAAGAAAGGATAGGGAAGAAAGATGGAGGTGGGTTGGCAGTGCTGATTAAGGAAGAAATTGTCCTAATGGAAATTGCGGATGTTCTTGTGGGGACAAGGACAGAATACATTTGTTTATAGTTGAGGAGCAAAAAGGGTATGATCACGCTATTGGGGGTATTCCATAGGACTCCAAATAGTGAGAGGGATGTAGAGGAGCAAATCTGCAGGGAAATCGCATAGATATGCAAGCGCTATGGAGTGGTGATATTGGGGGACATTAATTACACAAATATCAATTGGAATAATGCTAGGGTAAAGGGAAAGGAGGTGGAAGAATTTCTGAAATGTGTTCAGGAGAATTTCCTTGACTAATATGTTCTTGGCCCAAATAGGAAGGAGGCATTGTTGGATCTGGTGCTGGGGATTGAGGTGGGCCAGGTCGACCTAGTATCTCTGAGAGAACTCTTGGGTACAAGTGATCATCGTATCATATGATTTAGATTAGAAATGGAGAGGAGCAAGGAACAATCTAGAGTGGAACTTCTAAACTGGAATAGGGCTAACTTCAATGGCATGCGAAACGATACAGCCAGGGTAAAATGGAACGAAAGACCGACATGAAAAACTGTAACAGAACAATGGGTGATCTTTAAAGAGGAGATGTTCCAAGTACAGGCTAGGTACATTCCAAAAAGAGGTAAGTGTAAGGGAACCAAAGCAAGGGCTCCTTGGATAAACAGGGGGATAGAGAAGAGGATGAAACAAAAAAAGAGGTTGTACGATGCATGCCAGGTGAATTTTCCAAGGTAGAAGCCAGGCCAAGTACAATAAGTTGAGAGGGGATGTGAAGATGAAAATAAGAGTTGCAAAGAGATTATGAAATTAGAATGGCGGTTAACATTTAAGGGAACCCAAAAATCTTCTACCATCATGTAATCAGTAGCGGGTAATAAGAGGCGGGATGGGGCCTATTTAGAGACAAAGAAGTTGATATATGCTTAGAGGCACAAGGCAAGGCTAGAATACTCAATGAGTACTTTGTATCGGTATGTGCTAAGGAGGATGATGCTGACAAAATATTGGTAGAAGTGGAAAAGGTAGAAGCAATGGAAGGGGCCAAAATTGATAGACAGGATGTACTAGAAAGGCTGGGTATGCTTAGAGTGGACAATTCGCCTGGTCCAGATGGCTTGCATTCCAGGTTGCTAAGGGAATAGCGGGAGGACATAGCGGAAGGGCTTGCCATAATTTTCCAATCGTCCCTAGATGCGGGGGAGGTGCCTGAAGCTTGGAAATTGGCAAATGTGAACCATTGTTCAAGTAAGGTTGTAAGGACAATCCGAGTCACTACAGGCTGGTCAGTTTAACATCGTGGTGGGTAAAGCTTCAGAAACAATAATGAAGGAAAAAAAATAATGGGAACTTGGAGAGGTTTAAGCTAATTTAAGAGAGCCAACACGGGTTTGTAAAAGGAAGAGCATGTTTGACTAATCTAATTGATTTTTTGATGAAGTAACAGAGAGGATTGATGACGGAAATGCAATGGATGTTGTTTACATGGATTTTTGGAAGGCGTTTGACAAAGTACCACATAGTATATTAATTAACAACATTGAGGCTCATGGAATAGATGTGTCAGTGGCACCTTGGACAAGGAATTGGCTTAAGGACAGAAAACTGCGAGTTGTGGGAATTGGCTGTTTTTCAGACTGGAGGAGGTAGACAGTGGTGTTCCTTAATGGTCAGTGCTGGGGCCACTGCTTTTTTGATATATATATAAATGACCAGGATATTGGAATACAGAGTAGAATATCTAAATTTTCCGATGACACCAAACTTGGGGGTGTGGCAAACAGGACATAAAAAGGCTAGCAGAATGGGCAGACAAGTGGCAGATGGAATTTAATACAGAGAAGTGTGAGGTGATGCATTTTGGCAGAAGGAATAGGGAGAGGCAATATACATTTAAAGGCACAGTTTTAAAGAGTGTGCAGGGAAAGAGGGACCTGGGAGTTAATGTGCATAGGTCACTGAAGGTGGCAGGACATATTGAGAAAGTGGTTAACGAAGCATATGAGATCTAGGTCTCCATACATAGATGTGAGAAGTCGCACAACACCAGGTTATAGTCCAACAGCTTTATTTGAAATCACAAGCTTTCGGAGCGCTGCTCCTTCGTCAGGTGAGGTATTGAGTAGTAAAATAGAGTAGTTATGCTGAAAATTTATAAAGCGCTGGTTCGGCCAGAACTGGGGTATTGCATCCAGTTCTGGTCACCAAACTTTGGGAAGGATGTGAAGAACCTTGAGAGGGTGCAGAGGAGATTTACCAGAATTGTTCTGGTGATGGAAGATCTTAGCTACAAGGTCAGGTTGCGAAGCTGGATTTATTGTAATTAGAGAAGTCGCACAACACCAGGTTATATTCCAACAGATTTATTTAAAATTACAAGCTTTTAATTTTAAATAAATCTGTTGGACTATAACCTGGTGTTCTGCGACTTCTCATGTTTGTCCACCCCAGTCCAACACCGGCATCTCCGCATCATGACCCCTATTTTAATTAGAGCAAAGGAGGTTGAGGGGTGATTTGATAGAGGTGTACAAGATTCTAATGAGTTTGGATAGTCTAGAGGGGGGAAGGCTGAAGCCACTATTTGATGGTACAAGCACTACGGGACGCAGATATAAGGTTTTGGACAAGAGATACAGGGGGGATGTGAGGAAAAACGTTTTTACGCAGCGAGTGGTGATGAATTGGAATTCGCTGCCGACGGAAGCAGTGGAAACGGAGACACTCAATGTTTTCAAGGGGAGACTGGATAGGCACTTGAGGGAAATAAACCTGCAGGGATACGGGGGTAGAGCGCGGGAATGGGACTGACTGGATTGGTCTACAGTGAGCCTAACGGACTCGATGGGCCGAATGTCCTTCCTCTATGCCGTTATATCTCTATAGCTCTATGATTCTATGACTATGGTTGGAAACGCATCAGCCTTGTCTTTTGCACTCATGTGCTGGGCTCCACCATCATTGAGGATGGGGATATTAATGGAGCCTCCTCCTCCCGGATAGCTGCTTAATGGTCCATCACCTTTCACGACTGGATGTTCCAGGACTGCAGAGCTTTGTTCAGATCCGTTGATTGTGGGATCGCTTGAATCTGTCTATATCATGCTGCTTCCGCTTTTCAGCTTGCGTGTGGTCCTGTGTTGCAATTTCCCCAGGTTGGCACCGCATTTTTCGTACGCCTGGTGCTGCTCGTGGCATGCTCTTCTACACTCCTTATTGAACCAGGGTTGGCCCACTGGCTTGATGGTAATGGTAGAGTGAGGGATCTGCCTGACCATGAGGTTACAGATTTTGGTGGAATGAAATTCTGCTGCTGCTGATGGCCCACAGCGGCTCCTGGATGGCCAGTTTTCAGTTGCTAAATCTGTTCTGAATCTATCCCAGTTAGCACGGTGGTAGTGCCACACAATACGGTGCAGTGTGTCCTCAGTGTGAAGACAGGACTTCGTCTCCATAATGACTGTGCGGTTGTCACGGATCCCAATGTTTTCATGGGCAGATGCATCTGCGACAGGTAGTTTGGCGAGGAAGAGGTCAAGTAGCTTTTCCCCTCGTGTTGGTTCTCTCACCACCTGTCGCAGGCCCCGATTGGCAGCTATACCCTCAGGACTCGGCCAGCTCTGTCAGTAGTGGTGCTACCGAGCCACTCTTGGTGATAAACATTGAAGACCCCACCTAGAGTACATTCTGTGCCCATGCTACTTTCAGTGCTTCTTATAAGTTGTGTTCAACATGGAGGAGTACTGACTCATCAGCTGAGGGAGGGCAGTAGGTGGTAATCAGTAGGTTTTCCTTTCCCATGCTTGACCTGAAGCCATGAGAATTCATGGGATCCGGATTCAATGTTGAGGACTCACAGGGCCACCCCTTTCCGACTGTATACCACTGTGCCACCACCACTGGTGGATCTGTCCTGTCGGTGGGACAGGAAATACCCAGGGATGGTGATGGAGGAGTTTGCAACATTGGCTGAAAGGTATGATACTGTGAGTATGACTATGTCTGGCTATTGCTTGACTAATCTGTGTGACAGCTCTCCCATTTTTGGCACAAGTCCCCAGATATTGGTGAGGAGGTATTTGCATGGTCGAATGGCTGTGTGTGCTGTTGTCGTATCCGTAGCCGGTCCGTCCGGTTTCATTCTTATTGTTTTTTGTAGCGGTATTTTACAACTGAGTGTCTTGCTAGGCCATTTCAGAGGGCAATTAAGAGAGAACCACATTGCTGTTGATCTGGAGTTGTTCCGGTCTGTCTCCTTACAGTGCTGTGCTGTTTGATGTAAAGGTCTGTGATATTTCAGTATCGTGCCCGGGTTGTAGAGGTCTGTGACTTGCACTACAGTATGGGTGATGTAAAGGACTTTGATATTACAGTCTCGTGCTGGGGTTATACAGGTCTGTGACCTTTCAGTGCAGTGCTGGGTGATGTAAAGGTCTGTGATATTACAGTATCGTGCTGGAGTTGTACTGGTCTGTGTGCTTACAGTCCAGTGCTGGATGTTTGCCTTTATATGATTATAAAAGATTCTGAGGTCCCCTTTTATGTTACCCGCTAATCTCCTCTCAGACACGCTCTTTGCCCATCTTATTTCCATTTCCATTTCTCCAACTACGTTATGTATTCAGATTGGTTCTCGACTGAATTATAAATCTGATGTTTATCAAAACCTTCCTTTCTCTGTTTCATTATGCTCTCTATATCTTTAGTCATCCAAAGATCTCGAGCTTTGGATGCGCCTCTTTTGCTGTTGTTTGTGTATGGGGTCAATGAATGAGATAATCTGTTACACCCTCTACTCATGGTTACACCTGGGTTGTAATGTTTGCATATATCAATATACATACACACACACACAAATAAGGAAACACACACACACATACACAGTAACACACACACATACACACACACACACACAAACACGCAGACACACACACACATACACAGTAACACACACACATGCACACACACACAGACAAGCACATACACACACACATACACAGACATACACACACTCCACACACAAACCGACATACACACCCTCACACAAACACACAAACACACACTCACACAAACACAGACACACAGACACACACACGCACCTACTCAAACACACACACACATACACACACACATACACATACACACACACATAGACACATACATAGACACTCACACACACACAGACATAAACAGACATACACACACACACAAACACATACACACACAGACACATACGCACACATATACAGACATACACACACACATACACACTCACACACACACATACACATATGCACACAAACAGACACAAAGACAAACAGACACAAACTCATACACATGCACATACAAACACACACACACACACAAACACACACACACATACACACACACATACACACTCACACACACAGACATACATAGACAAACACACACACACACAAACACACACACATACACACACAAAACACACACACACACACACACATGCACACACACATACACACTCACACACACAGACATACACAGACATACACAGACATACGCACACACACAGAGACACACACACGCACCCACATACATATACACTCTCTTTTACACACACACAAACACACACACATACACACACATACACATACACACACACACACATACACACACACACACACACTCACACACACAGACATACACACACACACAAACAGACACACACACGCACCCACATACACATACACACTCTTTCACACACACACACAGACAAACACATACAAACACATACACACACACACACACACACACATACACACCCACACACACAGACACACCCACATACACACTTTTTCACAAACACACAGACAAACACATACACATACACACACACATACACACTCACACGCATGCATGGATTAATTGACCTTTCTGGGTCTCTATGTTTCACTTAGGAAGACTTTTGTCCAAACCCGAAACAACCTTTATTATGTCTGAATTGCTGCGCTTTTCTCACCATTTTTTGGTTTTATTTCAGATTGACAGTGTTTTGCTTGTTGTTTTAGTGCTGCGGGACCATGTCCAATTTAGCAAACTCAGCGAAACGGTTAAGAGTACATTTTGATTTATTACAGAATACAGCTAGTCACTGGGAAAGTTATACATTGCACAGAGAGCCTGTGAAAACCTCTGCAGTAGGAGATAAAAGAAAGACTTACATTTATATAGCGCCTTTCACGAGCACCAGACGTCTCAAAACGCTTCTCAGCCAATCAAGTACTTCTGGAGTGTGGTCACTGTTGTAACGTGGGAAACGCGGCAGCCAATTTCTGCACAGCAAATCCCACAAACAGCAATGTGATAATGACCGGATAATCTGTTTTTAAAATATTGATTGAGGGATAAATATTAGCCAGGTCACCGGGCATAACTCCTCTGCTGTTCATCGACATAGTGCCCGGGGATCTTTTACGTCCATCTTAGAAATCAGATGGGACTTCGGTTTAGCGTCTCATCCGAAAGACGGCACCTCCAACAGTGCAGCACTCCCTCAGCACTGCACTGGAGTGTCAGCCTAGATTCATCTGCTTGAGTCCCATGGAGTGGAACTTGAGCTCACAACCTTTTAACTCAGAGGCGAGTGTGTCTACCCACTGAGCCACAGCTGACGCATGACTGAGTGACTTTATTGTGCAGCATCCAGCCATCACCTTTAGAATTAGACCCAAATGTTTATCACTCCAGAACAGGCATTAACTGGCCCGCCTGCTTCATCTGCTGCTGTTGTGTCAGTCTGCACTCCCACACTACACTCCAGGCTCATTACAATGAGAGTTTGAAAAGTATTATCTAATGCGTTTTGTGTGTTCATCTCACTCCTGTCTTTACCTCCCTGTTTGTATTTGTATTTGTCTATCTTTCATTGTCTCTGTCTCTCTGTGTTATCCATCAATCTCATTCTCTTTCTGTGCTTTTCTGTCTTTTTTCTTCAAGTCTCTTTTAATTTCTGTCTGTCGGTGTTTTATCTCTCTTATTGTAACCCTTTGCTTTCTATCTCTCTCTGTTTCGCTCTGTATATCTATGTTGCTGCATGTCTTCCTATAATCTCGCAGCATAGATTAAGTCCATTAACCTCCTCATGCCTGTGCCGGCTCATTCAAAAACTCAACAACTCGTCCCAATCCCCAGCTCTTTCCCCACAGCCCTGCAGTGTTCTCTCCTTCCAGGTTTGTCCAATTCCATTTAGAAAGTGACTGAGAATCTGCTTCCACCATCCTGTCAGGCAGTGCGTTCCAGATCATAATCCGTTGCTGCGTAACAAAACCTCTCGTCTCATCTCTGTTTCGTTTGCCAATTACCTTCATGTTCTCCTCTCTGTCTCTGCCTTCGTTGTCTCTCTTTCCATTTATCGCACTCTCCGTCTGGCTCATTCTCGCCTCTCTAATCTCTCTCTGTTTTTCTTTTTTACCTTTCCACCCGGTCAATAACTCTTTCTCTCTCTATCTATTTCCCTCTCACTATCTGCGAGACTCTGTGAGTATCTCTTACATTTTCTCCGTCTTTCTGTTTGCCTTTTTATATCCGTGTTTCTGTGCCATGCTGCGCGTCTTCCCTTTTATTTCTCTGTTTTGACATTATCTTTCCTTTAATTAATACTTTTATCTCTCTTGCTATATCTCATCTTCTATTCTTCTCTCTCTGCCTTGTATTCAATGTCTCTTCCTCTCTGTCTCATTGTCTCGATCTTTTGCTTGTTTTGCCGTCATAATCTTCTCCGCACTTCAGAAGACATTCATTGTGTAAAGTGTTTTGAGCTTTATTAATATAAAAGGCACATGAAAAGAGCCGTATTCATTAATTACATTATACATTTATAGACCAGCAAATGTCCGCCTCTTATTGTCTCACTTTGTTTCGTTTGCTATGCGGCGCTCACGTGCACTGTTTCCTTCTGTGTCTCAAGTTCCTTTGATTGTCTTCTTTTGCCTAAAATGTGAAGAGAAGATCCATGCTGTATAAACAGGTGGTGATCTGGACTCTGTTTTAAATCACCAGTTTCTAGTTTCAGAAGCCAAGCTGCTTTCTGTGGTAGCGTGGCCGAGCGGTCTGAGGCGCTGGATTTAGGCTCCAGTCGCTGCGGGCCCGTGGATTCGAATCCCACCGCTGCCAGATATTGCGGCATTTATAAATTTCGTCGCTTCGCCAACAGCAGTAAACCGTGCAATGCAGGGCGGTTTTGTTCAGTATTATGTCACTTCTTCACCTTTTCCTTCAGTTGTTATTGACAGGCAGATACGATTTGCAGAATTTCATAGGTTCCATAATTGGCCTGAACCCAGCACCGAACACGACAAACACCGTCACCCAACCAACTGAATTCAGACCGTTCGCTCACTCGTCTCCACACCTGCTGCGTCTCACTTATTCAGATGTACACCACTTTCACATGTTTGTTTCTTCCATTTCTTGCAATCTGTCAAACGCGCTCACCATTGCTGTCACTCTCGCACCCACCATCTCGCCGTCGTTTCCCCGTTCGCACTTACAAACTTGCCGTTTGAACAGCACCTCCCATCTGCTCCTCTGCTACAATCCGATTTATATAACACGAATATGCTTTTTCAATCTAACCTATCCAGACAGTGAAAGTTATATTAAGACAACGGGAAGAGAAGATCCATTCTGTATAAACATTTGGTGAGCTGGACTCTGTGTTCAGGATGAGAGTCAGATGTGTTTTTCATGCCATTATTCTGAAGAACTTGTGATTAGGACGGCAAATATTCCCTATTATTCCCTCCACTTATAATTGTGGTAAATTTCAGGCACAATGCGGCAGGTATTTTTATCAAACTTTAGGCTTTACTTCCAGCAACTTCCTTCTTGCAATAAACACAAAAAGCTGCAACACAACTTACAAATCACTTTGTTCGCACCAACATAAGTTGCAAATGCTGCAAACTTGTTGCAGCCTTGGCCTTCCCCTTTCTCTCAACGCATTCCAGCAGCGCCGCTTCTCCACCACCAGATGGTGCTGTTGGCCTTTACACAACAGGGAATACCAAAAACACAAAATAAATCACCTTCATGCAGGTCTCTCTCCTCATCTCACTCTCCGTTTCCCTGTTTGTCTATCTCCCTCTCTGATCCTATCGCAGTCTCGGTCCTTCCCTCAGTCTCTGTCTTTCCCACATTTTATTCAGTCTGTTTGTGTCTTTCTCTC
Source organism: Squalus acanthias (assembly GCA_030390025.1). Lineage (NCBI taxonomy): Eukaryota > Metazoa > Chordata > Chondrichthyes > Squaliformes > Squalidae > Squalus > Squalus acanthias. The sequence continues at coordinate 9,542,293 of CM059442.1, read as the reverse complement.
GAGTTTCCTCAGTGTCTTTCTCTGTCCTTCCCTTTGTGTGGCCTGAAATACCCTTGCTGGTGTTCTGTGTGTCATTCTGTGTCTGTCCCATTGTGGGTGGAGTAATACTGAGCGTCCTTGTGAAATTATGCAACCATTTGAGCCTCCCAACACGTGTGTTGCGGTGTCCGGGTCTCTGGGCTATTTGAGGGCCATGCTATCGCTTTCAACACAGCCTGGATGCTGAAATTTATTTCGCTAACACACAGCCCTGTGGGACATCGAAACCTAAAAACCTGCCTCGAGCGCGTTGCTAATCGACAGCAGAGTGGCGCAGCGGAAGCGTGCTGGGCCCATAACCCAGAGGTCGATGGATCGGAAACCATTCTCTGCTATTTGCATTGTTATTTTCGCCAACAATAAAAACATGTATTGCTACCCACAATCACATCATAATTTTACCACACTTTACTTGCACCAACCTCCTGCTTGCAATACACAACAGGGATAAATTATGAATTAAATATACAATGGCGGTGTTGGAACAAACATCTATTTATTAGTGTTGCTCTGTGAACACGTAGCTTCTTCTGATCTAGTGGGTTGCAAAAGAAAAGGGATTGGCGTTCCCGAATTTAATGCCCTTTTGTTTCCTGTTTGTTTTTACAAGACCAAGACACATTTCAATCACCAGTTTCTAGTGTCAGAAGCCAAGCTGCGTCTTGCGGTAGCGTGGCCGTGCGGTCTGAGGCGCTGGATTTAGTCTCCAATCTCTGCGGGGGCGTGGTTTCAAATATCACCGCTGCCAGATATTGTCTATCTCCCTCTCTGTTTCTCTCCCTCAGTCTCTTTGTTTCTCTTTCTCTAGTTTCCTCAGTGTCTTTCTCTGTCCTTCATTTTGTGTGGCCTGACATACCCTTGCTGGTTTTCTGTGTGTCATTCTGTGTCTGTCCTATTTTGGGTGGTGTAATACTGAGCGTCCTTGTGACATTGTGCAGCCATTTGAGCCGCCCAACACGGGTGTTGAGGTGTCCGGGTCTCTGGGCTACCTGTTTCAACACAGCCTGGATGCTGAAATTTATTTCGCTAACACACAGCCCTGTGGGACATCGAAACCTAAAAACCTGCCTCGAGCGAATTGCTACTCGAGCGCAGAGTGGCGCAGCGGAAGCGTGCTGGGCCCATAACGCCGAGGTCGATGGATCAAAACCATCCTCTGCTATTCGCATTGTTATTTTCAACAACAATAAAAACATGTATTGCAACCCACAATCAAATCATAATTGATCCACACTTTACTTACACCAACCTCCTGCTTGCAATACACAACAAGGATAAATTATGAATTCAATATACAATTGCGGTGTTCCAACAAACATCTATTTATTGGTTATGCCCTGTGAACACGTAGTTTCTTCCGATCCAGTGGGTTGCATCAGAAAAGAGATTGGCGTTCACGAATTTAATGCCCTTTTGTTTCCCCTTTGTTTTTACAAGACCAAGACACATTTCAATCACCAGTTTATAGTTTCAAAAGCCAAGCTGCTTCATGTGGTAGCGTGGCCGAGCGGTCTAAGGCGCTGGTTTTAGACTCCAGCAAAAAACCGCGTCGACAGGGCTGTTTTGTTCAGTATTATGTCACTTCTTCACCTTTTTCCTTCAGTTGTTATTGACAGGCAGATACGATTTGCAGAATTTCCCAGGTTCCATAATTGGCCTGAACCCAGCACCGAACACGACAAACACCGTCAACCAACCAACTGAATTCAGACCGTTCACTCACACATCTCCACACCTGCTGCGTCTCACTTATTCAGATGTACACCACTTTCACATTTTTGTTTCATCCATTTCTTGCAAACTGTCAAACGCGCTCACCATTGCTGTCACTGTCGCACCCACCATCTCGCCGTCGTTTCCCCGTTCGCCCTTACAAAATTACCGTTTGAACAGCACCTCCCATCTGCTCCTCTGCTACAATCCGATTTGTATAACACGAATATGTTTTTTCAATCTAACCTATCCAGACAGTGAAAGTTACATTAAGACAACGGGAAGAGAAGATCCATTCTGTAAAAAACATTTGGTGAGCTGGATTCTGTGTTCAGGATGAGAGTCAGATGTGTTTTTCATGCCATTGGTCTGAAGAACTTGTGATTAGGAGGGCAAATATTCCCTATTATTCCCTCCACTTACAATTGTGGTAAATTTCAGGCACAATGCGGCAGATATTTTTATCACACTTTACGCTTTACTTTCAGCAACCTCCTTCTTGCAATAAACACAAAAAGCTGCAACACAACTTACAAATCACTTTTTTCGCACCAACATAAGCTGCAAATGCTGCAAACTTGCAGCAGCCTTGGCCTTCCCCTTTCTCTCAACGCATTCCAGCAGCGCCGCTTCTCCACCACCAGATGGTGCTCTTGGACTTTACACAACAGGGAATACCGAGCACAGCAGAAAGCACTTTCAGACAGATCTCTCTCTTCATCTCAGTCTCCGTTTCCCGGTTTTTCTATCTCACTCTCTGTTTCTCTCGCCGTCTCGGTCTTTGACTCAGTCTCTGTCTGTGCCTCATGTTATTCAGTCAGTTTCTGTATCTCTCTCTAGTTTCCTCAGTGTCTTTCTCTGTCCTTACCATTCTGTAGCCTGAAATACCCTTGCTGGTTTTCTGTGTGTCATTCCATGTGAGTCTCCCAACACGGGTGTTGCGGTGTCCGGGTCTCTGGGGTAATTGAGGGCCATGCTACAGCTTTCAACAAACCCTGGATGCTGAAATCTGTCTCGCTAACACACAGCCCCGTGGGACATCGAAACCTAAACACCAGCCGGGAGCTAATTACTGGCCGACAGCAGAGTAGCGCAGCTGAAGCGTGATGGGCCCATAACCCAGAGGTCGATGGATCGAAACCATCCTCTGCTGTTTGCATTGATATTTTCACCAACAATAAAAACATGTATTGCTGCCCACAATCACATCATAATTTTATCACACTTTACTTTCACCAACGTCCTGCTTTCAAAACACGACAGGGATAAATTATGAATTAAATATACAATGGAGGTGGTCCAACAAACATCTATTTATTCGTGTTGCTCTGTGAACACGTAGCATCTTCTGATCTCGTGGGTTGCATCAGAAAAGAGTTTGGCGTTCACGAATTTGATTTCCTTTTGTTTCCCCTTTGTTTATACAAGACCAAGCCACATTTCACATCATCAGTTTCTAGTTTCAGAAGCCAAGCTGCCTTATTTGGTAGCGTGGCCCAGCGGTCTAAGGCGCTGGATTTAGGCCCCCCGATTCTGCGGCTTCCCCTGGTGTGTCAGCTCACTGTGTTTATACACACTTCAGTGTAATTCACTCAGTGTCCGACACTGTGAACTCTCCCCTGGTGTGCCATCTTACTGTGTTTATAAGCACTTCAGTGTAATTCACACCGTGTCCAGCATTGTGAGCTCTCCCCTGGTGTGACAGCTCACTGTGTTTATAAAGACTTCAGTGTAAATCACTCCGTGTCCGACACAGTGAACTCTCCCCTGTTGTGTCAACTCACAGTGTTTATAAACACTTCATTGTAATTCACTCCGTGTCCAACACTGTGAGTTCTCCCCTGGTGTATCAGCTCACTGTGTTTATAAACACTTCAGTGTAATTCACTCCAAGTCCAACACTGTGAGCTCTCCCCTGGTGTGTCAGCTCACTGTGTTTATAGACACTTCAGTGTAATTCACTCCGAGTCAAACACTGTGAGCTCTCCACTGGTGTATCAGCTCACTGTGTTAAAAACACTTCAGTGTAATTCACTCCGTGTCCAATACTGTGAGCTCACCCCTGGTGTGTCAGCTCATCCTGCTTATAAATATTTCAGTATAATTCACTCCGTGTCCAACACTGTGAGCTCTCCCCTGGTGTGTAAGCTCAATATGCTTATAAACACTTCAGTGTAATTCACTCCGTGTCCGAAATTGTGAGCTCTCCCCTGGTGTGCATGATCTCTGTGTTTATAAACACTTCAGTTTAATTAACTCCGTGTCCAACACTGTGAGCTCTCCCCTGATGTGCCAGCTCACTGCGTTTATAAACACTTCAATGTAATTCACGCCGTGTCCAACACTGTGAGCTCTCCCCTGGTGTGTCAGCTCACTGTGTTTATAAACACATCAGTGAAATTCACTCCGCGTCCGACAATGTGAGCTCACCCCTGGTGTGTCAGATCACTGTGTTTATAAACTCTTCAGTGTAATTCACTCCCTGTACAACACTGAGAGCTCTCCCCTGGTGTGTCCGCTCTCTCTGTTTATAAAAAACTTCAGTGTAATTCACAACGTGTACAATACTGTGAGCTCTCACCTGGTGTGTCAGCTCACTGTGTTTATAAACACTTCAGTGTAATTCAGTCCCTGTACAACACTGAGAGATCTCCCCTGGTGTGTCCGCTCTCTCTGTTTATAAAAAACTTCAGTGTAATTCACAACGTGTACAATACTGTGAGCTCTCACCTGGTGTGTCAGCTCACTGTGTTTATAAACACTTCAGTGAAATTCACTCCCTGTACAACACTGAGCGCTCTCCCCTGGTGTGTCCGCTCTCTCTGTTTATAAAAACTTCAGTGTAATTCACAACGTATACAATACTGTGAGCTCTCACCTGGTGTATCAGCTCACTGTGTTTATAAACACGTCAGTGTAATTCACTCCGTGTCCGACACTGTGAATACTCCCCTGGTGTGTCATCTTACTGTGTTTATAAACATTTCAGTATAATTCACTCCGTGTCCAACACTGTGAGCTCTCCCCTGGTGTGTCAGCTCTCTGTGTTTATAAACACCTCAGTGAAATTCACTCCGCGTCCGACAATGTGAGCTCTCCCCTGGTGTGTCAGCTCACTGTTTTTATAAACACTTCAGTGTAATTCACACCGTGTCCAACACTGTGACCTCTCCCCTGGCGTGTCAGCTCACTATGTTTATAAACACTTTAGGGTAATTCACTCCGTGTCCAACACTGTGCCCTCTCCCAAGGTGTGTCAGCTCACTGTGTTTATAAACACTTCAGTGTAATTCACTCCGTGTCCAACACTGTGAGCTCTCCCCTGATGTGTAAGCTCACTGTGTTTAAAAACACTTCAGTGTAACTCACTCAGTGTCCAACACTGTGAGCTCTCCCCTGGTGTGTCAGCTCTCCCTGTTTATAAACACTTCAGTATAATTCACTCGGTGTGCAACACTGTGAGCTCTCCCCTGGTGTGCATGATCTCTGTGTTTATAAACACTTCAGTGTAATTCACTCCGGGTCCAACACTGTGAGCTCTCCCCTGGTGTGTTAACTCACTGTGTTTATAAACACTGCAGTGTAATTCACTCCGTGTCCAACACTGTGAGCTCTCCCCTGATGTGCCAGCTCACTGCGTTTATAAACACTTCAATGTAATTCACGCCGTGTCCAACACTGTGAGCTCTCCCCTGGTGTGTCAGCTCACTGTGTTTATAAACACTTCAGTGTAATTCACTCCGTGTCCAACAATGTGAGCTCTGCCCTGGTGTGTCAGTTCACTGCGTTTATAAACACTTCAATGTAATTCACTCCGTCTCCAACACTGTGAGCTCTCCCCTAGTGTGTCAGCTCACTGTGTGTATAAACACTACAGTGTAATTCACGCCGTCTCCAACACTGTGAGCTCCCCCTGGTGTGTCAGATCACTGTGTTTATAAACACTTCAGTGTAATTCACTCCGTGTCCAACACTGTGCGCTCTCCACTGGTGTGTCAGCTTACTGTGTTTATAAACTCTTCAGTGTAATTCACTTCGTGTCCAACACTGTGAGCTCTCCACTGGCGTGTCAGCATACTGTGTTTATAAACACTTCAGTGTAATTCACTCAGTGTCCAACACTGTGAGCTCTCCCCTGTTGTATCAGCTCACTGTGCTTATAAACACTTCAGTGTCATTCACTCCGTGTCCAACACTGTGAGATCACCCCTGGTGTGTCAGATCACTGTGTTTATAAACTCTTCAGTGTAATTCACTCCCTGTACAACACTGAGAGCTCTCACCTGGTGTGTCCGCTCTCTCTGTTTATAAAAAAACTTCAGTGTAATTCACAACGTGTACAATACTGTGAGCTCTCACCTGGTGTGTCAGCTCACTGTGTTTATAAACACTTCAGTGAAATTCACTCCCTGTACAACACTGAGAGCTCTCCCCTGGTGTGTCCGCTCTCTCTGTTTATAAAAACTTCAGTGTAATTCACAACGTGTACAATACTGTGAGCTCTCACCTGGTGTATCAGCTCACTGTGTTTATAAACACGTCAGTGTAATTCACTCCGTGTCCGACACTGTGAATACTCCCCTGGTGTGTCATCTTACTGTGTTTATAAACATTTCAGTATAATTCACTCCGTGTCCAACACTGTGAGCTCTCCCCTGGTGTGTCAGCTCTCTGTGTTTATAAACACCTCAGTGAAATTCACTCCGCGTCCGACAATGTGAGCTCTCCCCTGGTGTGTCAGCTCACTGTTTTTATAAACACTTCAGTGTAATTCACACCGTGTCCAACACTGTGACCTCTCCCCTGGCGTGTCAGCTCACTATGTTTATAAACACTTTAGTGTAATTCACTCCGTGTCCAACACTGTGCGCTCTCGCTTGGTGTGTCAGCTCACTGTGTTTATAAACACTTCAGTGTAATTCACTCCGTTTCCAACACTGTGACCTCTCCCTTGTTGTGTCAGCTCACTATGTTTATAAACACTTTAGGGTAATTCACTCCGTGTCCAACACTGTGCGCTCTCCCAAGGTGTGTCAGCTCACTGTGTTTATAAACACTTGAGTGTAATTCACTCCGTGTCCAACACTGTGAGCTCTCCCCTGATGTGTAAGCTCACTGTGTTTAAAAACACTTCAGTGCAACTCACTCAGTGTCCAACACTGTGAGCTCTCCCCTGGTGTATCAGCTCTCCCTGTTTATAAACACTTCAGTGTAATTCACTCCGTGTCCAACACTGTGAGCTCTCCCCTGGTTTGTCAGCTCACTGTGTATATATACACTTCAGTGTAATTCACTCCGTGTCCAACACTGTGAGCTCTCCCCTGGTGTGCCAGCTTACTTTGTTTATAAACACTTCAGTGTAATTCAATCCTTGTCCAACACGGTGAGCTCTCCCCTGGTGTGTCAGCTCACTGTGTTTATAAACATTTCAGTGTAATTCAGTCCGTGTTCGAAACTGTGAACTCTCCCCTGGTGTGTCATCTTACTGTGTTTATAAACACTTCAGTTTAATTCACTCCGTGTCCAACACTGTGACCTCTCCCCTGGTGTTTCAGCTCTCTGTGTTTATAAACACTTCAGTGTAATTCACTCCGTGTCCAACACTGTGAGCTCAAACCTGGTGTATCAGCTCACTGTGTTTATGAACACTTCAGTGTAATTCACTCCGTGTCCAACATTGTGAGCTCTCACCTGGTGTGTCCGCTCTCTGTGTTTATAAACAATTCAGTGTAATTCACTCCGTGTCCAACACTGTGAGCTCTCCCCTGGTGTGTCAGCTCACAGTGGTTATAAACACTCCAGTGTAATTCACTCCGTGTCCAACACTGTGAACTCAACCCTGGTGTGTCAGATCAATGTGTTTATAAACACTTCAGTGTAATTCACTCAGTGTCCGACACTGTGACCACTCCCCTGGTGTGTCAGCTCACTGTGTTGAAAAGCACTTCAGTGTAATTCACTTCGCGTCCAACAATGTGCGCTCTCCCCTGGTGTGGCAGCTCACTGTGTTTATAAACTCTTCAGTGTAATTCACTCCTTGTCCAACATTGTGAGCTCTCACCTGGTGTGTCAGCTCACTGTGTTTATAAACACTTCAGTGTAATACACTCCGTGTCCAACACTGTGAGCTCTCCCCTGGGGTGTCAGCTCTCTGTGATTATATACACTTCAGTGTAATTCACTCCGCGTCAGACACTGTGAGCTCTCCCCTGGTGTGTCAGGTCACTGTGCTTATAAACACTTCAGTTTAATTCACACCGTGTCCAACACTGAGAGCTCTCCCCTGGTGTGTCCGCTCTCTCTGTTTATAAACACTTCAGTGTAATTCACAACGTGTACAATTCAGTGAGCTCTCACCTGCTGTATCAGCTCACTGTGTTTATAAACACGTCAGTGCAATTCACTCCGTGTCCGACACTGTGAATACTTCCCTGGTGTGTCATCTTACTGTGTTTATAAACATTTCATTTTAAATCACTCCGTATCCAACACTGTGAGCTCTCCCCTGGTGTGTCAGCTCTCTGTGTTTATAAACACCTCAGTGAAATTCACTCCGCGTCCGACAATGTGAGCTCTCCCCTGGTGTGTCAGCTCACTGTGTTTACAAACACTTCAGTGTAATTCACTCCGTTTCCAACACTGTGACCTCTCCCCTGGTGTGTCAGCTCACTTTGTTTATAAACACTTTAGGGTAATTCACTCCGTGTCGAACACTGTGCGCTCTCGCCTGGTGTGTCAGCTCACTGTGTTTATAAACACTTCAGTGTAATTCACTCCGTGTCCGACACTGTGAGCTCTCCCAAGGTGTGTCAGCTCACTGTGTTTATAAACACTTCAGTGTAATTCACTCCGTGTCCAACACTGTGAGCTCTCCCCTGGTGTGTCAGTTCACTGAGTTTATAAAAACTTCAGTTTTATTCACTCCGTGGCCAACACTGTGAGCTCTCACCTGGTTTATCAGCTCACTTTGTTTATAAAAACTTCAGTGTAATTCACTCCGTGGCCAACACTGTGAGCTTTCCCCTGGTGTGTCAGTTCACTGTGTTTATAAACACTTCATTGTAATTCATTCCGTGTCCAACACTGTGAGTTCTCCACTGGTGTGTTAGCTCACTGTATTTATAAACACTTCAGTGTAATTCACACAGTGTCCGACACTGTGAGCTCTCCCCTGGTGTGTCAGCTCACTGTGTTTATATACACTTCAGTTTAATTCACTCCGTGTCCAACACTGTGCGCTCTCCCCTGGTGTGCCAGCTCACTGTGTTTATAAACACTTCAGTTTAATTCACTCCGTGTCCAACACTGTGAACTCTCCCCTGGTGTGCCATCTTACTGTGTTTATAAGCACTTCAGAGTAATTCACACCGTGTCCAGCACTGTGACCTCTCCCCTGGGGTGTCAGCTCTCTGTGTTTATAAACACTTCAGTGTAATTCACTCCGTGTCCGACACTGTGAGCTCCCCCCTGGTGTGTCAGCTCACTGTGTTTATAAACACTCCCGTGAAATTTACTTCGTGTCCAACACTCTGAGCTAAAACCTGGTGTATCAGCTCACTGTGTTTATAAACACTTCAGTGTAATTCACTCCGTGTCCAACATTGTGAGCTCTCACCTGGTGTGTCAGCTCGCTGTGTTTATAAACAATTCAGTGTAATTCACTCCGTGTCCAACACTGTGAGCTCTCCCCTGGTGTGTCAGCTCACAGTGGTTATAAACACTCCAGTGTAATTCACTCCGTGTCCAACACTGTGAACTCAACCCTGGTGTGTCAGATCAATGTGTTTATAAACACTTCAGTGTAATTCACTCAGTGTCCGACACTGTGAACTCTCCCCTGGTGTGCCATCTTACTGTGTTTATAAGCACTTCAGAGTAATTCACACCGTGTCCAGCACTGTGAGCTCTCCCCTGGTGTGACAGCTCACTGTGTTTATAAAGACTTCAGTGTAAATCACTCCGTGTCCGACACAGTGAACTCTCCCCTGTTGTGTCAGCTCACAGTGTTTATAAACACTTCATTGTAATTCACTCCGTGTCCAACACTGTGAGTTCTCCCCTGGTGTATCAGCTCACTGTGTTTATAAACACTTCAGTGTAATTCACTCCAAGTCCAACACTGTGAGCTCTCCCCTGGTGTGTCAGCTCACTGTGTTTATAGACACTTCAGTTTAATTCACTCCGAGTCAAACACTGTGAGCTCTCCACTGGTGTATCAGCTAACTGTGTTAAAAAAACTTCAGTGTAATTCACTCCGTGTCCAATACTGTGAGCTCACCCCTGGTGTGTCAGCTCATCCTGCTTATAAATATTTCAGTATAATTCACTCCGTGTCCAACACTGTGAGCTCTCCCCTGGTGTGTAAGCTCAATATGCTTATAAACACTTCAGTGTAATTCACTCCGTGTCCGAAATTGTGAGCTCTCCCCTGGTGTGCATGATCTCTGTGTTTATAAACACTTCAGTTTAATTAACTCCGTGTCCAACACTGTGAGCTCTCCCCTGGTGTGTCAGCTCACTGTGTTTATAAACACTTCAGTGTAATTCACTCCGTGTCCAACAATGTGAGCTCAGCCCTGGTGTGTCAGTTCACTGCGTTTATAAACACTTCAATGTAATTCACTCCGTCTCCAACACTGTGAGCTCTCCCCTAGTGTGTCAGCTCACTGTGTGTATAAACACTACAGTGTAATTCACGCCGTCTCCAACACTGTGAGCTCCCCCTGGTGTGCCAGATCACTGTGTTTATAAACACTTCAGTGTAATTCACTCCGTGTCCAACACTGTGCGCTCTCCACTGGTGTGTCAGCTTACTGTGTTTATAAACTCTTCAGTGTAATTCACTTCGTGTCCAACACTGTGAGCTCTCCACTGGCGTGTCAGCATACTGTGTTTATAAACACTTCAGTGTAATTCACTCAGTGTCCAACACTGTGAGCTCTCCCCTGTTGTATCAGCTCACTGTGCTTATAAACACTTCAGTGTCATTCACTCCGTGTCCAACACTGTGAGATCACCCCTGGTGTGTCAGATCACTGTGTTTATAAACTCTTCAGTGTAATTCACTCCCTGTACAACACTGAGAGCTCTCCCCTGGTGTGTCCGCTCTCTCTGTTTATAAAAAACTTCAGTGTAATTCACAACGTGTACAATACTGTGAGCTCTCACCTGGTGTGTCAGCTCACTGTGTTTATAAACACTTCAGTGAAATTCACTCCCTGTACAACACTGAGAGCTCTCCCCTGGTGTGTCCGCTCTCTCTGTTTATAAAAACTTCAGTGTAATTCACAACGTGTACAATACTGTGAGCTCTCACCTGGTGTATCAGCTCACTGTGTTTATAAACACGTCAGTGTAATTCACTCCGTGTCCGACACTGTGAATACTCCCCTGGTGTGTCATCTTACTGTGTTTATAAACATTTCAGTATAATTCACTCCGTGTCCAACACTGTGAGCTCTCCCCTGGTGTGTCAGCTCTCTGTGTTTATAAACACCTCAGTGAAATTCACTCCGCGTCCGACAAGGTGAGCTCACCCCTGGTGTGTCAGATCACTGTGTTTATAAACTCTTCAGTGTAATTCACTCCCTGTACAACACTGAGAGCTCTCCCCTGGTGTGTCCGCTCTCTCTGTTTATAAAAAACTTCAGTGTAATTCACAACGTGTACAATACTGTGAGCTCTCACCTGGTGTGTCAGCTCACTGTGTTTATAAACACTTCAGTGAAATTCACTCCCTGTACAACACTGAGAGCTCTCCCCTGGTGTGTCCTCTCTCTCTGTTTATAAAAACTTCAGTGTAATTCACAACGTGTACAATACTGTGAGCTCTCACCTGGTGTATCAGCTCACTGTGTTTATAAACACGTCAGTGTAATTCACTCCGTGTCCGACACTGTGAATACTCCCCTGGTGTGTCATCTTACTGTGTTTATAAACATTTCAGTATAATTCACTCCGTGTCCAACACTGTGAGCTCTCCCCTGGTGTGTCAGCTCTCTGTGTTTATAAACACCTCAGTGAAATTCACTCCGCGTCCGACAATGTGAGCTCTCCCCTGGTGTGTCAGCTCACTGTTTTTATAAACACTTCAGTGTAATTCACACCGTGTCCAACACTCTGACCTCTCCCCTGGCGTGTCAGCTCACGATGTTTATAAACACTTTAGGGTAATTCACTCCGTGTCCAACACTGTGCCCTCTCCCAAGGTGTGTCAGCTCACTGTGTTTATAAACACTTCAGTGTAATTCACTCCGTGTCCAACACTGTGAGCTCTCCCCTGATGTGTAAGCTCACTGTGTTTAAAAACACTTCAGTGTAACTCACTCAGTGTCCAACACTGTGAGCTCTCCCCTGGTGTGTCAGCTCTCCCTGTTTATAAACACTTCAGTATAATTCACTCGGTGTGCAACACTGTGAGCTCTCCCCTGGTGTGCATGATCTCTGTGTTTATAAACACTTCAGTGTAATTCACTCCGGGTCCAACACTGTGAGCTCTCCCCTGATGTGTTAACTCACTGTGTTTATAAACACTGCAGTGTAATTCACTCCGTGTCCAACACTGTGAGCTCTCCCCTGGTTTGTCAGCTCACTGTGTATATAAACACTTCAGTGTAATTCACTCCGTTTCCAACACTGTGAGCTCTCCCCTGGTGTGTCAGCTTACTTTGTTTATAAACACTTCAGTGTAATTCAATCCTTGTCCAACACTGTGAGCGATCCCCTGGTGTGTCAGCTCACTGTGTTTATAAACATTTCAGTGTAATTCAGTCCGTGTCCGAAACTGTGAACTCTCCCCTGGTGTGTCATCTTACTGTGTTTATAAACACTTCAGTTTAATTCACTCCGTGTCCAACACTGTGACCTCTCCCCTGGTGTGTCAGCTCTCTGTGTTTATAAACACTTCAGTGTAATTCACTCCGTGTCCGACACTGTGAGCTCTCCCCTGGTGTGTCAGCTCACTGTGTTTATAAACACTCCCGTGAAATTTACTTCGTGTCCAACACTGTGAGCTCAAACCTGGTGTATCAGCTCACTGTGTTTATAAACACTTCAGTGTAATTCACTCCGTGTCCAACATTGTGAGCTCTCACCTGGTGTGTCAGCTGTCTGTGTTTATAAACAATTCAGTGTAATTCACTCCGTGTCCAACACTGTGAGCTCTCCCCTGGTGTGTCAGCTCACAGTGGTTATAAACACTCCAGTGTAATTCACTCCGTGTCCAACACTGTGAACTCAACCCTGGTGTGTCAGATCAATGTGTTTATAAACACTTCAGTGTAATTCACTCAGTGTCCGACACTGTGATCACTCCCCTGGTGTGTCAGCTCACTGTGTTGAAAAGCACTTCAGTGTAATTCACTCCGCGTCCAACAATGTGCGCTCTCCCCTGGTGTGTCAGCTCACTGTGTTTATAAACTCTTCAGTGTAATTCACTCCTTGTCCAACATTGTGAGCTCTCACATGGTGTGTCAGCTCACTGTGTTTATAAACACTTCAGTGTAATACACTCCGTGTCCAACAATGTGAGCTCTCCCCTGGGGTGTCAGCTCTCTGTGATTATATACACTTCAGTGTAATTCACTCCGCGTCAGACACTGTGAGCTCTCCCCTGGTGTGTCAGCTCACTGTGCTTATAAACAATTCAGTTTAATTCACTCCCTGTCCAACACTGTGAGCTCTCCCCTGGTGTGTCAGTTCACTGTGTTTATAAACACTTCAGTGAAATTCACTCCCTGTACAACACTGAGAGCTCTCCCCTGGTGTGTCCGCTGTCTCTGTTTATAAACACTTCAGTGTAAGTCACAACGTGTACAATACAGTGAGCTCTCACCTGGTGTATCAGCTCACTGTGTTTATAAACACGTCAGTGTAATTCACTCCGTGTCCGACACTGTGAATACTTCCCTGGTGTGTCATCTTACTGTGTTTATAAACATTTCATTTTAAATCACTCCGTATCCAACACTGTGAGCTCTCCCCTGGTGTGTCAGCTCTCTGTGTTTATAAACACCTCAGTGAAATTCACTCCGCGTCCGACAATGTGAGCTCTCCCCTGGTGTGTCAGCTCACTGTGTTTACAAACACTTCAGTGTAATTCACTCCGTTTCCAACACTGTGACCTCTCCCCTGGTGTGTCAGCTCACTATGTTTATAAACACTTTAGGGTAATTCACTCCGTGTCCAACACTGTGCGCTCTCGCCTGGTGTGTCAGCTCACTGTGTTTATAAACACTTCAGTGTAATTCACTCCGTGTCCGACACTGTGAGCTCTCCCAAGGTGTGTCAGCTCACTGTGTTTATAAACACTTCAGTGTAATTCACTCCGTGTCCAACACTGTGAGCTCTCCCCTGGTGTGTCAGCTCACTGTGTTTATATACACGTCAGTGTAATTCACTCCGTGTCCAACACTGTGCCCGCTCCCCTGGTGTGTCAGTTCACTGAGTTTATAAAAACTTCAGTTTTATTCACTCCGTGGCCAACACTGTGAGCTCTCACCTGGTTTATCAGCTCACTGTGTTTATATACACTTCAGTTTAATTCACTCCGTGTCCAACACTGTGCGCTCTCCCCTGGTGTGCCAGTTCACTGAGTTTATAATAACTTCAGTGTTATTCACTCCGTGGCCAACACTGTTAGCTCTCACCTGGTCTGTCAGCTCACTGTGTTTCTAAACACTTCAGTGTAATACACTCCGTGTCCAACACTGTGAGCTCCCCCCTGGTGTGTCAGCTCTCTGTGATTATATACACTTCAGTGTAATTCACTCCGCGTCAGACACTGTGAGCTCTCCCCTGGTGTGTCAGCTCACTGTGTTTATAAACACTTCAGTGAAATTCACTCCCTCTACAACACTGAGAGCTCTCCCCTGGTGTGTCCGCTCTCTCTGTTTATAAACACTTCAGTGTAATTCACAACGTGTACAATACTGTGAGCACTCACCTGGTGTATTAGCTCACTGTGTTTATAAACACTTCAGTGTAATTCACTCCGTGTCCGACACTGTGAATACTCCCCTGGTGTGTCATCTTACTGTGTTTATAAACATTTCATTTTAAATGACTCCGTATCCAACACTGTGAGCTCTCCCCTGGTGTGTCAGCTCACTGTGTGTATAAACACTACAGTGTAATTCACGCCGTCTCCAACACTGTGAGCTCCCCCTGGTGTGTCAGATCACTGTGTTTATAAACACTTCAGTGTAATTCACTCCGTGTCCAACACTGTGCGCTCTCCACTGGTGTGTCAGCTTACTGTGTTTATAAACTCTTCAGTGTAATTCACTTCGTGTCCAACACTGTGAGCTCTCCACTGGCGTGTCAGCATACTGTGTTTATAAACACTTCAGTGTAATTCACTCAGTGTCCAACATTGTGAGCTCTCCCCTGTTGTATCAGCTCACTGTGCTTATAAACACTTCAGTGTCATTCACTCCGTGTCCAACACTGTGAGATCACCCCTGGTGTGTCAGATCACTGTGTTTATAAACACTTCAGTGTAATTCACTCCCTGTACAACACTGAGAGCTCTCCCCTGGTGTGTCCGCTCTCTCTGTTTATAAACACTTCAGTGTAATTCACAACGTGTACAATACTGCGAGCTCTCACCTGGTGTGTCAGCTCACTGTGTTTATAAACACTTCAGTGAAATTCACTCCCTGTACAACACTGAGTGCTCTCCCCTGGTGTGTCCGCTCTCTCTGTTTATAAACACTTCAGTGTAATTCACAACGTGTACAATACTGTGAGCTCTCACCTGGTGTATCAGCTCACTGTGTTTATAAACACGTCAGTGTAATTCACTCCGTGTCCGACACTGTGAATACTCCCCTGGTGTGTCATCTTACTGTGTTTATAAACATTTCAGTATAATTCACTCCGTGTCCAACACTGTGAGCTCTCCCCTGGTGTGTCAGCTCTCTGTGTTTATAAACACCTCAGTGAAATTCACTCCGCGTCCGACAATGTGAGCTCTCCCCTGGTGTGTCAGCTCACTGTTTTTATAAACTCTTCAGTGTAATTCACACCGTGTCCAACACTGTGACCTCTCCCCTGGCGTGTCAGCTCACTATGTTTATAAACACTTTAGTGTAATTCACTCCGTGTCCAACACTGTGCGCTCTCGCTTGGTGTGTCAGCTCACTGTGTTTATAAACACTTCAGTGTAATTCACTCCGTTTCCAACACTGTGACCTCTCCCCTGGTGTGTCAGCTCACTATGTTTATAAACACTTTAGGGTAATTCACTCCGTGTCCAACACTGTGCGCGCTCGCCTGGTGTGTCAGCTCACTGTGTTTATAAACACTTCAGTGTAATTCACTCCGTGTCCGACACTGTGAGCTCTCCCAAGGTGTGTCAGCTCACTGTGTTTATAAACACTTCAGTGTAATTCACTCCGTGTGCAACACTGTGAGCTCTCCCCTGATGTGTAAGCTCACTGTGTTTAAAAACACTTCAGTGTAACTGACTCAGTATCCAACAATGTGAGCTCTCCCCTGGTGTGCATGATCTCTGTGTTTATAAACACTTAAGTGTAATTCACTCCGGGTCCAACACTGTGAGCTCTCCCCTGGTGTGTTAACTCACTGTGTTTATAAACACTGCAGTGTAATTCACTCCGTGTCCAACACTGTGAGCTCTCCCCTGGTGTGTCAGCTTACTTTGTTTATAAACACTTCAGTGTAATTCAATCCGTGTCCAACACTGTGAGCTCTCCCCTGGTGTGTCAGCTCACTGTGTTTATAAACATTTCAGTGTAATTCACTCCGTGTCCGAAACTGTGAACTCTCCCCTGGTGTATCATCTTACTTTGTTTATAAACACTTCAGTTTAATTCACTCCGTGTCCAACACTGTGACCTCTCCCCTGGTGTGTCAGCTCTCTGTGTTTATAAACACTTCAGTGTAATTCACTCCGTGTCCGACACTGTGAGCTCTCCCCTGGTGTGTCAGCTCACTGTGTTTATAAACACTCCCGTGAAATTTACTTCGTGTCCAACACTGTGAGCTAAAACCTGGTGTATCAGCTCACTGTGTTTATAAACACTTCAGTGTAATTCACTCCGTGTCCAACATTGTGAGCTCTCACCTGGTGTGTCAGCTCGCTGTGTTTATAAACAATTCAGTGTAATTCACTCCGTGTCCAACACTGTGAGCTCTCCCCTGGTGTGTCAGCTCACAGTGGTTATTAACACTCCAGTGTAATTCACTCCGTGTCCAACACTGTGAACTCAACCCTGGTGTGTCAGATCAATGTGTTTATAAACACTTCAGTGTAATTCACTCAGTGTCCGACACTGTGAACTCTCCCCTGGTGTGCCATCTTACTGTGTTTATAAGCACTTCAGAGTAATTCACACCGTGTCCAGCACTGTGAGCTCTCCCCTGGTGTGACAGCTCACTGTGTTTATAAAGACTTCAGTGTAAATCACTCCGTGTCCGACACAGTGAACTCTCCCCTGTTGTGTCAGCTCACAGTGTTTATAAACACTTCATTGTAATTCACTCCGTGTCCAACACTGTGAGTTCTCCCCTGGTGTATCAGCTCACTGTGTTTATAAACACTTCAGTGTAATTCACTCCAAGTCCAACACTGTGAGCTCTCCCCTGGTGTGTCAGCTCACTGTGTTTATAGACACTTCAGTGTAATTCACTCCGAGTCAAACACTGTGAGCTCTCCACTGGTGTATCAGCTCACTGTGTTAAAAACACTTCAGTGTAATTCACTCCGTGTCCAATACTGTGAGCTCACCCCTGGTGTGTCAGCTCATCCTGCTTATAAATATTTCAGTATAATTCACTCCGTGTCCAACACTGTGAGCTCTCCCCTGGTGTGTAAGCTCCATATGCTTATAAACACTTCAGTGTAATTCACTCCGTGTCCGAAATTGTGAGCTCTCCCCTGGTGTGCATGATCTCTGTGTTTATAAACACTTCAGTTTAATTAACTCCGTGTCCAACACTGTGAGCTCTCCCCTGATGTGCCAGCTCACTGCGTTTATAAACACTTCAATGTAATTCACGCCGTGTCCAACACTGTGAGCTCTCCCCTGGTGTGTCAGCTCACTGTGTTCATAAACACTTCAGTGTAATTCACTCCGTGTCCAACAATGTGAGCTCTGCCCTGGTGTGTCAGTTCAGTGCGTTTATAAACACTTCAATGTAATTCACTCCGTCTCCAACACTGTGAGCTCTCCCCTAGTGTGTCAGCTCACTGTGTGTATAAACACTACAGTGTAATTCACGCCGTCTCCAACACTGTGAGCTCCCCCTGGTGTGTCAGATCACTGTGTTTATAAACACTTCAGTGTAATTCACTCCGTGTCCAACACTGTGCGCTCTCCACTGGTGTGTCAGCTTACTGTGTTTATAAATTCTTCATTGTAATTCACTTCGTGTCCAACACTGTGAGCTCTCCACTGGCGTGTCAGCATACTGTGTTTATAAACACTTCAGTGTAATTCACTCAGTGTCCGACACTGTGACCACTCCCCTGGTGTGTCAGCTCACTGTGTTGAAAAGCACTTCAGTGTAATTCACTCCGCGTCCAACACTGTGCGCTGTCCCCTGGTGTGTCAGCTCACTGTGTTTATAAATTCTTCAGTGTAATTCACTCCTTGTCCAACATTGTGAGCTCTCACCTGGTGTGTCAGCTCACTGTGTTCATAAACACTTCAGTGTAATACACTCCGTGTCCAACACTGTGCGCTCTCCCCTGATGTGTCAGCTCACTGTGTTTATAAACTCTTCAGTGTAATTCACTCCGTGTCCAACACTTTGAGCTCTCCCCTGGTGTGTCCGCTCTCTCTGTTTATCAACACTTCAGTGTAATTCACTCCGTGTCCGACACTGTGTATACTCCCCTGGTGTGTCATCTTACTGTGTTTATACACACTTCAGTGTAATTCACTCCGTGTCCAACACTGTGAGCTCTCCCCTGGTGTGACAGCTCACAGAGTTTATAAACACTCCAGTATAATTCACTCCGTGTCTAACATTGTGAGCTCTCCCCAGGTGTGTTAGATCAACGTGTTTATAAACTCTTCAGTGTAATTCACTCCGTGTCCAACACTTGGAGCTCTCCCCTAGTGTGTCAGCTCACTGTGTGCATAAACACTACATTGTAATTCACGCCGTCTCCAACACTGTGAGCTCCCCCTGGTGTGTCAGATCACTGTGTTTATAAACACTTCAGTGTAATTCACTCCGTGTCCAACACTGTGCGCTCTCCACTGGTGTGTCAGCTTACTGTGTTTATAAATTCTTCATTGTAATTCACTTCGTGTCCAACACTGTGAGCTCTCCACTGGTGTGTCAGCTTACTGTGTTTATAAATTCTTCATTGTAATTCACTTCGTGTCCAACACTGTGAGCTCTCCACTGGCGTGTCAGCATACTGTGTTTATAAACACTTCAGTGTAATTCACTCAATGTCCGACACTGTGACCACTCCCCTGGTGTGTCAGCTCACTGTGTTGAAAAGCACTTCAGTGTAATTCACTCCGCGTCCAACACTGTGCGCTCTCCCCTGGTGTGTCAGCTCACTGTGTTTATAAATTCTTCAGTGTAATTCACTCCTTGTCCAACATTGTGAGCTCTCACCTGGTGTGTCAGCTCACTGTGTTTATAAACACTTCAGTGTAATACACTCCGTGTCCAACACTGTGCGCTCTCCCCTGAGGTGTCAGCTCACTGTGTTTATAAACTCTTCAGTGTAATTCACTCCGTGTCCAACACTTGGAGCTCTCCTCTGGTGTGTCAGTTCACTGTGTTTATAAACACTTCAGTGTAATTCACTCCGTGTCCGTCATTGTGAATACTCACCTGGTGTGTCATCTCTCTGTATTTATAAACATTTCAGTGTAATTCACTCCCTGTCCAACACTGCGAGATCTCCCCTGGTGTATCAGCTCTCTGTGTTTATAAACACTTCAGTGTAATTCACTCCGTGACCGACAATGTGAGCTCTCACCTGGTGTGTCAGCTCACTGTGTTTATAAACACTCCAGTGTAATTCACTCCGTAACCAAAACTGTGAGCTCTCCCCTGGTGTGTCAGCTCTCTGTGTTTATAAACACCTCAGTGAAATTCACTCCGCGTCCGACAATGTGAGCTCTCCCCTGATGTGTCAGCTCACTGTGTTTATAAACTCTTCAGTGTAATTCACTCCGTGTCCAACACTTTGAGCTCTCCCCTGGTGTGTCCGCTCTCTCTGTTTATCAACACTTCAGTGTAATTCACTCCGTGTCCGACACTGTGTATACTCCCCTGGTGTGTCATCTTACTGTGTTTATACACACTTCAGTGTAATTCACTCCGTGTCCAACACTGTGAGCTCTCCCCTGGTGTGACAGCTCACAGAGTTTATAAACACTCCAGTATAATTCACTCCGTGTCTAACATTGTGAGCTCTCCCCAGGTGTGTAAGATCAACGTGTTTATAAACTCTTCAGTGTAATTCACTCCGTGTCCAACACTTGGAGCTCTCCCCTAGTGTGTCAGCTCACTGTGTGTATAAACACTACATTGTAATTCACGCCGTCTCCAACACTGTGAGCTCCCCCTGGTGTGTCAGATCACTGTGTTTATAAACACTTCAGTGTAATTCACTCCGTGTCCAACACTGTGCGCTCTCCACTGGTGTGTCAGCTTACTGTGTTTATAAATTCTTCATTGTAATTCACTTCGTGTCCAACACTGTGAGCTCTCCACTGGTGTGTCAGCTTACTGTGTTTATAAATTCTTCATTGTAATTCACTTCGTGTCCAACACTGTGAGCTCTCCACTGGCGTGTCAGCATACTGTGTTTATAAACACTTCAGTGTAATTCACTCAATGTCCGACACTGTGACCACTCCCCTGGTGTGTCAGCTCACTGTGTTGAAAAGCACTTCAGTGTAATTCACTCCGCGTCCAACACTGTGCGCTCTCCCCTGGTGTGTCAGCTCACTGTGTTTATAAATTCTTCAGTGTAATTCACTCCTTGTCCAACATTGTGAGCTCTCACCTGGTGTGTCAGCTCACTGTGTTTATAAACACTTCAGTGTAATACACTCCGTGTCCAACACTGTGCGCTCTCCCCTGAGGTGTCAGCTCACTGTGTTTATAAACTCTTCAGTGTAATTCACTCCGTGTCCAACACTTGGAGCTCTCCTCTGGTGTGTCAGTTCACTGTGTTTATAAACACTTCAGTGTAATTCACTCCGTGTCCGTCATTGTGAATACTCACCTGGTGTGTCATCTCTCTGTATTTATAAACATTTCAGTGTAATTCACTCCCTGTCCAACACTGCGAGATCTCCCCTGGTGTATCAGCTCTCTGTGTTTATAAACACTTCAGTGTAATTCACTCCGTGACCGACAATGTGAGCTCTCACCTGGTGTGTCAGCTCACTGTGTTTATAAACACTCCAGTGTAATTCACTCCGTAACCAAAACTGTGAGCTCTCCCCTGGTGTGTCAGCTCTCTGTGTTTATAAACACCTCAGTGAAATTCACTCCGCGTCCGACAATGTGAGCTCTCCCCTGGTGTGTCAGCTCACTGTTTTTATAAACACTTCAGTGTAATTCACACCGTGTCCAGCACTGTGACCTCTCCCCTGGTGTGTCAGTTCACTGAGTTTATAAAAACTTCAGTGTTATTCACTCCGTGGCCAACACTGTGAGCTCTCACCTGGTTTGTCAGCTCATTGTGTTTATAAACACTTCAGTATAATACACTCCCTGTCCAACAGTGTGAGCTCTCCCCTGGTGTGTCAGCTCTCTGTCATTATTTACAGTTCAGTGTAATTCACTCCGCGTCCAACACTGTGAGCTCTCCCCTGGTGTTTCAGCTCCCTGTGCTTATAAACAATTCAGTTTAATTCACACCGTGTCCAACACTGTGAGGTCTCCCCTGGTTTGTCAGCGCACTGTGTTTGTAAACACTTCAGTGTAATTCACTCCGTGTCCAACACTGTGAGCTCTCACCTGATGTGTCAGCTCACTGTGTTTATAAACACTTCAGTGTAATACACTCCGTGTCCAACACTGTGCGCTCTCCCCTGATGTGTCAGCTCACTGTGTTTATAAACTCTTCAGTGTAATTCACTCCGTGTCCAACACTTTGAGCTCTCCCCTGGTGTGTCCGCTCTCTCTGTTTATCAACACTTCAGTGTAATTCACTCCGTGTCCGACACTGTGTATACTCCCCTGGTGTGTCATCTTACTGTGTTTATACACACTTCAGTGTAATTCACTCCGTGTCCAACACTGTGAGCTCTCCCCTGGTGTGACAGCTCACAGAGTTTATAAACACTCCAGTATAATTCACTCCGTGTCTAACATTGTGAGCTCTCCCCAGGTGTGTAAGATCAACGTGTTTATAAACTCTTCAGTGTAATTCACTCCGTGACCGACAATGTGAGCTCTCACCTGGTGTGTCAGCTCACTGTGTTTATAAACACTCCAGTGTAATTCACTCCGTAACCAAAACTGTGAGCTCTCCCCTGGTGTGTCAGCTCTCTGTGTTTATAAACACCTCAGTGAAATTCACTCCGCGTCCGACAATGTGAGCTCTCCCCTGATGTGTCAGCTCACTGTGTTTATAAACTCTTCAGTGTAATTCACTCCGTGTCCAACACTTTGAGCTCTCCCCTGGTGTGTCCGCTCTCTCTGTTTATCAACACTTCAGTGTAATTCACTCCGTGTCCGACACTGTGTATACTCCCCTGGTGTGTCATCTTACTGTGTTTATACACACTTCAGTGTAATTCACTCCGTGTCCAACACTGTGAGCTCTCCCCTGGTGTGACAGCTCACAGAGTTTATAAACACTCCAGTATAATTCACTCCGTGTCTAACATTGTGAGCTCTCCCCAGGTGTGTAAGATCAACGTGTTTATAAACTCTTCAGTGTAATTCACTCCGTGTCCAACACTTGGAGCTCTCCCCTAGTGTGTCAGCTCACTGTGTGTATAAACACTACATTGTAATTCACGCCGTCTCCAACACTGTGAGCTCCCCCTGGTGTGTCAGATCACTGTGTTTATAAACACTTCAGTGTAATTCACTCCGTGTCCAACACTGTGCGCTCTCCACTGGTGTGTCAGCTTACTGTGTTTATAAATTCTTCATTGTAATTCACTTCGTGTCCAACACTGTGAGCTCTCCACTGGTGTGTCAGCTTACTGTGTTTATAAATTCTTCATTGTAATTCACTTCGTGTCCAACACTGTGAGCTCTCCACTGGCGTGTCAGCATACTGTGTTTATAAACACTTCAGTGTAATTCACTCAATGTCCGACACTGTGACCACTCCCCTGGTGTGTCAGCTCACTGTGTTGAAAAGCACTTCAGTGTAATTCACTCCGCGTCCAACACTGTGCGCTCTCCCCTGGTGTGTCAGCTCACTGTGTTTATAAATTCTTCAGTGTAATTCACTCCTTGTCCAACATTGTGAGCTCTCACCTGGTGTGTCAGCTCACTGTGTTTATAAACACTTCAGTGTAATACACTCCGTGTCCAACACTGTGCGCTCTCCCCTGAGGTGTCAGCTCACTGTGTTTATAAACTCTTCAGTGTAATTCACTCCGTGTCCAACACTTGGAGCTCTCCTCTGGTGTGTCAGTTCACTGTGTTTATAAACACTTCAGTGTAATTCACTCCGTGTCCGTCATTGTGAATACTCACCTGGTGTGTCATCTCTCTGTATTTATAAACATTTCAGTGTAATTCACTCCCTGTCCAACACTGCGAGATCTCCCCTGGTGTATCAGCTCTCTGTGTTTATAAACACTTCAGTGTAATTCACTCCGTGACCGACAATGTGAGCTCTCACCTGGTGTGTCAGCTCACTGTGTTTATAAACACTCCAGTGTAATTCACTCCGTAACCAAAACTGTGAGCTCTCCCCTGGTGTGTCAGCTCTCTGTGTTTATAAACACCTCAGTGAAATTCACTCCGCGTCCGACAATGTGAGCTCTCCCCTGGTGTGTCAGCTCACTGTTTTTATAAACACTTCAGTGTAATTCACACCGTGTCCAGCACTGTGACCTCTCCCCTGGTGTGTCAGTTCACTGAGTTTATAAAAACTTCAGTGTTATTCACTCCGTGGCCAACACTGTGAGCTCTCACCTGGTTTGTCAGCTCATTGTGTTTATAAACACTTCAGTATAATACACTCCCTGTCCAACAGTGTGAGCTCTCCCCTGGTGTGTCAGCTCTCTGTCATTATTTACAGTTCAGTGTAATTCACTCCGCGTCCAACACTGTGAGCTCTCCCCTGGTGTTTCAGCTCCCTGTGCTTATAAACAATTCAGTTTAATTCACACCGTGTCCAACACTGTGAGGTCTCCCCTGGTTTGTCAGCGCACTGTGTTTGTAAACACTTCAGTGTAATTCACTCCGTGTCCAACACTGTGAGCTCTCACCTGATGTGTCAGCTCACTGTGTTTATAAACACTTCAGTGTAATACACTCCGTGTCCAACACTGTGCGCTCTCCCCTGATGTGTCAGCTCACTGTGTTTATAAACTCTTCAGTGTAATTCACTCCGTGTCCAACACTTTGAGCTCTCCCCTGGTGTGTCCGCTCTCTCTGTTTATCAACACTTCAGTGTAATTCACTCCGTGTCCGACACTGTGTATACTCCCCTGGTGTGTCATCTTACTGTGTTTATACACACTTCAGTGTAATTCACTCCGTGTCCAACACTGTGAGCTCTCCCCTGGTGTGACAGCTCACAGAGTTTATAAACACTCCAGTATAATTCACTCCGTGTCTAACATTGTGAGCTCTCCCCAGGTGTGTAAGATCAACGTGTTTATAAACTCTTCAGTGTAATTCACTCCGTGTCCAACACTTGGAGCTCTCCCCTAGTGTGTCAGCTCACTGTGTGTATAAACACTACATTGTAATTCACGCCGTCTCCAACACTGTGAGCTCCCCCTGGTGTGTCAGATCACTGTGTTTATAAACACTTCAGTGTAATTCACTCCGTGTCCAACACTGTGCGCTCTCCACTGGTGTGTCAGCTTACTGTGTTTATAAATTCTTCATTGTAATTCACTTCGTGTCCAACACTGTGAGCTCTCCACTGGTGTGTCAGCTTACTGTGTTTATAAATTCTTCATTGTAATTCACTTCGTGTCCAACACTGTGAGCTCTCCACTGGCGTGTCAGCATACTGTGTTTATAAACACTTCAGTGTAATTCACTCAATGTCCGACACTGTGACCACTCCCCTGGTGTGTCAGCTCACTGTGTTGAAAAGCACTTCAGTGTAATTCACTCCGCGTCCAACACTGTGCGCTCTCCCCTGGTGTGTCAGCTCACTGTGTTTATAAATTCTTCAGTGTAATTCACTCCTTGTCCAACATTGTGAGCTCTCACCTGGTGTGTCAGCTCACTGTGTTTATAAACACTTCAGTGTAATACACTCCGTGTCCAACACTGTGCGCTCTCCCCTGAGGTGTCAGCTCACTGTGTTTATAAACTCTTCAGTGTAATTCACTCCGTGTCCAACACTTGGAGCTCTCCCCTGGTGTGTCAGTTCACTGTGTTTATAAACACTTCAGTGTAATTCACTCCGTGTCCGTCATTGTGAATACTCACCTGGTGTGTCATCTCTCTGTATTTATAAACATTTCAGTGTAATTCACTCCCTGTCCAACACTGCGAGCTCTCCCCTGGTGTATCAGCTCTCTGTGTTTATAAACACTTCAGTGTAATTCACTCCGTGACCGACAATGTGAGCTCTCACCTGGTGTGTCAGCTCACTGTGTTTATAAACACTCCAGTGTAATTCACTCCGTAACCAAAACTGTGAGCTCTCCCCTGGTGTGTCAGCTCTCTGTGTTTATAAACACCTCAGTGAAATTCACTCCGCGTCCGACAATGTGAGCTCTCCCCTGGTGTGTCAGCTCACTGTTTTTATAAACACTTCAGTGTAATTCACACCGTGTCCAGCACTGTGACCTCTCCCCTGGTGTGTCAGTTCACTGAGTTTATAAAAACTTCAGTGTTATTCACTCCGTGGCCAACACTGTGAGCTCTCACCTGGTTTGTCAGCTCATTGTGTTTATAAACACTTCAGTATAATACACTCCCTGTCCAACAGTGTGAGCTCTCCCCTGGTGTGTCAGCTCTCTGTCATTATTTACAGTTCAGTGTAATTCACTCCGCGTCCAACACTGTGAGCTCTCCCCTGGTGTTTCAGCTCCCTGTGCTTATAAACAATTCAGTTTAATTCACACCGTGTCCAACACTGTGAGGTCTCCCCTGGTTTGTCAGCGCACTGTGTTTGTAAACACTTCAGTGTAATTCACTCCGTGTCCAACACTGTGAGCTCTCACCTGAAGTGTCAGCTCACTGTGTTTATAAATACTTCAGTTATTCGCTCCCTGTCCAACACTGTGAGCTCTCCCCTGGTGTGTCAGGTGACTGTGTTTATAAACACTTCAGTGAAATTCACCTCCTGTCCAACACTGTGAGCTCTCCCCTGGTTAGTCCGCTCTCTCTGTTTATAAACACTTCAGTGTAATTCACACCGTGTCCAATACTGTGAGCTCTCCCCTGGTGTATCAGCTCACTGTGTTTATAAACACTTCAGTGTAATTCACTCCGTGTCCGACACTGTGAATACTCCCCTGGTGTGTCATCTCTCTGTATTTATAAACATTTCAGTGTAATTCACTCCCTGTCCAACACTGCGAGCTCTCCCCTGGTGTGTCAGCTCTCTGTGTTTATAAACTCTTCAGTGTAATTCACTCATTGTCCGACACTGTGAGCTCTCCCCTGGTGTGTCAGTTCACTGTGTTTATAAACTCTTCAGTGTAATTCACTCCGTGTCCGACACTGTGAATACTCCCCTAGTGTGTCAACTCTCTGTATTTATAAACATTTCAGTGTAATTCACTCCCTGTCCAACACTGCGAGCTCTCCCCTGGTGTGTCAGCTCTCTGTGTTTATAAACACTTCAGTGTAATTCACTCCGTGACCGACAATGTGAGCTCTCACCTGGTGTGTCAGCTCACTGTGTTTATAAACACTCCAGTGTAATTCACTCCGTATCCAAAACTGTGAGCTCTCCCCTGGTGTGTCAGCTCTCTGTGTTTATACACATTTCAGTTTAATTCACTCCGTGTCCAACACTGTGAGCTGTCCCCTGGTGTGAAAGCTCACACTGTTTATAAACACTCCAGTATAATTCACTCCGTGTCCAACACTGTGAGCTCTCCCCTGGTGTGCCAGATCAATGTGTTTATAAACACTTCAGTGTAATTCACTCCGTGTCCAACACTGTGAGCTCTCCCCTGGTGTATCAGGTCACTATGTTTATAAACACTTCAGTGTAATTCACTCCGTGTCCGACACGGTGAGCTCTCCCCTGGTGTGTCAGCTCACAGTGTTTATAAATTCTTCAGTGTAATTCACTCCGTGTCCAACACTGTGAGCTCTCCCCTGGTGTTTCAGTTCACTGTGTTTATAAACACTTCAGTGTAATTCACTCCGTGTCCAACACTGTGCGCTCTCCCCTGGTGTGTCAGCTCACTGTGTTGATAAACACTTCAGTGTAATTCACTCCGTGTCCAACACTGTGAGCTCTCCCCTGGTGTGTCAGCTCACTGTCTTTATAATCACTTCAGTCTAATTCACTCCGTGTCCAACACTGTGCGCTCTCCCCTGGTGTGTCAGCTCACTGTGTTGATAAACACTTCAGTGTAATTCACTCCGTGTCCAACACTGTGAGCTCTCCCCTGGTGTGTCAGCTCACTGTGTTTATAAACTCTTCAGTGTAATTCACTCATTGTCCGACACTGTGAGCTCTCCCCTGGTATGTCAGCTCACTGTGTTTATAAATTCTTCAGTGTAATTCACTCCGTCTCCAACACTTGGAGCTCTCCCCTGGTGTGTCAGTTCACTGTGTTTATAAACACTTCAGTGTAATTCACTCCGTGTCCAACACTGTGAGCTCTCCCCTGGTGTGTCAGCTCACTGTGTTTATAAACACTTCAGTGTAATTCACACCGTGTTCAACACTGTGAGCTCTCCCCTGGTGTGTCAGCTCACTGTCTTTATAAACACTTCAGTGTAATTTACTCCGTGTCCAACACTGTGAACTCTCCCCTGGTGTGTCAGCTCACTGTGTTTATAAACACTTCAGTGTAATTCACTCGGTGTCCAACACTGTGCGCTCTCCCCTGGCGTGTCAGCTCACTGTGTTTATAAACACTTCAGTGTAATTCACTCCGTGTCCAACACTGTGAACTCTCCCCTGGTTTGTCACCTCACCCTGTTTATAAACACTTCAGTATAATTCACTCCGTGTCCAACACTGTGAGCTCTGCCCTGGTGTGTCAGCTCACTGTGTTTATAAATACTTCAGTGTAATTCACTCCGTGTCCAACACTGCGAGCTCTCTCCTGGTGTGTCAGCTCACTGTGTTTATAAACACTTCAGTGTAATTCACTCCGTGTCCAACACTGCGAGCTCTCTCCTGGTGTGTCAGCTCACTGTGTTTATAAACACTCAGTTTAATTCACACCGTGTCCAACACTGTGAGCTCTCCACTGGTATGTCCGCTAATTGTGTTTATAAACATTTCAGTGTAATTCACTCCCTGTCCAACACTGTGAGCTCTCCCCTGGTGTGTCCGCTCTCTCTGTTTATCAACACTTCAGTGTAATTCACTCCGTGTCCGACACTGTGAATACTCCCCTGGTGTGTCATCTTACTGTGTTTATACACACTTCAGTGTAATTCACTCCGTGTCCAACACTGTGAGCTCTCCCCTGGTGTGACAGCTCACAGAGTTTATAAACACTCCAGTATAATTCACTCCGTGTCTAACATTGTGAGCTCTCCCCAGGTGTGTAAGATCAACGTGTTTATAAACACTTCAGTGTAATTCACTCCGTGTCCAACACTGTGAGCTCTCCCCTGGTTTGTCAGCTCACTATGTTTATAAACACTTCAGTGTAATTCACTCCGTGTCCGACACTGTGAGCTCCCCCTGGTGTGTCAGTTCACTGCGTTTGTAAACACTTCAGTGTAATTCACTCCGTGTCCAACACTGTGAGCTCTCCCCTGGTGTGTCAGCTCACTGTGTTTATAAACACTTCAGTCTAATTCACTCTGTGTCAAACACTTTGCGCTATCCGCTGGTGTGTCAGCTCACTGTGTTGATAAACACTTCAGTGTAATTCACTCCGTGTCCAAAACTGTGAGCTCTTCCCTGGTGTGTCAGTTCACTGTGTTTATAAACACTTCAGTGTAATTCACTCCGTGCCCAACACTGTGCGCTCTCCCCTGGTGTGTCAGCTCACTGTGTTTATAAACACTTCAGTGTAATTCACTCCGTGTCCAACACTGTGAGCTCTCCCCTGGTGTATCAGCTCACTGTGTTTATAAACACTTCAGTGTCATTCACTCCGTGTCCGACACTGTGAATACTCCCCTGGTGTGTCATCTTACTGTGTTTATAAACATTTCAATTTAAATCACTCCGTGTCCAACACTGTGAGCTCTCCCCTTGTGTGTCAGCTCTCTGTGTTTATAAACACTTCAGGGTAATTCACTCCGTGTTCGACACTGTGAGCTCTCCCCTGGTGTGTCAGTTCACTGTGTTTATAAACACTTCAGTGTAATTCACTCACTGTCCAACGCTGTGAGCTCTCCACTGGTGTATCAGCTCTCTGCGTTTATAAACACTTCAGTGTAATTCACTCCGTGTCCGACACTGTGAGCTCTCTCCTGGTGTGTCCGCTCACTGTGTTTATAAACACTTCAGTGTAATTCACTCCGTGGCCAACACTGTGAGCTCTCCCTGGTGTATCAGCTCACTGTGTTTATAAACACTTCAGTGTAATTCACTACGTGGCCAACACTGTGAGCTCTCCCCTGGTGTTTCAGTTCACTGTGTTTATAAACACTTCAGTGTAATAAACTCCGTGTCCAACGCTGTGAGCTCTCTCCTAGTGTGTCAGTTCACTGTGTTTATAAACACTTCAGTGTAAGTCATCCGTGTCCAACACTGCGAGCTCTCCCCTGTTGTGTGAGCACACTGTGTTTATAAACACTTCAATGTAATTTACTCAGTGTCCAACACTGTGAGCTCTCCCCTGGTGTGTCAGCTCACTGTGTTTATAAACTCTTCAGTGTAATTCACTCCGTGTCCAACACTGTGAGCTCTCCCTGGTGTATCAGCTCTCAGTGTTTATAAACAATTCAGTGTAATTCACTCCGTGTCCGACAATGTGAGCTCTCCCCTGGTGTGTCCGCTCACTGTGTTTATAAACACTACAGTGTAATTCACTCCGTGGCCAACACTGTGAGCTCTCCCCTGGTGTATCAGTTCACTGTGTTTATAAACACTTCAGTGTAATTCACTCCGTGGCCAACACTGTGAGCTCTCCCCTGATGTGTCAGCTCACTGTGTTTATAAACACTTCAGTTTAATTCACTCCGTGTCCGACACTGTGAGCTCTCTCCTGGTGTGTCAGCTCACTGTGTTTATAAACACTTCAGTGTAATTCACTCCGTGTCCAACACTGTGAGCTCTGCCCTGGTGTGTCAGCTCACTGTGTTTATAAACACTTCAGTGTAATTCACTCCGTTTCCAACACTGTGAGCTCTCCCCTGGTGTGTCAGCTCACTGTGTTTATAAACACTTCAGTGTAATTCACTCCATGTCCAACACTGTGAGCTTTCCCCTGGCCCTTGAGAGGATGCAGAGGAGATTTAGCAGAATGGTTCCCGGGATAGTGGGTCTAAGCTGCGAAGGCAATTTGGAGAAGCTGGATTTGTTTTCATTATAACGGGTTTGGATAGGCTAGACCGTGAAAGGCTGCTCCCAATCGTTGATGGTACAAGGACTAGGGGACTCGGATTAATGTTTTTGGGCTAGTGATACAGAGGGGATGTGAGGAAAAACATTCTTACGCAGCGAGTGGCAATGACCTTGAATTCGCTGCCGACGAAAGTGTTGAAGCTGAGACACTCATTGCTTTCAAGGGGAGACAGGATAGGCACTTTAGGGAAATAATCCTGCAGGGCTAAGGGGATACAGCGGGGGAATGGGATCCACAGGATTGCGCTACAGAGAGCCGGCACGGACACGATGGGCCCAATGGCTTCCTTCTGTGCCGTTATGACTCTATGACTATAACTTCCTGATTGCGTTCCTAAATCTACATTTTGCCAGTATGGATTACGGTTCCGTTGTCCAACTCCCAATTTAGATTGAATATTTATTTTTAATTTACCTTTTCCATCGCATCAATTATCTTCCAATCAGACAAGTCCCCTCTTATCGAGATTGGAATGTCCAGTTTCCTCCACGATATCCTCATTAACAAGGGCTTTCACATTGGGGATCACCCTTGTGGCCGTTCTCTGCACTGTCTCAAATATTTGAATGTCTCCCTTGTGTCTTGGTGAAAATAGTTGGACAGATTTCTTAAGCATCGGACTGAGCCGAGCCGCACTCAATAAGAGAATGACTTTCACTGACTTGTACTGTGTGTGTTGGATCTGGAGGTGAACATTTTATTGATGTTTTGATTGCTGTTATCCGCTAGTTGTCCTTGTTCAGTATCCTCTCTACTTCGAATCCAAAGACTATTTCTGGGTTATCCTCAGCTTTATGAACATTAATCAAAAAGTACATGGACATCCCATTCACCTTACTATGTTTAATATTTTACAAGCTCCAGCATATAATCACACCGACCATTATTGTCCCTCTGGAAGTTTTTGCCCAAAGCGTTGTGTTGTTCCTGAGCTGTGACCTCCATCTACAAAACCCTCACTAATTTGAAAATATCTGAACGATTGACCAATTAACATTGTGATCCATAGGTTTTATTATTGAGGTAAATTAGCAACAATACCTATCTCAACACAG
This sequence comes from Squalus acanthias, assembly GCA_030390025.1. NCBI lineage: Eukaryota > Metazoa > Chordata > Chondrichthyes > Squaliformes > Squalidae > Squalus > Squalus acanthias. The sequence continues at coordinate 9,510,657 of CM059442.1, read as the reverse complement.
ATCGATAGCAACCTCACTCAGTACGTTCCCACCCTGGTATAACGCCTGTAACATTTACCCGTTGAATACTACCATTTGATCAAAGATATTATTCCAATGTTTGACGTGTCAATTTGAAATGTTTATTCCCATACCAGTATTAACCTGGGAGTAAAGCGGCTGACGCAACCTGTTTGTTCAAATGACTGTAACTAATATCAGTTGCCCGGGGACAGAACTGTACGCTGGAGATGTCCCTGCTGTATAAATAAGGGCTGCTTTCCATGTATCACTTCACAGTTTCCACCGGGCCTGGTGTATCCATCACTGCAGGAATCAACGATTCTCACACTAGATGGAAGTCCCGATACTTCATCAGATAAGAGTTATTTACTACCCTATTCTCGCAGCTGTTGGTGTTCCTGGTGAGTAGTGAACAAAGACATGAATCTTATAAAAATCTGTTAACTACAAGGCTTCTCGTGCCGCGTGTCTGGCGAAGTGCCGCTTTTCTTATTCCCTCTGTTGCTCAGTTATGTAAGCTGTGGTGTCTGATTAACCCTAATGTTCCCTGTTTAATTAATGTGGTGTCTTCTTTCACACTGTAATCTCTAGTGACGGTACCGTGCTTCTTCTGAAAAGAATGCCATGCAATCTGGACTCTGGATCAAATATACTATGAATTTAGAAATAGGGTCGCATGACTTAAGATCTGCAACTCGTTAATAACTGTAAAGAACTGAATCATGCCGCTCTCCAAAAGTCATTTTCAACTAATAAAGAATGTATGTTAATGAAGCTCCTGGGTGTTGCAATTGGGTTAGAAGGGCCGCACTACCCAATCACATTGTTACTATTTCAATGACACTTCTGTTGAATGTTATATAGCGAACACATCAGGAATGTTTTCCAACACGCAAAGTTGTAAATGTTATAGGAATTTCATTGACTGTGTTTATTTATCTATTGAAGCAATATTCAATCATATATTTACCCGGAAGAACTCCGCGGATCTCACGATTCAGTTCAGTCCAATTTTGTCCTACAATTCCTGTTATAGTGTTTTACACAATAACTTTATTTAAACTATTACCTTGGGAAGTGTGCGGTTCGATGTCACATCTTGTCAAGTTCCTGCCCTTCAGTGTGAAAGATAAATTACCACTTTTAGAAAGTGGTATTGTTGAGTACACAAGTATCATTTAATGTTTCTTTTAATTGTGAAATCCGTTCCAATATGAATAGCGGCGCGGACACCATGGGGCCAAATGGCCTCCTTCCGTGCTGTAAATTTCCATGTATATTTTTAGCTGGCCCTTGATGCCAGCTCGCCAACATTTAATTCAAAAAAATTCGTGTTGAAGTTTCACTGTGGGATGTAAAGTTGTAATTAAACTGACACTTCCTGCAGATAGTGCTGCATTGTCAGGGGTGATGAACCACGTTTCCCCTTTTAAACCAGGACCCTGTGCAGGAGGGACTGCTCTCCGAGCTCTACACTTTTTGTGGCCAGCGCGCCTACTTTCAACCAGCGCCACCGAACACGTTTTTCATCAGATCCTGCTCGGTTGACTCGTTGGCTATAACAAACGGGACAGCGCTTCAGAAATTCATTGGCGCTTTGGGACGTTGTCGGGAGACATGTCAAAGTGCTATTCTCTGTTTATATTGTGAAACGCAGATTGCTGCTGAAGAGATGTGAAGTTGTGTAATTTTTAGAAATACAAATCCATTCTAGAACAGCAACATGGTTCATTAAAGTAGGGTCAGTACAGCAGTGACCCCTAGTAAACTGAAAAGTATGTCTGCTGAACCTGATATTTTTGCCATCCTGCAAACTAATAGGAACTCAAAAATAGGTTGCATTTGGAAAGAACATTGGGTAATTCAGAGCATAATTCTTTGAATATTGTAACATTTAATTCGGTACAAAATTCAGCTGATAATCGAGTGTTTCCTTCTTTGTATATTGTAATGTTTCATTCGCTAGATAATTGTGTGGATAATTCTTTGGATATTTCAGTGTTGAATTCGATGTATTATTGTGAGGATAATACTTTGCATATTTCAGTGTTTAAATCGATGGATAATTGTTTGTGTAATTCTTTGGATATTTCATTGTATAATTCGATGGATAATTGTTTGTATAATTCTTCAGATATTTCAATGTTTAATTCTATAGATAATTGAGAGGATAATTCTTTGGATATTTTAGTGTTTAATTCGATGGATAATTGTTTGTATAATTCTACGGATATTTCAGTGTTTAGTTCTATAGATAATTGAGAGGATAATTCTTTGTATATTTCAATATTTAATTATATGTAAAATTGAGATGATAATTCTTTGTATGTTTCACTGTAAAATTCGATAGGTAATTGAGAGGATAACTCTTTGTATATTTCAGTGTTTAATTCTATAGATAATTGAGATGATAATTCTTTGAATATTTCAGTGTTTAATTCAATTAATAATTGAGAGGAAAATTATTTGGATATTTCAGTATTTAATTAGATGGATAATTGAGAGGATAATTCTTTGGATATTTTAGTGTTAAATTCAATTGATAATTGAGATGATAATTCTTTGTATATTTCACTGTTTAATTCAATTGATAATTGAGTGGATAATTATTTGTATATTTCACAGTTTAATTCAATTTATAATTGAGTGGTTAATTCTTTGGATATTTCAGTGTTTAATCGATTGATAATTGAGAGGATAATTCTTTGGATATGTCAGTGTTTAATTCAATTGATAATTGAGTGGATAATTATTTGTATATTTCACAGTTTAATTCAATTCATAATTGAGTGGTTCATTCTTTGGATATTTCTGTGTTTAATTTTATCGATAATTGTGTGGATATTCTTTGGATAATTCAGTGATTAATTCTTTAGATCAATGTATTGTTAATTCTTTGTATATTTCAGTGTTTAATTCTATCGAGAATTGAGAGGATAATTCTTTGGATATTTCAGTGTTTAATTCGATGGATAATTGAGAGGATAATTCTTTGGATATCTAAGTGTTTAATTCGATGGATAATTGAGTGGATAATTCTTTGGCTATTTCAGTGTTTAATTCTATAGATAATTGAGAGGATAATTCTTTGGATATTTCAGTGTTTAATTCTATAGATAATTGAAAGGATAATTCTTTGGATATTTCAGTGTTTAATTCTATAGATAATTGAGAGGATAATTCTTTGGATATTTTAGTGTTTAATTCGATGGATAATTGAGTTGGGAATTCTGCTGAAAATTCAGTTCTTAATTCGGTGGCTAATTCAATAAATAAGTATTTTAATAATTCCGTTGACAGTCGTTTGGATAATTCTTTGTATATTTCAATATTTAATTCGGTAGATAATTGAGTCGATGTTTTAGAGGACAATTCTTTGATTACTTCTGTGTTTAATGGGCTGGATAATTCAATAGATAATTATTTTATAATTTATGGGATTAATATATATAAAATACATTAGAATTAATTTCTCGAAATTGCAGAACCAATGAAAGTTCTGTCGATGTATCTGCTTGTCGTTGTCATAATATTACTTCTCACTTCACAAATTTATCCCACTTTAAATGAAACTCAATTCTTCATTCGGTCTGGTGGCGTGGTCTGGGGGGAGGGAGGGAATTCTGCTTCGAGTTATCGAGTGTTTTATCCGCAGTTTTTGTAACGTTGCTAAGTTAAGTCTCTGTGGTCAACAGCAGTAACATAATTGATATCAGACAGACAGCAGTGGGGAGCCTACGCCCAGCACAATATTCAGTTCCTGCCCACATGTGAATGTCGAAGGTTTCTCGGCTTCTATGTATGAAAACACGCCTATCCTCGTATCCGGTGCATGCGCTTTGTGCCCAATATCTGCTCCTGGCTTCCCTCCAGGGGGCACTACTAATGTCCTCTTGCTGCATCCTATCTCTTTATTGGGTCTACGTCTAAAATATCACAATGATTCAGCACTTTCAAAAACTCGTTACTTCTTTCTCACTTGTCTACCATACAGAAGCTCGATTTTAAACTGGAGGAATCACGTGTTCGAATTGTACCTTCTTCCCAACAAGTCCCCATTGCACATTCCGGTCCCCAATTCTCTTTCCCCAGGCGCAGTACCCATTCCATCATAACCACGCCGAGTCCCCATTGCAATTTCACCTGCCCATACCTCATGCACCTCCCCCTGCCCAGTTTCCATTGTACCTTCAACCCGCAGGTTCACCATTACATAGAATAGAATAACGTACAATTTTCAGCAGAGAAACAGGCCATTCTGCTCAACAGATCTATGCCAGTGTTTATGTTTCACACGAGCCATCTCCCGCATTTCTTCATCTCACTCCACTAACATATAATTATTTTCATTTTTGCCTCCTTTAGTTATCTAGCTACCAGTTACGTGCATCTGTGCAAAGCGCCGCAAAAACTCCATGCCGAAGAGTCATTGAGCCATAACGGCAAAGAAGGAGGCCAGTCGGCCCACCGAGTGCTTGCCGGTTCTATGTAGAGTAATTCAGTCATTTCCATTCCCCTCTGGGGTTATCTTTTGAAGAAAGATTGAGCAGGTTGGGCCTATACTCATTGGAGTTTAGAATATTGAGAATTGATCTTATTGAACCATATAATATTCTGAGGGTGCTTGACAGGGTAGATGCAGAGTGAATGTTTCCCCTTGTGGGGGAATCTAGTACTAGGGGGGCATAGTTTCAAAATAAGGGATCGCTCATTTAAAATGGAGATGAGGAGGAATCACTTCTCTCAGCGGGTCGTGAATCTTTGGAATTCTCTACCTCAGACAGCTGGGTCATTGTACATATTCAAGGTGGAGATAGACCGATTTTTGAACTATAGGGGAATCAAGGGTTATGGGGAGCAGGCCTTCTTAATGGCTTGATGCACCTGCACATTCTCTTTCAGTGACTTATGCACAAGGACACCCAGGTCCCTCGGAACATCAGCATTCCTCAATCTTTCATCATTTAGGAAATACTCTGCCTGTTTGATGTTTCTACCAAATTGGATAACTTCACATTTATCCAAATTATATCCCATCTGCCATGTTCTCGCCCACTCACTGAGCCTGTCGATATCCCCTTGAAGCCTCTTCACATCCTCTTCACAACTGACACTGCCACCTGGCTTTGTATCATCAGCAAATTTGGAAATGTTACATTTAGTCCCCTCATCAAAATCATTGATATAGATTGTGAATAGCTGGGGCCCAAGCACCGATCCTTGTGGTACCCCACTAGTCACAGCCTGCCAGCTTGAAAAATACACGTTTATCCCTGCTCTTTGTTTTCTGTCTGTTAACCAATTCTCAAACCATGCTATTATATTACCCCCAATTTCATGTGCCCTAATTTTGATAACCAACCTCTTTTGTGGGACCTTATCGAAGCCCTTCTGAAAATCCAATTACACCACATCTACCGGTTCTCCTTTGTCTACTCCACTAGTTACATTCTCAAAGAGCTCCAACAGGTTTGTTAAGCACGATTTCCCTTTCATAAAACCATGTTGACTCTGCCCAATCTTACTATTAATTTTTAAGTGCCCAGTTATTGCATCCTTTATAATGTATTCCAGCATTTTCCCAACGACTGATGTGAAGCTAACAGGTCTGTCGTTCACCGTGTTTCTCTCTCCTTGCTTTCTTAAATAGAGGGAATTGTTAAAAGAGGTTGTTGGAAGTTCCGGGGTATAGATGTTTCAGTAAGTGTAGGGAAGTTGGCAAGAAAGGTGGAGGAGTAGCATTGTTAATCAAGGATAGTTTAACAGCGGCAGAAAGGCAGTTCGAGGGGGATCTGCCGTCTGAGGTAATATGGGCTGAAGTTAGAAATAGGAAAGGAGCGGTCACGTTGTTAGGAGTTTTCTACAGGCCCCCAAATAGTAATAAAAATGTGGAGGAAGAAATTGCAAAGCAGATTATGAATAGGTGTGGAGGTCACAGAGTAGTTGACATGGGTGACTTCAACTTTCCAAATATTGATTGGAACCTTTATAGGTCAAACAGTTCGGATGGGATAGTTTTTGCACAGTGTGTGCAGGAGGGTTTATGACACAATATGTGGATAGGCCGACAAGAGTTGGGGCCACGTTGGATTTGGTACTGGGTAATGAACCGGGCCAAGTGTTTGATTTGTATGTGGGAGAGCACTTTGGAGATCGTGACCACAATTCGGTAACTTTCACTATTGCAATGGAGAGGGATAGGGCCATACGGCAGGGTAGGGTTTATAATTGGGGGAGGGGTAATTATGATGCGATTAGGCAAGTATTAGGGAGTATAAGATGGGAACAGAAACTATCAGGGAAAGGCACAAACGAAAAGTGGAGCTTTTTCATGGAGCAATTACTGCGTGTCCTTGATAGGTATGTCCCTGTCAGGCAGGGAGGAAATGGCCGAGTGAGAGAACCATGGTTCACAAAAGAGGTTGAATGTCTAGTCAAGAATAAAAAAGAAGCGTATGTAAGGATGAGAAAACAAGGTTCAGTTGGGTCGATTGAGGGGTACAAGGTAGCAAGGAATGAGCTAAAAAAAGAGCTTAGGAGAGCTAGGAGGGGGCATGAGAAGTCCTTGGCGGGTCGGATCAAGAAAAACCCCAAGGCTTTTTACTCTTATGTGAGAAATAAAAGAATGACCAGGGTGAGGGTAGGGCCGGACAAGGACAGTAGTGGGAACTTGTGCATGGAGTCAGAAGAGATAGGAGAGGTGAAGAATGAATACTTTTCTTCAGTGTTCACCGAGGAGATGGGCCATGTTCTTGAGGATGAGAGTGTGATAAAGGTGGATAGGCTGGAGGTGGTAGATGTTCTGAGGGAAGATGTATTAGCAATTTTGAAGAACCTGAGGGTCGATAAGTCCCCTGGGCCAGAAGGGATATATCCTAGGATTCTTTGGGAGGCAAGGGAGGAGATTGCAGAGCCTCTGGCTTTGATCTTTGGGTCATCACTGTCCACGGGGATGGTGCCAGAGGACTGGAGAGTGGCGAATGTTGTTCCTCTCTTCAAGAAAGGAAATAGGAATGACCCTGGTAATTATAGGCCGGTTAGTCTTACTTCGGTGGTTGGTAAGATAATGGAAAAGGTCCTGAGGGATAGGATTTATGACCATTATGAAAAGCGCAACTTAATCAGGGATAGTCAACACGGATTCGTGAAGGCTAAGTCTTGCCTAACAAATTTGATTGAATTCTTTGAGGAGGTAACTAAGTGTGTAGATGAAGGTAGAGCAGTTGATGTCGTATACATGGATTTTAGTAAGGCGTTTGATAAGGTTCCCCATGGTCGTCTCATGAAGAAAGTAAGGAGTTGTGGGATAGAGGGAAATGTGGCGGATTGGATAAGTAACTGGCTATCTCATAGAAGGCAGAGGGTGGTGATGGATGGAACATTTTCGGACTGGAGACCAGTTACCAGCGGTGTGCCACAGGGGTCGGTGCTGGGTCCTCTGCTGTTTGTGATTTTTATCAATGACTTGGAGGAGGGGACTGAAGGGTGGATCAGTAAATTTGCTGATGACACCAAGATTGGTGGAGTAGTGGATGAGTTGGAGGGCAGTTGTAGGCTGCAAAGAGACATTGATAGGATGCAGAGCTGGGCCGAAAAATGGCAGATGGAATTTAACCCTGATAAGTGCGAGGTGATTCATTTTGGTAGGGCAAATTTGAATAAGGATTACAGGGTCAACGGCAGGGTTCTGAGGAACGTGGAGGAGCAGAGGGATCTGGGGGTTCATATCCACAGATCTCTGAAGGTTGCCACTCAAGTGGATAGTGCAGTAAAGAAGGCCTATGGAGTGTTGGCGTTTATTAACAGAGGGTTTGAGTTTAAGAACCGTGAGGTTATGCTGCAACTGTACAGGACCTTGGTGAGACCACATTTGGAATATTGTGTGCAGTTCTGGTCACCTCACTATACGAAGGACGTGGAAGCATTGGAAAGAGTGCAAAGGAGATTTACCAGGATGCTGCCTGGTTTGGGGGGGAGTTCTTATGAGGAAAGATTGAGGGAGTTGGGGCTTTTCTCTTTAGAGCGGAGGAGGATGAGAGGCGACTTAATAGAGGTTTATAAGATGATGAGGGGGATAGATAGAGTGGATGTTCATAGACTATTTCCTCGGGTAGAGGCAGCTGTTACAAGGGGGCATAACTATAAGGTGCATGGGGGGAGATATAGAAGGGATGTCCGAGGTAGATTCTTTACTCAGAGAGTGGTTGGGGTGTGGAATGGACTGCCTGCTGTGATAGTGGAGTCGGACACTTTAGGAACTTTCAAGCGGTTATTGGATAAGCACATGGAGCACACCAGAGTGATAGGTAGTGTGATAGCTTGATCTTGGTCTCGGACAATGCTCGGCACAACATCGAGGGCCGAAGGGCCTGCACTGTGCTGTACTGTTCTATGTTCTATGTTCTAATACATTTGCTATAATCCAAGCTGCGGGAACCGTTCCTGAATTTTTAGAATTTTGGAAGATGACAACCAATGCGTACACTATCCCAATGGGCACCTCTTTCAAAACCCTCGGATGTAGGTCATCCAGTCCTTGACATTTATCGACTTTATTCCCATTAATTTTGCTAGTACTGTTTTTTTTTACTAATAATAATTTCTTTAAGATCCTCATTCTCGCCACACCCTTGGTTTTCTCATATTTCTGGGAGCTTTTTGTGTCTTTCTTCGTGAATACAGAAGCAAAGTATTTATTTAATTTCTCAGCTATTTCCTCATTCCCCATTATAAATTCTCCCGTCTCTGACTGTAAAGGACCGACAATTACCTTCGGCAGTCTTTTCCTATTGATATACCTATAAAAGCTATTACAATCCATTTTTATATTTTTCGCTAGTTTGTGCTCATTTTCCATTTTCCTTTTCTCTATCAAATTCTTGGTCCCCCCTTGTTAATTCCTAAAAATCATAAATTCTCAGGCTGACCGCTATTTCTGTCAACTTTATAAGCTTCCTCCTTTGACTTAATACTAGCTGTCATAAATCGCAAGTAACAACTCAGGAAGTACTACTGGGTGGCCAGCTGGGGCGCCGTCCAGGGAGTATAAATACTCAGGCATGGGCCCACCTTGCGCAGAGACAATCTGGAAACAGGAAGCTAGTGACTGCTAACTTGACCTCCATGTTTTGTTACAAGTTGATTAAAGCCTTGCTTTATGTTCAAGTGCGTAGTGAGTCTTTATTACGTCAATTTAATCAACTTGATATCGTCTCCACGCTTTGGGAGATTCGGAACAACCAGCTGCAACTCGCACCACAGAAGGGAACTTGGGCAAGAAACTGATCCATCATGGAAAAACTCCTTAGACCCGCTCGTCTCGACCTGGACCCGAATGCACCTGCGGCAGCAAAGGTATGGAAGCATTGGTTTCGTACCTTTAGCAACTTTCTAGAAGAATGTGGGGCGGATGTCCCTAATAAGTTACGAATGCTTATCAACTACGTGTCTCCTCATGTGTATGATTATATTGAGGACTGTATAGACTATGACACTGCTATCGAAATCTTACAGCAGCTATATGTCAAGTCCCCAAATGAAATCTTTGCTCGACACCTACTGGCCACAACTCGGCAGCAGCCTGGGGAATCACTCGATGAATTTCTCCAGAAACTTCGCAGGCTCAGCAAGGATTGTAACCTTAAAGCAGTTTCAGCTGAACAGTATCAAGAGGAACTAATCCGCGATTCCTTTATCAATGGAATCGCGTCCCCTTTTATACGTCAGCGCCTGCTGGAAAATAAAACCCTCAATTTACGGGCTGCTTATGACCAGGCGTGTTCCTTGGACTTGGCCAAGAAAAATGCAGACACTTATCTCCCACCACGTGCACGGGCGGCGGCTATCTCCTTTAATGAGTCTTTCGGTAGGTCTCGGGCGGATGCCCCCACTGATGTTGACTCTACTCTAACAGACGACGACCCTACCCTAGAGGCCTTCGCTGATGACGACCCCGCCCTAGCAGCATCCTGGAAATCAGGAAGAAAGTGTTTCTTTTGTGGAGGGGCGTGCCATCACAGAAAATTTTGCCCGGCTCGGAATGTGACCTTCAATCATTGCAGCAAGAAAGGACACTTTTCCAAGGTATGCCAGTCACGGGCCTTTGCTAACAAGAAAGGCCGCTCGTCTAAAGTATACCGGTCAAGAGCTCCTGTTAGCTTCACAGCTGCTATCTATGGAGCTGCTCCTCCCCCAAGAACTACTGCTAAGGCTACAGTTGCCGGAGGGAAAATTGCCCCTCCTCCCATCAAGGCTGTTTTTCCCCAAAGTTTGTCCCATGCAGCCACGAAGGTTTCAGTAAATGGGCACACTCTAAGCGCGCTAATCGACTCCTGCAGCTCTGACAGCTTCATTAGTAAGCGGGTTGTCAACAGGTTAAAACTGCACATTTATCCCTCGGACAGGGAGATTGCAATGGCTCTGACGACTCTGACCACCAATTCTTCTGGCTTCTGTCTGGTCAACCTCATCCTCAACGGCCGCACGTATCTCTCCACCCGGCTCGGAGTACTCGCAAACTTATGCAGCGATGTGCTTCTGGGACAGGACTTCCAGAAGCAGCACAAGAAGATCACTTTTGAGTTTGGAGGGTCAAGGCCAGAGCTTACCATTTCTAAGGTGCCGTTTTGTGCACTCTCGGCGGCCTTACTCGGTGAACCCTCCCTGTTTGCCAATCTTCCCCCCCGCTGTAAACCCATAGCCACCAAATCGCGACGCTTTAGCCAAGATGATCGAGCGTTTATTGAGGCGGAAATCTCTCGCCTTTTAGTCGACGGTATTATCGAGCCATGTTCATCTCCCTGGCGGGCTCAGGTCGTCATCGTGAGGAATCCCTTAAAACAACATAAAAAACGTCTGTGTATCGATTATTCGCAGACTATTAATCTATATACCGATCTGGATGCCTACCCGCTGCCACGCATAGATGACATGGTCAACAACCTTGCCAAATACAAGGTATTCTCGACCTTCGATTTAAAAAGCGCGTACCATCAGGTGCCACTGCAAGACTCCGACAAGAAGTATACGGCCTTTGAGGACAATGGTCGGCTTTTCCAGTTTCGCCGCCTTCCATTCGGGGTCACCAATGGGGTGGCCGTCTTCCAACGGGCCATGGATGGCCTAGTCCGGCAAGAGAACTTGACGGATACCTTTCCGTATTTAGACAATATTACTATTGCCGGCCATGATCAAAAGGAGCATGACGCCAATCGTCAGAGATTTTTTGACGTACTCCGCCGTCGCCACTTGACGTTAAACGAATCCAAATCGGTGAAGTCGGTGCCATCGGTGAACATTCTTGGCTACTGGGTGGGCAACGGTGTTATTAAACCGGACCCAGAGCGACTTCGTCCACTTCAGGAGCTCTCTCCCCCGACGAACCTCGGCTCTCTTCGTCGGGCACTTGGCATGTTTGCTTATTACGCAAAATGGATACCACACTTCTCCGATAAAATACAGCCCCTGCTCCATGCGAAGTCTTTTCCATTGGAAGCTACGGCTATTTCTGCCTTCAACCTCCTCAAACGACAGCTGGAGAAAGCCACGCTTCGCTCCATTGACGAAAATCTTCCTTTTGTGGTCGAATGCGATGCATCGGAGGTGGCGATCTCCGCTACCTTGAATCAAGGTGGCCGACCCATGGCATTCCTATCCAGAACCTTGCAGGGTAGCGAGCTCCATTACCCCCCCGTCGAGAAGGAGGCTACGGCCATCATCGAGGCTGTACGCCAATGGGGTCATTTTCTTGCTTGGCGTCATTTTATGCTTATAACTGACCAGCGCTCTGTGGCCTTCATGTTGGATAACCGGAGGCGCACGAAAATCAAAAATAATAAAATTCAACTCTGGAGGATGGAGCTGGCTGCCTTTGGATATACTATCTGTTACCGACCCGGCAAACAGAACGTGGCCCCAGATACCTTCACACGGGCATTTTGCTCCTCAATGTCAACGTCGACTCTGGCGGATTTGCATATGGACTTATGCCATCCTGGTGTGACCCGCATGTTGCACTTTGTGCGCTCCAAAAATCTACCATTTTCAACCGAGGACGTAAAGAAAACATGCTCCTCCTGTAGGATTTGTGCAGAATTGAAACCACAATTCTTTCGCCCATCAGATGGCTTACTCATACATGCAATGCAGCCTATGCAGAGGCTCAGCATAGACTTTAAAGGGCCATTGCCTTCGTCGACAAGGAACACCTACCTACTTACGATAGTGGACGAGTATTCACGCTTTCCCTTCGCCTTCCCCTGCCCTAATATGCTTACCTCTACGGTAATTAAATGCCTCGATCAGGTAATTTCCCTTTGCGGGACGGCCAATTTTATCCACACTGATCGGGGTCCCTCCTTTATGTCGAGTGAACTTAAAAGTTATCTCTCCCAACGGGGAATCGCCTCAAGTAGGACGACACCATATCACCCAATCGGTAACGGACAGGTTGAACGATACAATGCCATCATCTGGAACGCTGTCCGTCTGGCACTAAGGTCACGCAACCTGCCGGACCAGCAGTGGGAAACGGTGCTTCCCGACGCGTTACACTCTATCAGGTCTCTTCTCTCCACATCTACTAATGTCACGCCTCATGAGCGATTCTTCAAATTCCGGCGTCGCTCTACACATGGGACGTCTCTACCGTCATGGTTGGTGGCTCCAGGCCCGGTACTACTCCGGAGGTTCGTCCGGTCTGCCAAAAACGACCCTCTCGTTGACGAGGTGGAGTTAACGGAGGTAAACCCCACGTATGCACACGTACGGTACCCTGATGGCCGGGAGACCATCGTCTCGCTCCGAGATCTGGCTCCCTGCCCAACCGGTCACACGGGCCCGAATAATGAAGGATCCCCCGACAATGATATCAACACTCCGCACCCCTATGAAAATGACGCCCCGCCTGGGACATCGGGGGATCTGCCGGCAACGCTACCGGATCAACTCAGGGAGCTGGACGCTCCCCGTAGGATGGCCACCCGAAACCAGGACGCCGGACAATCTCCAGCCACGACCCGGGATGAGGCCAGCTCAGCACCTGTGGGGACCCGCACCCGGAGTCATGATATTCCCAGTCCTCCACAGGATGATCAAGATGACGCGGACTCTACTGACTTACCGGTACGGGCCAAGCGACCCAGGGACCAGGACACGGTCCGGGGAGACGTGCCTTCCAGTCACAAGCAGTGAGCTAAACGACTACGGCTATTTCTGGTCCGCCTAGTCCGTTAAAGGAAGACTGGACTTCCAAACCTTTTAGGGAGGAAGAATGTCATAAATCGCAAGTAACAACTCAGGAAGTACTACTGGGTGGCCATCTGGGGCGCCGTCCAGGGAGTATAAATACTCAGGCATGGGCCCACCTTGCGCAGAGACAATCTGGAAACAGGAAGCTAGTGACTGCTAACTAGACCTCCATGTTTTGTTACAAGTTGATTAAAGCCTTGCTTTATGTTCACGTGCGTAGTGAGTCTTTATTACGTCACTAGCTTTAATTTCTTTTGTTAGCCATGGTTGGATCACATTTCCTTTTGGGTTTTTATGCCCTAGAGAAATATATGTTTGTTTCAAATTATGCATTATTTCCTTGAATGTTAGCCATTGAATGTCCAATTTCATACTTTTTAGTGTAGTCTCCCAATCTACCATGGCCTACTTGTCCCTCATAGCCTTGTAGTTTCCTTTGTGTAGACTGAAGACTCAGTTTCAGATTGGACTACATCACTCTCAAACTTAATATACAATTCAACCATATTATGGTCACTTGTCCGTAAAGGAGGCTTTACCACAAGATTATTGATTAGCCCTATCTCATTACACAGTACCAGATCCAGAATAGCCTGTTCCCTGCTTGGTTCCTCAAAATACTGATCGAGGAATCCATCTCGCATGCATTCCAATAATTCGTCCTCCACATCATTAGTGGTATTTGATTTGCCCAATCTATATGTAGATTATGGCCCCCATGATCACTGTATTGCCCTTGTTACATGCACTTCTAATCAAAGATCACGCTCCTGTCTATCTTTGAAGCCTTGGTATCCATTTTGAACTCCTCGGTTAATTTCACGCCCACCATGTAAGTGACACTGGTAAAAACTGAGGAAAAAGAGCTATTCAATATTTATTTCATTTCACTGCTTTTATTTTTAAGTTTATCTTGTGCATTCCTTAGTGACCCTATCCCTATTTTCCTCTTCCTGTGTTTATAAAACACTTAACAATATTTTTTTTATTTTGATGATAATTTAATTTCGTTATTCGACTTTGATTTCCTAATTGTTTATTGACTTCTTTCCTAACATCTTATTGGCCTTGTCCTTCCTCTCCTTCATTGTCTTTGTACTCTACTCAGTGTATGCCATATTCTTTAGTTTTAATTTTTCTTTTTCTCTTTATTCAGCCGGGGTCACTTTGTATTGGCGATTGACCTTCACCCCGTAGTCCCAATTTCACCTTCACTCTGCTCAGTCACCATAGCACCTTCACCCAGCCCGTTCCCCATTGCACCTTCACCCCGCTCACTTCCATTGCACCTTCAAACAGCCTGTTCCCCATTGCACCTTCACCCATCCCGTTCCACATTGTACCTTCATTCAGCCCGTTCCCCATTGCACCATCAACCATCCCGTTCCCCATTGCACCTTCACCCAGCCTGTTCCCCATTGCACCTTCACCCAGCCTGTTCCCCATTGCACCTTCACCCAGCCCGTGCCCCATTGCACCTTCAGCCTGCACAGTCACTATTGCACCTTCATCACGCCCGATCCCTATTGGACCTTCACCCGGCCCACTCCCCTTTTCACCTTCACCCAGCTCGTTCCCCATTGCACCTTCACACAGCCTGTTCCCCATTGCACCTTCACCCGCCCACGTCCATTGAAACTTCAGCCTGCCCAGTCCCTATTGCACTTTCACCCAGCACGATCCCTATTGCACCTTCAGCTAGCCCATTCCCCATTGCACGTCCATCTAGCATCTTCCCCATTGCACCTCCACCCCGCCCATTTCCATTGAACATTCATCCTGCCCAGACCCTATTGCCCCTTCACATCGCCCAGTTTCCATTGCAAATTCACTTAGCCCGTTCCCCATTGCAGCGCCACTCGGCGACTTCCATTGAACATTCACCCTGCCCAGGCACTATTGCACCTTCACCCTGCCCAATCCCTACTGCACCGTCAACCGGACAGTCACTATGTCAGCAGCACGCTGCCCAACCCCATTTAACCTTCCCCCAGCCTATTTCCCATTGCACCTCCACCCCGCCCACTTCCATTGATCATTCGCCCTGCCCAGCACGTATTGCACCTTCACCCCGCCCAGTCCCCATTGCACCTTCACGCCTCCCACTTCCAATTGTACCTTCAGGCTGCCCAGTCCCTGTTGCATCTTCACCACGCCCGGTCCATATTGCTTTGGAAGTGGAAGGCAGGCCGATAATTGTAGAGCATTTAAAATCCAGGATTCCCAAGAGGGCATAATTAGAGGAGGGCAGAGACCTCAAAGGATTGTAGGGCTGGAAAAGGTTACAGAGATAGGGAGGGACGAGGCCAGGGTGAGATTTAAAAACAACAGCGAGAATATTAAAGTTTAGGCGTTGCCAGACCGAGAGCCTATATAAATCAGCTAGCTCAGGGGGTGCTGCGTGAACGGGATTTGGTGCGAGTTGATATACGGTTTGCAGAGTTTTGGATGAGCTGAAGTTTATGGAGGTTGGAAGATGATAGGCCGGACAGAAGAGAATTGGAGTAATGAATCCTGGAGGCCACAGCGACATGGATGAGTGGGTCAGCAGCAGTTGAGCTGAGGCAGGGGCTGAGTCGGGTGATGTTACGGAGGTGGAAGCAGGCAGTCTTTGTCACTGAGCAGATATGTGGTCGGAAGCTGAACTCCGGGTCAATTACGACGCCATTGTTGTGACCGGTCTGGTCCAGCCTCATAAAGTTGCCAGGGAGGGATGCAGTCGTTGGCTGGGAATGGAGTTTATACCGGGGACGAATACAATGACTTCGGTCTTCACAAAAATTGGTTGTAGGATATTTTTGCTCATCCAATATGACAAGCAGTGTGACACATTAGGGAAAAGGGACATGTTGGGCGAGGTGGTGGTGAGATGGAGCTGAGTGTCTTCGGCATGCCTTTGATCCAGACGTTGTGTTTTAGGATGATTTCGCTGATGAGCAGCATGTAGATAATAAAAGTAGGGGGCCAGAGGTAGCGGTGTGGGAGCGGGCACAGAACCCCTTGCAGGCTCTGATTATACAGGTAAGATTAGACCCAGGCATGTGCAGTACCACGCAGCTGGAAGATGCTGGAGAGGCGTTGGAGGTGGATTGCCTAGACAAAGGCAGCAGACAGTTCGAAAAGGAAGAGGAGGGATAGCTCAGCACATTCAGAGTCACATAGAATGCAAATTCCCACTTTGGTAAGGGTAGTTTAGTAATGGTGCAGGGGGCGACAGCTGATATGAAGGGTTCCAAAATGGAATTCTGTGAAAGATGGGCACGGACTTGGGAGGAGACATCACGATCAAGGACGTGGTAAGGAAAGGGAAGTTGGAGATAGGGCGTTAGTTGGCAAGGACAGAGGCTTCAAGGGTGGTTTTTGAACAGGTGCTGATGACAGCGGGTTTGAAGGGGAGTGGGCAGTACGTGAGGAGAGAGAACCGTTAGCAATATAAGCTAACATGGGGGCCAGGAAGTGAAGTTGTGTGGTCAGCAGTTTAGTGGAATTAGGATCGAGCGAGCAGTAGGTGGGACTCATAGATAAGTTAAGATCGAAGAGGGCATGAGTGGAAATAAGAGAGGAATTGGAGAAAGTTGCGAGTTCAGAGATAGAGCGGATTGGAATCGAGAGAGCGTAAATGATTGCCCATTAATCAGTCCAACAGCAATCTGAAATTTCACTCAAAATTACTGTAATAATGATAAAAGTGAGAAGTCGCACAACACCAGGTTATAGTCCAACAGCTTTATATGAAATCACAAGCTTTCGGAGCGCTGCTCCTTCGTCAGGTGAAGGAGCAGCGCTCCGAAAGCTTGTGATTTCAAATAAAGCTGTTGGACTACAACCTGGTGTTGTGCGACTTCTCACTTCTGTCCACCCCAGAACGTACCCCGGGATTGTGTCTGGAAACCCACCTTTTTTACTGCACACGCGTGGGCAGCGTTTGATGTCTTTAATCTTACTTTAATCCCTTGTGTCCCATTCGTCCTCATTTTGGTTTTACAGTTACTCTGAGTGGAAACAAATCTCACTGATCTTTTTATCTCTTGCAGTTAACTTGGTGGCGATTGTGATCCTGTCCCGAGGAAAGTGCGGTCTCTCCAAATGTATCACTCGCTACCTGGTGGCCATGGCAACGGCCGATCTCCTGGTTATTTGTACGGATGTAATATTAAGGTGCTTTGTAGAAATGTATTTCCCAGGTTCATTCTTGAGCATTACCCCCGTGTGCTGTCTCAATACAGTCCTGCTTTGTGCAGCCACGGCGGCCTCTGTCTGGTTCACAGTGGTTTTCACCTTCGATCGATTTGTGGCCATTTGTTGTCAGAAGCTGAAAACAAAATATTGCACCGAGAAAACGGCGGCTGTTGTTATCGGGGTGGTGAGTGCGCTGGGCTGTTTAATAAACATTCCCTGGTACTTTGTATTTGACCCTGAATATACATTGGAGAACGTACCCCGGGGTTGTGTCTGGAAACCCACCTTTTTTACTGCACCCGCGTGGGCAGCGTTTGACGTCTTTAATCTTACTTTAATCCCTTGTGTCCCATTCGTTCTCATTTTGTTGCTCAATGTTCTAACTGCTAGACATATTTTAATGTCCAGTCGTGTCCGCAGGCGACTCCGGGTCCGCAACAATGGAGAGAATCAAAAGGATCCAGAGATGGAGAACCGAAGGAAGTCCATCGTTTTGCTCTTCAGTATATCGGGCAGTTTTATTTTGTTATGGACGACCATTGTAGTTTATTTTCTGTCTCTCCGTATAACCGGCATTCAGTATGATGCTGTTAATGACATTGAATTGCTGGGATTCATGCTTCAGGTTCTCAATTGCTGCACAAACACATTCATTTATGTGCTGACACAGGATAAATTCAGAGAGGAGCTAAAGAATGGGGTAAAATATCCACTGAATTTAATTGCAAAATTATTTTAAAAATGGAAATAGCTGAAGTGTTTCCCACACAATATTTATCGGCGATTGCAATAAAGACAAAACGAGTTTAATGCATCAATCGATATTGGTACAACATTTTAAGCAAAGTTGAAAATCGATGGTTACTGTAATATATTCTCCTTAACACCCTGTTATATATCGTCACAGGTATGATTCTTATTTTAAATGTTTTCCTGTTATTAACTGTGAAAATTAAAATAAACGCAGACTGAACATGCTCAGGTGATTATTAATGTTACACACGATGATTGATTGGATGGATTTAGGTCCGCTGGAAGGATGATGCAGCATCGTGTATCATTAGAACAATTGTTCACATCAGAAGAGAACCTTCGGATATCAACACCTGAATAATCTGTAACTAACAAATATAAATGTAACTTTCTAACAACGGGAAATCCTCAGATTATCTCTTCTCGGCTAAATTTACCTCAGCGGCTGATATACTGCCGAAATGGACCTGAGAATCCTTCAACACCACTCAGTGTCACTCCCCAAGTAACCAGCCTGATTCTCCTCAGAGAACGTTCATGAATTTTGAGACCGTGCGCGTCTGTGGGTGACGTCGCTGATGCTGCGAAAGCTGAAAGATTAAAGATAACCATTTTATTTCTGTAGTTAGGACTCCTGCGGGCACCGAACCCTAAATTTAAATACTGTAATCTTAATTTCACGGGTTGCTCTCTGCAATCTGGAAACGTATCGCCCAGTTTCCATTTTCTCTCCAATGTAAGGAGATCCAAGAATATCATGACCCCGCTCCATAGAGGGTGACCTTGCTAGTGATTACTATTTCCAGCAAGTTGCTCCTGCGGGAATAATGTTACAGAACTTTCCAGGCCAGCCAAAGAAACTGGGCACAAGCATGGCCCGTAAGAGTGCCGTGTAAAAAGCATGATTGCCAATTGGAGCCACTTCCCTCTCACTGCATCAAACAATGTCTGAAATTTACTGCCTTACGGCGTTCCACAATATCTTAGACACTTCATTCAGCAGCAATTCTTATTGTCTTAAGATCTGAACACACTAAGACGCCGTTGAAGGCTCTTGTGACAGATATTCCGTTACCAATATATGTTTTCACCCAATCAATGAATGCGGTGTGAAACCACAGTTGTACAATATATGGTTTTGGATCAGTTACACACGAGCAATTTTCTACTAACATGGGAACTCGCCTACACGCAAAGACACGGAGAAATTAACCTCAATCCCCATGGGTTGTGCTTTAAATACTCACCCGCCAATAAGAATTTCCTGTTCGCTCGATGAGGAAAGAGGCCTGTGTTGAAAGTGCAAACAATCGGAGCTCAGAAGGAGACGTTCATAAAGGTGCAATCCATGGTATCTGAGAATCATTCCTTATATTGTCCATGTAATAGTGGCTCAAATTACACTGAAAATAATGACAACTCAACGTTGCTGTTTTAATTGAGGGACTCAAACGCCTCACAATTCCGATATCGGTTTACAGGTTGAATCAGATCTAATCAAATCATATGCATCTGTTCAAAACTACCACTTTTATAGCTTTTTCTCTTACCATTATTGAGGATGAGATAACAGGGCACTTAGAAAATCATAATATGATTAGGCAGCGTCAACATGGTTTTTTGAAAGGGAAAACGTGTTTAGTAAATTTGTTGGAGTATATTGAGGATTCAACTCGCAGGGTAGATGAAGAGGAAGCAGGTTATTTGGATGTAGATTAATTGGATTTCCAAAAGGCATTCGATAAGGTGCCACTTAAAAGATGGTTATGGAAGATAAAGGCTTATTAGTTTGGTGTAAAATACTGGCATGTTTAGAGGATTCGTTAACGGGCAGAAAACAGGAAGCAGGGAAAAACCGGTCATTTTCCGGTTGTCAGGCTGCAATTAGGGGGTGACTCAAATTTTAGTGCTTGGCCACAAATATTTACAATCTATATTAATGATTTACATGAAGGAACCGAGTGTAAAGTATTCAATTTTGATGACGATACAAAGCTAGGTGGGAATGTAAGTTGTGAGGGGGATACACAGATCCTGAAAAGGGATATAAACAGGTTGCGTGATTGTGCAATAAGCTGTCAGGTGCACTATAATGTGAGGAAATGTGATGTTATTCATTTGGTATAAAGAATAGAAAAAGAGAATATTTTTTAACTGGTGATAAACTATTAAATGTTGAACAATAGCAGAAATACTGCGGGTGCTGGAAATGTTGAAGTTCAGAGAGATTTAGGTGTTATCGTACAGAAACCATAGAAGCTCTGCATTCAGGTACAGGAAATAATTAGGTAGGCAACTGGCATGTTGGCCTTTAGTGCAAGGGGGTGGAGTACAAGGATAAGGAAGTCTTACCACAATTGTACAGGGCTCTGGTGAGACCACACCCAGGTGCTGGTCTATTTAATTGAGAAACGGTATACTTGCCTTCGAGGCGGTGCAACGGCGGTTTAATAGATTGATCAATGCGATGGGAGGATTGTACTATGAGGAGAGTTTGAGTAGATTGGGCCTAAACTCTATGTGGCAAGGTGGGGGCGGCGATGCTCTGAGGCGGAAGTAGGTGAATTTTTTTATAGATTGACTATTGTATATAACGCAGAACCTAGGATCAGAGAGGTGCTGAGGGTCATTGGCAGCTAACGGACAATGTGGGGATTGGTATTGATGATTAGGATACAAAGTTTGTGGCTGGGACTAATGATGATGCTTTTGGTGAAAAATTAATTCACTCGAGCCTGTCTCAAAGCAAAAGATCAGTTTATTATTCAAAGCGCTCTGGGAGAAGCGTCATAGCCCCGCGGTCTAGTGACCAGCTTCTCCCAGAGCGCTTTCAATAATAAACTGTGATCTTTTGCTTTGAGACAGGTCGAGTGAATTAATTTTTCACCAAAAATTGGCGTAGTCGGCAAGATGCTCTGGGACTGAAAGTCCGCTCGTACCAGTGAAGCCGGACGTGAAGTCTAATTTTGACCTTCCAGAAATTAAGTTACTTGGGTGGGCGGAGAGACAGTGCCAAAGCATCACGAATCAAGTGACAGTCTGTGAGAGGTAGGAGAACAAAGTTGTGTGAGTGTGGAACGCGTGTACTACGGGAACACTGTATAGCGATAAATGTCGTGAAGATATGAGTGATTGACTGATCGACACGGACAATGAGGGCGCCTGTCTCACACACCTAGGCTGAGCCTGAATTAAGAGGGCGATTGGCACCCACGTAATTGACAGGATCAAGTAGGCGTAGAGAACCAAAGCACCCTGGTATCGTGAAGTCAATAATATATGTTTGTGTGTGTGTGTGCTGTGACTACGTAACCACTTAAAGTCTTTTAAGGTATCAAGAACTAACCCGATTAGAGGAACTCAGTATTTGGTAAGACTGAAAGTTGGACTATATATGGTGTCAGGGAAAGAAATAGAATAGGGATCAGAGGGATCCCTTACTAGGTTCTATGCAGACGACCGGAAAGGTATAGTTGATAAGATGAGAAAGAAGGGGTGGGACCCGCTCCAGAATCCAAAGGCACAAAGAGAGTGGTGGGTAGGTCAAAAATAGAAAAAGGCAAAAAAGGCGGGGCAGATAAAAGTACACCAGTTGGTCACAGTAACTAATAAGGTGCAGCGACTCCACACTAAACTTGCAAGTAAAAATGAGAGAATTCTTGAATTATAACAAGATATATTATTATACAAAGGAGGTTGCAAGTACGGTCTCACTCTGTGGGAGTAAGGAAGAGACGTACCTCTTACATCAAGAAACCAAGGGAAGATGATTAAGAAAGGGTATGAGTCAGGAAACAAACCGACATGGAAGTTATTAATATTTGTGCCGAGACAAAAAAAACTCAAGATTTCCTAAGTGACAGGAACCTTAAAAAATGCTGGGATCTCAGTTGTGTGAAAGTGTGTTTTAAATTGTGTAGTTTTGCTGAGTGTGAATGTTTAAGAAGTTACAGTATTTCTTTTGTCTGAAAGTCTGTCCTTAAAAAAGTGGAAGTCATATTTGTTTTAGCTCCACCCACTCTTTTGTACAGAGAGCTAAAAGCTGTTTAACCCATTGAAGACCTGTCTTGAATGATGGACAAGTGTGGGTTGTTTTAAGTTTGTCAATTGTTTTACAAAAGATAAGCTTCAGCCTTGAAGTCACAGTTGCCAATGTGCCTGGAAGAAAATGAATTTGAATGTTTACAAGACATGAGTAATTGTTTCTTTGTTTATGTGGTTTCTTTCTTTTCCAAGTGATACTGGTTAGTTTAAAAAAAACTGATCTGGATTGAGTTGGTGTTAGAAGAAATTCTGGTTTGTGTAAATTTGTTTAGACCGCATTGAATAAGATTGTTCGCCAATAATTTAAACAAAACTTCAAACTACAATTTAAGTTAAGCTGGTGTGTAAAAACTGAGAAGAAAAACAAAAAGTTTGTTTAACAAAAGATTAAGTTTCAGTCTAAGATTTAACCTTGGAGTCGCGGTTGCTATGGTGAAATCCTCCAAAGCAATTTGGTTAAATGTGAAAAACTATTTTTTCTCCAGTTGTAAGCAACAACTTTAGTATGGCTGAACGAAATTTAAAGATATTGGACATTATTAAATTTAAGTGTCTTAATTTTAAATTAGTATTTTCCCACAGTGACAGAAGGAAAATTAAGATTTGATAAATTAACCCCTTGGGCTCTTAAACATAACTATATCAGATAGCCGGAAAGCAAAGTGGGAAACAATCCTCTGACCAAGAGATGGATCAGTATTAATACAAAAACATACCGGAATAAACCCAGCATCCGGAATATTAACAGAAGTGGTTATATGACCTCCACTGGAAAGGTAGTAAAACATGGAAAGCTAATAGAAAGGTTAGTTAAGGCGACACAGGCATCTTTAGAAGCAGCGGTAATTAAAATAAAGGCCCAACTCGGGAAGTATACAGTCACCTACCTGGGACAGCAGCTTTCCCAGGGAGCCAGAACCATGTCTAATGATCGCCGAAAGGCGATTCAAGAAATGCCCAGCCCAGTTTCAGTAAGAGGGGTCCGGAAGGTCCTGGGCTTGTTCAACTATAGTAGGAGCTTCATACCCAACTTCGCAGCTCTAACAGAACCTGTACAAAGATTAGTCAAAGGGGGAATACCTGCAGCAGCGCCCATCGAGTGGGGACCCGAACAGGAGAACGCATATGATGAATTGAAAAGGACATTAATAACAGCCCCAGGATTAGGCCTACCAGATATGAAAAAAAAAACATTCCACATATACTGCAAAAATGAAGGAAGATTCTATGCGGCAGTAGTCACACAACAGCACGGTGATCGGAAACGACCCGTGGCTTACTACTCCACGCAGCAATCCCCAGTAGCAGCGCTGCTCTCACGATGTGTGGCGGTGCATGACTGCGCTGCCTGGGCAGTTACGGTTAGTGAACCAACCTGATGACAGGGGATATCATCTTCCACACTCGGCATACACTGGTAGAGATGTTAAATATCGGGAAACTACGATCAGTTTCAAATATGCGGCGAGCTCGATGGGAAGCAGTCCTACTGCCGATAGACCAGACAGTTAAGATAATTCGGGATACAGGGGAAGACCCCGCGGAAGGCATCCTGAGTGAGGGAAGCCCCCATCAGTGCTCAGAGACGTAGGGGGAACTAGACAAATCCCCCGTGCAGGACGAACCGCTGGAGGAAGCTCAGATGACACTGTACGTAGACGGGTCAAGGAAATATGTAGAGGGATCTCCCCGGACAGGATGGGCAGCAGTAAATGATCAGTTGTAAACAGAAATGTCGGGAAGGTTAAACGGAGGCTTGTCGGCACAAGTAGCCGAGATAGTAGCGTTAATAAGGGCGCTAGAATTTGCAAGGGGAAAGACAGTAAACATCTACACGGATAGTAGATATGCATTCGGAGTGTTACACGATTTTATGACAGCTTGCGGGAGAAGGGGGTTTGTGACAACCGGAGGGGATCACATAAAACACCACCAGCGAATAGAGGCCCTCTTGGAGGCCAAAAGAGCCCCAGCACAAGCTGCAGTAATAAAAATCAAAGCGCACCAGAAGATACAGAATCAGGAGCAAAAAAGGGACCAGGCCGCTGATCTAGCTGCAAAGCGAGCTCTTGAACAAGAAATGTTTAAAGGGAACGTAACTAGTGCACAGGTAGAGGAAATAGATATCATTAAATTGCATGCAGATGCCCCAGAAGACGAAGGACAGGAATGGTACCGAGTAGGGTGTAGACCAGATGAACAGGCAATATGGCGAAAGAATGGAAAGGTGATAATCCCCGCGTGCATCAGACAGATACTTTCAGAACTACATCATGGAAGCGCACATATAGGTAGGGGGTCAATGATTGAACTAATTAGTAAAGAATGGTGGTGGCCTGGGCTGGGGAGAGATGTGGCAAAATATTGCCAACGCTGTATTACATGTGCGCAGAACAACCCAGAACGACCCGTTAAGATTTGAATGGCCCACCAACCACAGCCAAGGGGCCCATGGGAAAATATACAAATCGACTCTACTGGACCCCTCCCCACGTCTAGGGGTAAGAAATATAGCATAGTAATAATAGATCAGTTTACCAGGTGGGTCGCGGCATTCCCCACTCTGGACTGTACTGCCACCACCGTAGCACGAATAATGGCAGAGGAGGTAATTCCCAGATGGGGAGTACCGATGCAAATCGACTCAGATCAGGGAACTCGTTTTACGGGAGCAGTAGAAAAGAATATATGCAGATGGATGGGCATAAACCAGAAATTCCACATCCCATACCATCCTCAAAGTTCTGCAATGGTAGAAAGAATGAATCGCACCTTAAAAACAGCGGTAGCCAAAGCATTGGGGGAAAAACAGCAACGGTGGGTGGTTGTGCTACCCACAGTACTAATGAAACGAAGAGCCACCCCAAATCGAACCACGGGCCAGGAGCAGGTGGCCAACGATACAGCTGAAGCCCTAGTCAAGGTTAATGCAGAGATGGTAGCCCTCCACACCGTAGCGCTGCAAAATCGGATGGCCCTTGACTATGTGTTGGCAGAAAAAGGGGGAACCTGTGCCCTAATAGGTACAGATTGTTGTACCTACATACCAGACAGGTCAGAAGAAATAACTAACTTGGCAGAACACATAAAGGAAGAAGTAAAAAGTTAAAACAATCTCCGGCATCCACCCTTTGGGGCTGGGCAACTGGATGATTGGGATCACTCGGGACATCAGTAGTACAAGGATAGATTTTGGTCTTTGTTATAATATTAGTGATGTATGGTCTGGACTTATTGTTGAAATGTTGCTGTGCTCAAATGGCAAAATATGTCGTTCCAGCCGCAGCAGTGGAGCAGGTGTATCATAACATAAAAGATAGATCTCTGTTTATCTAAGAAAGGAAAATGCTTATGCTCGGGTAACGTTTGTGTTAATGCATGTGTAAAACTTTAGACATGGAGTAGACTAGGGACAAACCATTGGTTGCGGCATATGACACAAGAAGAAACAGACAAACAGATGAAGAAGGGAACAACTTTAAGCTAAAAGGAATACGTCTACACACGGAAGAAATGGATCATCGATATTTCAAAGAGGAGAGGAAGAACGCTAACCTAAATGGTACGAATAGCTGAACAGTCGTGATGTGACTGCACTGTGCAGCTCAACATCTTCCGGGGTGTCTTTCTCTCTCGTTCTCCCAAGCGCGTACTCGTTCACATTGGACAGTGAAACGATAATAACATCGTCAAAAGATCTCATCAACAGATCATATGGAACTGTGTGCCGCCGTTATAACCATCGTATGATGGTCCTCAGGACAAATCAAGCTTTGTCCAGGGACCAATAGGAGTGATTGTAAGGGTAAAACATTTTTTGTAATAATGTAAGGGCAAATCAGTTGTAATGCTTAAGATTAGTTGAACTGCTTAAAGGTCTAGAGTAAAGGTCAAATTATCTCCCGAACGCTACAAGACGATGGAGACAGGGGTATAATTTAATATAGGCCTGCTTGCTTGTTATGCGGTATAGATAATGCAGACACTGCAGAACAAAACATGAATCATTGTTGACATTAATAAACTAACCTCGAATGGTGTCCAATTACAGACTGACATCTCAGGTTGACTGAAGCTATATGGCGCAAGAATAAACCTCGCAGCGCAGATGGCTAACCACCAATAGACAAAAGCAGAACTAGAATGGGTTTCGCTAACATTGTAAGATTCTAATCAGGTTGTTTTTAGAGGCCCTGACTTACGGTCACTCATGATGTAATGACTGCAGATGGTTGTATTTTCTGCCTTCTTGAAATGTATAAAGAGGCTTGGCTGCAACTATTAAATTGAGAAGCTGGTCACTAGACCGCGGGGCTATGACGCTTCTCCCAGAGTGGTTGAATAATAAACTGTGATCTTTTGCTTTGAGACTGTCTCGAGTTAATACATTTTTCACCAACAATGCCTTTAGCCTTGCCAAGGTTTGTTTAGAGAAAATTACGGCTCATCCAAAACAGGATGTTGGACAAGTAGTCCGACAGCAATTGGGGGGCGGGGGGGTCGTCGAGAGAGTGGATGGAGGATTAAAACTGGTGGCGTCAACGTACATATCTGGGGATGACAGTTTCAATGGGAAGCAGGTAGATGAGGAAGAAGAGATGGTTGGCATATGGAGAGATAGAAAATAAACAACAATGGGCGTGCTTAAAAATATAAAACTGCCGGATATACTGAAGAGTAAAACGATGGATTTCCTTCGATTCTCCTTCTCTGGGTCCCTGTGATTCTCTCCATTGCTGCTGCCCCGGAGTCCCCTGCAGACTCCACTGGCCTCTAAAATGCATCTGACCGTCAGAGCATTGAGCAGGAAAATCAGAAAGAAAGGGATACAAAGGATTACAAAGCGGTGAAAAACTCAAATACGACTCATGCGGGGGAAGTAGAGAAGCTCGGTTTAAAGAGTCAATACCAGGGAAAATTATCAATTATATAGTTAGGTTCATAGATAAAGATCTCGGGGACAGACTCTAAACAGCCCAGCACACTCCCTGTTCCGATAACCACAGCCGCCGTTTTCTCGGTGCAATATTTTGTTTTCAGCTTCTCACAACAAATGGCCACAAATCGATCAAACGTGAAAACGATTGTGAGCCAAACAGAAACCATCGTGGATGAAAAAACCAGGTAGATAACCAGACTGCACACGTCAATAACTCTCAGGAATGAATTTGGGATATAAATCAGTTTAATCCGCCTCAATATGGGATCAGTGATGACGACCAGGAAATCGTTCGCTGCCATTCCCACCAGGTAGCGAGTGATACATTTGGGGAGACCGCACTTTCCTCGTGACAGGATCACAATCGCCATCAAGTTAACTGTAACAGAGAGAAAAGGAAGCAGATAATTTACTGATCAGACCTGGAGACAAAGCTTCAGTTTGACGGGATGTGTTCTGAAATTTCCAGCTTTGTTGCTGCATCGAAAGGTGGAAACTGATTCATGGACCTGGGCAGCGTTTTAGGGCAAAGAAATATTCGAAACTCAATTATCGATAATTACAAGGAACATCGATAGAAAAAGTGAATAACGTGTGCACCGGATCCACTGGATGGGCCGAGTGAGGGCGCAGTGCCGGTGGGGAAAGGAGAAGGGGTATGACAGAGCGGGTATCCAAAGGTTTAAATCAGGATTTAAGCTCCAGATAGAGTGGAAGAGATTTAAGGCCGGGAAGGTGTGGCGACAGAGGAAGGTGCATCTGCTTTGTTGCTCCGGGTTGAGAGAGCCTACAGGGGCTGGCACTAAACGGGAAAGGTCGAGAGCCGCGGCAGGGAGTTTGAGGCTTTGGATCTGTTGGAAAAGGTTGCTGGAGGCCGAGTCAGTGAGTGAGATTGGGAGGGAAACAAGGAAAAGGATATGTGGGAGCTGGAGGGGAATCAGGAGCAGAGGGGTTGGGAAAGCGGACAAACTGAAGAAACAGATGAATAGACAGAGGATTCAATGCAGGGGGAGGAGAGGCTGGGATTCACAGGGAGAGACTGCAGCAGAGTGTTAGAGAAAGTTAATGTATTGGTCCCAGTAACAGCACTCAAATAATACATTCAAACATTAATTTCTGTGTTTACCGGTGTCGGCTCGTTGGGTTGAAAATGTGGTCAATCAATTTACTCATCAATTCAGTTACATCAAATCCCTCTGAACTTGCAGAACTCCATTCTTTCAGATCCTACCCCGACATTGTCATTAAACCTGCTAACAAGGGTGATGCTGTTGTTGTTTGGCGTACCGACCTCTACCTAGCGGAAGCTGAACGCCAATTCTCTGACACCTCCTCCTACCTCCACCTGGACCATGACCCCACTACCGAACATCAAGCCACCGTTTCAAAGAATGTCACTACCTCATCTCCTCTGGAGATCTCCCTCCACGGCCGCCAACCTCACAGTTCCCCAGCCCCGCACAGCCCGTTTCTATCTCCTTCCGAATATCCACAAACAGGACTGCCCTGGTAGAACCATCGTTTCAGCCTGTTCTTGCCTCACGAAACTTATCTCTTCCTATCTCGACTCTATTTTTTCTCCCCTTGTCCAGTCATTTCCCACCTACATCCGCGACTCTTCCGACGCCCTCCGCCACTTTAACAGTTTCCACTTTCCTGGCCCCAAACGCCTCCTTTTCACTATGGACGTACAATCCCTCTACAACTCCATCCCCCACCAGGATGGCCTGAGAGTACTCCGCTTCTTCCTTGAACAGAGGCCCAACCAGTCCCCATGCACCACCACCCTCCTCCGCCTGGCTGAACTTGTTCTCAAATTGAACAACTTCTCCTTTGACTAAAACTCATTTCCTCCAAATCAAAGGTGTTGCTATGGGTAACCGCATGGGTCCTAGTTATGCCTGCCTTTTCGTGCGATATGTGGAAGACTCTTTGCTCCAGCCCTACTCGGGTCCACTCACTCACCTCTTTTTCCGGTACATTGATGACTGCCGTCTCCTGCTCTCGCCCTGAACTAGATAATTTCATTAACTATGCTTCCAATTTCCTAACTTCATTCAACTTCAAATGGTCCATCTCCGGCTCTTCCCGTCCGTTCGTCGACTTCTCCGTCTCCATCTCTGGCGATAGGTTATTGACTAACATTCACTACAAGCCCACTGATTCCCACAGCTACCTTGGACTACACTTGCTCCAATCCCGCCTCCTGTAAGGACTCTAGTCCATTCTCCCAGTTTCTCCGTCTCCACCGCATCTGCTCTGAGGATGCCACTTTCCATACCAGTGCTTCCGACATGTCTTCCTTTTTTCCTCAAACGAGGATTTCCCTCTACTTTGGTTGACACGGCCCTCGACCGTGTCTGTTCCATCTCCCGCACTTCTGCCCTCACTACTGCCCCTCCCGCCCTAACCACGATAGAGTTCCCCTTGTCCTCACCTTTCACCCCACTAGACTCCACATTCAACGGATCATCCTCCCCCATTTCCGCCACCTCCAGCGTTATCCCACCACCAAACGCATCTTCCAGCATTCCTCAGGGACCACTCCCTCCGCGACAGCCTGGTCCACTCCTCTGAGACCCCCAGCACCCCTTCCCCTTCGCCCGACAACTTCCAATGCAAGCGGAAGAGATGCAACACATGCCCTTATACCACCCCCTTCCGACTGTCTAGGGCCCCAAACACCCCTTCCAGATGAAACAGCGATTTACTTGTAATTCCTGCAATTTAGTATACTGTATTCGTTGCTCACGATGTGGTCTACTCTACATTGGGGAGACCAAACGCAGATTGGGTGACCGCTTTCCGGAACACCTCCGTTCAGTCCGTAAGGGTGACCCTGAGCTCCTGGTGGCCTGTCACTTTAATTCTCTGCTTCACTCCCACTCAGACCTCACCGTCCTCGTCCTCTTGCACTGTTCCACGGAAGCTGAGCGTAAGCTCGAGGAACAGCACATCAACTTTCGTTTAGGTACTCTACAGCCCTCTGGACTCAACATAGAGTTCAACAATTTCAGATCATAACCCCGGACCCTTTCACATATATACATATTTTTATTTTATTTTTTCATCCACATTTTTGTTTGGTCGCCTTTTTTTAATCCCTCCCCGAAGCTGGCAGCTGTCCTTTATTCTGCCAGCGCATTCCACACTTCAGCTAAACTCAACCTGTCACATTACCACCTCCTCTTGCCTTGATTATCTCTTAATGTCTCTCAATTTCTCTTTATCTCTCCTGCCTTCTATCCTATAACTGACCTTGTCTTTTGTTCTTTCATCCCCTCCCCTTTTACCCAGCATTATACTTGCTTTAAATCTATCTCATTTCCTGCTTTTTTTTCCAGTTCTGACGAAAGGTCTTCGACCTGAAACGTTAACTCTGTCTCTCTCTCCACGTATGCTGCCTCGCCTGCTGAGTTTTTCCAGCGTTTTCTGTTGTTATTTAGGATTTCCTGCATCCACAGTATTTTGCTATCAAATTAAAATATATCCGTTACATCTACCTCATTTTTTATTGGATTCAGCTGATGCACAGTTTTAAAAATCCACTATTCCTATAATTGATTATGATTACTAAATCATGGATCCTATATTTTAATTAACTTTTTATAACGTGTATTTACAAGTCATAAAGTAAGGAAAAATAATATTCACCAAAACAGACCGAGGATCTGACGCACAAACACGTCCAACGCGTGTCCAACAATAACATCTCACTTAATCTGACTACATCTTAATAACATCCTCAAGTCACATCAACTGTTAATTGTACTCGAGGTTTCAGTAGCTCGCTCTCTCCCACTATCACTAAAGCATTTCCTTCTCGCTTGCCTCCTCCCTCTCTGTTTCTCTATTGCTCCTCTATCTTTTCGCACTGTCTGTATTCTCTCTGCCAGAGCTCTTTTTCACATCCGATTCAATCATAACATTCAACGCCCAAATTCTTCTCACCTGCTCCGTGCTCATTGATCCTATTCTCAGTGTCAGTTTGTCCAATGGTGTAGTCTCTCTGAAAAAGTAAATGTCTCGACAGATGATCCACGTCTCCTCCTGTTCACCGGCTCTCTTCCCCTCATCAGTAATGCATGGAATCAACATAATCGGATATCTCTACCAGACAGACCTCAAAGTAATTGAAGTCCTTTCTCCTGTAATTATAAATTACAGCGTTAGATGGTGCGATTGTTCAGTTAACAAAACGCCAACATCACCGCTGCTACTAATAATCTCCAGATCAATAGAAGGGCTCCTGATTCCAACAGAGATAGCGCAAACAGATACAGCATAACCTCAAAACATTTCATTTTAAAATGAAGTCCAGTGACAGCCAGTGAGTCCATCACACTGAAGCAGAGAAGGAACTATGGAAGAGTCAGCAGCAATGAAGGTAATCAGATGGATCCAGAGCTGGAGAACCGAAGGAAATCCATCGTTTTACTCTTCAATATATCTGGCAGTTTTATACCCAGTATATGGGTTACAATGATTTTATATTTATCTTCTATCAGCGAATTGCAAAACTTTATGCTTCTTCCGTTACTCACCCTCTTTATATCACCGGACTCACAGCAGGTATGCTGCAGCTTCTCAGTTCCTGCACCATCACGTGTATTTATGCTGTGACCCAGTCTAAATTCAGCGAGGAGCTGAAGAACGCGGTGAAATACTCACTCAATCTAATTGCTAAATTAGTTAAAATCATAGAAGGAGCGGAAGGGTTTCAAGCACCAAAACTGATTCCTATTTCATGCTTCATTCCTCAGTCTCCACTGGGCCGAAACTACATTTTATATTAACAGCCCAGATACCTGAAATGATCTTAAATCTGATTCTGATATTATATTTTATTGATGATCTGACTTATTGAGGCGGGAATTGCTCTGTAGACGACACATGAATTGGTTCACAAAATGGCGGCACCAAAGAGCTGAGCTGGACTTCTAGTAAATGGCCGCACGGTCAGCAAAATGGGCAACACCGCCAATCACAGTCGCTGCTGTGGCCCTGATCAGAATAGGAGCACTGCACATAAATAGAGAGACAGAAGGACAGAGATAGAAAGAGAGATAAGTTATCAATAGATAGAGAAAGACAAAGAAAGGAAGATAGAGTTACATAGAGAGATAAACATACATATAGTGGCATGTGGAAAGTAGAAATGACAGATAGTGAGAGCCCTAAAACAGAGAGAAAAACATAGGTCAGAACTAAGAAGGGAAGAAAGATTGAGACAGAAAGGAAACGTAGAGCAACCGAAAGTGAAACTGATTGCAGAGCGTAGAGAGGCAGAGGTAACACGTTAAATAAAGTAAACACATCAAGAGACTAATGAAAATAGGTAAAGAAGCAAAGAGTAAGAGATGTGGATGTTGAAATGGATAGAGAAACAAGAGAGAAAAAAGAATAGAGAGAAAGAGGGAGAGAGGGAGAAATTAATGGGTAGACACACTGAGAAGGCAGAAAGAGAAACCGGCAAAAGATGAGATGGAGGAAAATAGAAAGAGAAAAATATAATGAGGAAAAATTACACGGAGGAAAACCATAAACAGTAAAGGCACATGTATTTAAAATAAAAAAGCAGGAAACATTCAGCACAAATTAAGAGAACGACAGGAGTTAGTAAGCAAGAGAAAGCTGCGAGAAATTGTTGTACAAATGGAGAGAGAAACTGAGAGAGGTAGAAGAAAGTTGAACAGGAATAATACAGTCACATAGGGGATTTATCAGCTTTCATCCTCATTAATTTCTCCAGCAGTATTTTTTTACTATTACTAATTTCCTTTAATTCCTCCTTCTCACCAGACGCTTGGTTCACTAGCATTTCTGGAAAGTGAACTGTGTCCTCTTCCATGAAGGCAGAAACAAATTATTTGCTTAATTGCTCCGCCTAGTCCTTGATCCAAATTACAAATACTCCAGTTTCTGACTGTAAGGGAACTACATTTGTCTTCATTAATCTTTTTCTTTTTACATACTTGTAGAAACTTTTACAATCCGCTTTTATATTCCTTGCAAGTTTACTCTCATACTCTATTTTCCCCCTCTTAATCAATCTCTTGGCTATGTTTTGCTAAACTCTAAGCTGCTCCCAATCCTCAGGCTTGCTACTTTTTCTGGTAATTTTATATGACTTCTCTTTGGATCTAATACTATCCTTAATTTATTTTGTTTGCCATGGTTGTGCCTCTTTTCCTTTTGTGCTTTTGTGCCAGCAGGAATGTATAACTATTGAAATGTTACCGTGTTCTGGGTGAGGGTCAGATGCAGTTTTAATTGCATTAATAGAGTCATAGAGTCATAGAGTTAGACAGCACAGAAAGAGGCCCTTCGGCCCATCGTGTCCGCGCCGGCCATCAAGCCCTGTCTATTCTAATCCCGTTTCCCAGCACTTGTTCCGTAGCCTTGTGTGCTATGGCGTTTCAAGAGCTCATCTAAATGCTTCTTCAATTTTCTGAGGTTTCCTGCCTCTACCACCCTTTCAGGCAGTGAGTTCCAGATCCCAACCACCCTCTGGGTGACAAAGTGTTTACTCAAATCCCCTCTAAACCCCCTGCCCCTTACCTTGAAACTATGCCCCCTGGTTATTGACCTCTCTACTAAGGGGACAAGTTCCTTTCTATCTACCCTTTCTATGCCCCTCATAATTTTGTACAACTCAATCAGGTCCCCCCTCAGCCTTCTATGCTCCAAGGAAAACAATACATGCCTGTCCAGTCTCTCTTCATAGCTGGAGCGCTCCAGCTCAGGTAACATCCTGGTGAATCTCCTCTGCACCTCTCCAATGCAATCACATTCTTCCTATAGTGTGGCGAACAAAACTGCACACAGTATTTCAGATGGGGCCTAACCAGAGCTTTGTACAGCTCCATCATAACCTGCCTGCTCTTATAATTTATGACTCGGCTAATGGAGGCAAGTATCCCATATGCCTTTTTAATCACCTTATCTACCTGTCCTGCTGCCTTCAGGGATCTAATGCACACCAAGTTCCCTCTGATCCTCTGTCCTTCCTCGGGTCCTACCAGTCATTTTGTATTCCCTTGCCTTGTCAGTCCTTCCAAAATGCATCACCTCACACTTTTCAGGGTTAAATTCAATTTTCCACTGTTCTGCCTATCTAACCAACCAGTCTATATCGTCCTGTAGCATGAGGCTTCCCTCCTCGCAATTTACCACTCCACCAATGTTCGTGTCATCTGCGAACTTACTTATCATACCTCCTACATTCATATCTAAATCTTTAATGTAAACTACAAACAGCAAAGGACCCAGCACCGATCCCTGCGGTACATCACTGGACACAGGCTTCCAGTCACAAAAACAACCTTCGACCATCACTCTCTACCTCCTGCCACTAAGTCAATTTTGTATCCAACGTGCCAAATTGCCCTGGATCCCATGTGCTCTTAGCTTCTTGACCAGTCTCCCATGTGGGACTTTGCCAAAAGCCATACTGAAGTCTATGAAATTACATCAACTGCACTACCCTCATCCACACACCGAGTCACCCCCTCGTAAAATTCAATCAAATTGGTTAGACATGATCTCCCCCAGACAAAGCCATGCTAACAATCCTTGATTAATCCTTGCCTCTTCAAGTGGAGACTTATCCTGTCCCTCAGAATCTTTTCCAATAATTACCCTCTCACTGATGTTAGGCTCAATGTCCTTTAATTCACTGTTTTATCCCTACTACCCTTCTTGAAGAAGGTTACTACGTTAGCTGTTCTCCAGTCCTCTGGCACCTCCCCTGTGGCCAGAGAGGTTCTGAAAATTTGTTTCAGAGCACCTGCAATCTCCTCCCTTGCCTCACACAGCAGCCTGGGATACATCACTTCTGGGCCTGGTGACTTATGCACTTTTAAACCCGCTAAAACCGCTAGTACCTCCTCCCTCTCAATACTAATTTGTTAAATTTTATCTAAACCCCCCAGCCTGATTTATATGC
This sequence comes from Squalus acanthias, assembly GCA_030390025.1. Taxonomy (NCBI): domain Eukaryota; kingdom Metazoa; phylum Chordata; class Chondrichthyes; order Squaliformes; family Squalidae; genus Squalus; species Squalus acanthias. The sequence continues at coordinate 9,475,543 of CM059442.1, read as the reverse complement.
CTACATCTTGCTTCTCCATAATGAACAAAGTTGTAAAATATTCATTTAAAACCTCACCTACATCTTTCGGCTCTGCACACAGATTGTCCCTTTGGTCCCAAATGGGCCCGTTTTTCCCCCTGGTTATCCTCTTTCCCTAAATATACTTATAAAATACCTTGGGATTTTCCTTTATATTGGCCACCAGTTTTTTTCATGCCCCCTCATCGCTCTCATAATTCATTTTATAAGTACCCCCCTGCACATTCTATACTCCTCTAGGGCTTCCACTGTTTTTAGTCCTCATTATCTGCCAAAAGCCTCCCTTTTTTCCTAATCCATTCTAGAATATCCCTTGACATCCAGGGTTCCCTGGGCTTCTTGGTCCCACCCTTGACCTTTACGGTAACATGTTGACGTTGTACTCTCTCTATTTCAATTCTGAAAGACTCCAACTGCTCTGATGTGGATTTTCCTACAAGTAGCTGATCCCAGTCCACTTTGGCCTTATCTTATTAAAATCGGCCTTCCCTCAATTCAGAAACTTTATTTCCGGTCCATCTTTGTTATTTTCCATGACTACCTTAAATCTCACCGAATTTTGGTCACTGTCACCAAAATGCTCTCCTACTGACTCTTCTACCACTTGTCCGGCTACATTCCCCAGAATTAGTTCCAGTACCGCCCCCTCTCTTGTAGGACTTTCTACATGCTGGCTCAAAAAGCTTTCCTGGATGCACTTTAAGAATTCCGCACCCTCTAAGCCTTTCACACTCTCACTATCCCAGTTAATATTGGGGAAGTTGAAATCCCCTAATATTAATACCCTATTATTTCTACACTTCTCTGAGATTTGCCTACATATCTGTTCCTCTATCTCCCCCTGACTGTTTGGGGGCCTACAGTGCAATCCCAGCAAAATGCTTGCCCCCTTTTTGTTTTTAATTTCTACACATATGGCCTCATTAGAGGAACCTGCTAAAATGTAATGGCCCAGAAATTTGACTTGGAGGCTTGCCGCGGGGGTAAGGATCGTGCGCGATATCACATACCGCGTCTGCCGTTCTTGTTTTCTCCCGCAGGAACTTTGGTTTTTCTGAGCAGCACACCCGGGAAGCGTCTGACGTCACACCTCCCTGGAGGGCAGCGTGCGCGTTGCCTCCCGTGCGGTGGGCAGTGAAGACACGCCCTGGAAGGTGGCATTAGCATAGGCCACGCTCCCAATTTTTTTTAATTCCTGGCAACTTTGGAAATAGCAACACAGGGATTTCTTGCGACGTTGGACTTTGCCATTAAAGAAAGTTGTATTTAAATGCATGCTTTGCACACTTTTAAAGACTTTTACATGAATTGGAAGAATTTTAAACAGTTTTAAAGAGATTTGAAGTAATTTAAATAGTTTTAAATGCCCTGAAAGCATTGTTTTCATTCATTTTACTTTATTTAATCAGCAAAGTGAAATGGCTGGAATGAGCACAATTCAAATTATCAAAATAACTCAAAATTTCAGTGACGATGATCTCAGCACACTCCTCGACGAGGTTGAGGCGAAGCGCGTGTGGATAATTGGAACTGAGAAGTCCAAAGCCCCAAGAAAAGGCCAAATGTTAGCTTGGAAAGAGGTTGCACAGGCTGTCAGCGCGAACTCCACCATTCCACGGACAGCAGAACAATGCTGCAAGAAATTCAGTGATTTATTGCGAACTCTCAAGTTTTGTATAGTTATTACAAAGGTCAACTGTAAAATGTCTTTAAATTTAACTTAACTAGTTTTAAGAATATATATATATATGTTTGTTTACTCAAGTGAATTACCTGCAGTCACAAGATGCTGCCATAAATGTTTATGGCTTTTGGGGCCAGCTCAGGTTCATCCATTGTGCTCTTATGTTGATTCCACTGCTTTGAGTTGTTTAGTGAGTTATCTTTGTATGCCCCAATGCACTTTGGGTGTAAAAACCTTACATTTCATGACATTTCATATATTCTGTTTTCATTTTAGATTAAAACTGCTCATAACGTCAGAAAACGTGCACTGACAGGCGGTGGTGTTTTCACGCTAAGGGCTTTAACCGAACATGAGGAAAGGCTCGAGCATCTATTTGGATTTATTAGCGGCTGCCCCTTTGAAGCTGTCGGAACCGACACAGGTATGCATAACCGTGATTTGCTCTGGCCAGCTAATTTTTAAAAATGTTAGATGTGTGTTGAATATCAGCTTCTGTGATGTGGCACATCATGCTCTACCTTTGCTAATGTTTACTGTTTCCTCTCCATAGGTTTACAGCAGACTTCTCACACGCGGGTTGAGCAGTGCGTTGAGTCTGCAGCCGCTAGGGCTTTGGGGAAGGGGTTGTTGAGGCAATGGGAGCTGTGAGTGATGTGGTGGTGGTGGAGGAGTAGGAGCAACTTGCTGAGGTAGTGGAAGTGGAGGGTATGGAATCTGGGTTGCTGCAGAGGTCCACTCCATCTCCTGGCCCCTCTGGCTCTGTGCCAGACAGACACCAGCTTGATACTGCAGTGCATGTGGGAGAAGCAGATATACATGCAACAGAAAAGGAGTTACAATATCAGATGCAGCATCTTGAAGGATTGACGCAATCGATGTGTTCTCTTACAGAGAAACAAGTTGACTCTCTTGCCTCGATCAGGCAGGGAATGGATTCTATGTGCATGTCACTTAATCAAGTAAATGAGTCTCTCACTGGACTCTTGGACAAACCAGATGTGGGAATGGAGCTTCATCAAATAAATGAGTCTCTAATTGGACTCTTTCAGAAAAAAATGTGGGAATGGAGCTTCATCAAATAAATGAGTCTCGCATTGGACTCTTGCAGAAACCAAATGTGGGAATGGAGCTTCATAAAATAAATGAGTCTCTCGTTGGACTCTTGCATATGCTTCAACCACCTTCTGCTGCCATTACCGTGACTCCCGCAGAACCGCCCTTACCTGCTCCCAGCGCAGAAACAGTGCAGGTCCAAGAGCCAGCTGTTCCGCCAGTTGTGATGCAAGCAAACATTGCCTTGCAGCAGCAGCAGCAGCAACAACCCTATCAGGAGGCAATTGCTGAAGGGCAAGAGATGGCAAGCAGGGCCCCTTTCAAGTCGCAGCACAGGGCTCCGTTCACGGGGACCGGAAAAGCGCAGGAGACGGTAGGGTGTCACCTTTTCCACAATGCACATCCATCAGGCATAGATGCGAGGGGGTAAATCGTTCAATTGTTACATTTTTCGTTTTATTTAAATGTTACATGTTTTCATTGTTTTTTTATTGAAATATATATTTGTCACTGAACGTGAATGTAGCCTTTTCATTTAAAAAGTACAGCCTTTCGTCACTTTGAAAAAAATCAATTTTTTTTTTGAAAAAATAATGTAACATTACAACTGCTTTAAATTTAGGAAATAGCTAGTTTCCATCTTAAATGTCTTTAATGCAGTAACAAACCCAAAAAGTCACTGTAAACTGTTTACAAATTTTATTCTAACCTATTTATGTTTACGAATGTTTGAAAAGCTGAAAATAGCTAGTTAACATTTAAATGTTGTAAACTATGCACATCAACAGTGAACCTCAGAAGTCTTTAATGCTGCAATATAAGTGCACTTTTTCACTTTAAATTGTATCTGTTCCTTTCTTTGCCTTGCTGGGGGAGGGGGAGGTACAATGCGACACTACCTCGTGAAGGTGTTGGCTACCAGCTGCTCCCTCACAGGCTTCCTCTTTAAACAGAAAGTTGTAAGGAAAAAATGGAAAGATTTGTTAAAGTAACTTTAATAAAGTGAGTGGCTATAAAATCAGGTCGGGCTATGGTGGGAAACGTGCGGTATCGAATTGGGAACACGTCTACCCGCCACACGGCCCGAGATGATTTTCCAGAAATGTAACATTTTCAGAAAGTCATGCATACATACATACATACATACTTACTTAAAGGAATATAATTGATGATCATTTTCTTTTTTTAAACTTTTTTAAATGTAAATAGTTCATTTTCACATTTAAGACAGAAACCTAATTCAATAGGCCTTGTACACACCCAGAGTTGCTAGACTACTCCAAATGGTCAAAACCCGTTTTAAAACTTTTTTGAAAAATTGTAAACTTATCTCAAACTTAATTAAATAAACTTTGCTGCCTTTCAGATTTAAAAATGGTCACTTTAGTAGCCCCACTGCTGAACGGTTTCTTCTTCTGCTGTCTCCGGAGCTTTCCAAGATGGTTTACTCTTGCTTTTTACAAGTGTAATTGCTGCGAGCTTACACACACTCAAACCATTGATAAAAAAACGCCAAGTTCATTGCGCACGCGCAGACTCTCCGGCGCAAGCGATTCAACGAAGAAACCTTTTCTTGAAGCCACCGGAAGTGACGGTTTTCCGCGCATGCGCAGTGAATGCAGGAAACCGGCACTTCGGAAAGGAATACGGGTGAGTACACACTGTGTACTCACGTGGGAACGGACGAATTTTTGGGCCAATATCTCCTTACAGCAGTAATTGACTCCTTGATTAATATTGCGACACCCTCTCCTCTTTTTCACCCCGCTCTGTCTCGCCTGAAGATTCTGTACCCCGGAATATTGACTGCCGATCCTGCCACTCCCTCAACCATGTCTCTGTGATAGCAACAATATCATACTTCCATGTGTTCATCAACACCTTCAATTCATCTGCCTTACTCGCAAGACTCCTTGCATTACAATAAATGCCATCCAGCCTTGCCATACGCCCTTGCGCCATTACATTTTTTCTATGCATTCCAGACTGACTTACTTTTTCCTCTATATTTGGCTGTGCATCACCCCCTACTATAGCTCCACTCCGTATCCCACCCCCCTGCCAAGTTAGTTTAAACGCCCTGCCCCCCAGCAGTATTAGCATTCCTCCCCGCAAGGATGTTGTTCCCGTTCCGGTTCAGGTACAACCCAACCGACTTGTACAGGTCCCACATTCCCCAGAAGCAGAACACGCGATCCAGGAATTTAATGCCCTCTCTCCTGCATGAACTCTTCAGACACGCATTCATCTGCTCTATCCTTCTAATCCTATACTCACTAGCCCGTGGCAACGGGAGGAATCCAGAGATTACAACCTTTGAGGTCCTGCTTTTTAATCTGCTACCTACCTCCCAAAATTCTTGTTGCTGTTCCTCATCCCTATTTCTACCAATGTCGTTGGTACCAATGTGAACCACGACCTGTGACTGTTCGCCCTCCCCTTTCAGAAAGTTTTGCAGCCGTTCAGTGACATCCTTGTCCCTGACACCCGGGAGGCAACATACCATCCTAGAGTCACGTCTGCGGCCACAGACACGTCTATCTGTTCCCCTTACGACAGAATCCCTTATTACTATTGCTCTACCACTCTTTCTCCTCCCCTCCTGTCTATCTGAGTCACTCGTAGTGACACGGACTTGGCTCTTGCTGCATTCCCCTGATAAACCATCTCTCCCAGCAGTATCCAATACCGAAAATCTGTCAGAGAGAGAGATGGACCCAGGGGACTCTTGCACTACCTTTCTCGTTCTTTTACTCTTTCTGGCGGTCACCCATTTCCTGTCTCCCTGTGCACTCTTTACCTGCGGTGTGACCACCTCGTTAAACGTGCTATCCACGAAGATCTCAGCTTCGCGGATGCTCCACAGTGACTCCAGCCGCAGCTCGAGCGCCGAAATGCGGAGGAACGTTTGATTCGGAGGCCAAATAACCCCTTTTATTATCTCCGCTTATAATTATGGTAAATCTCAGTGTTAATGAGGCCGGAATAGTTCAGTTGATTAGTGTTTGAAGGAAAATCAAAAGACGCCGTCTTCCCTCAGAATTTTATTACCACAATTGGGAATATTCTCAAATATTTCCAGATGGAAATTATTATTATTCTTTCTTTCGACCGTTGTTTCTATCTTCCCTCAGGCTCGCTCACTCCGCTCTCTATTACTCTCTGCCGCCGGTTTTCCCGCTTTTACTTGTTGTCCTCTTGCACTGTTACCCCTCAGGTTCGCATGCTCCGCTCAAACATATATTTCCTTAGCGCCTTTCACCACCTCAGTACGTACGAAAGTGCTTTATAGCCAATGACGTATTTTGAAGTGCAGTTAATGTTGCCTCGTAACAATCGCCGCAGCCATTTTGCGTTCAGCAAGCTCCCACAAGCAGCAATGTGATAATGAAAAGGTCATATTTTTTTTCTTGCTGTTGATTTAGTGATAAATATTGAATTTAATTTACAATTGTTGTTTTCCAACATACATCTATTTATTGGTGTTGTCCTGTGAACACGTAATTTCTTCTGATCTAGTGTGATGCATTATCAGAAGAGAGTTTGTCGTTTACTACTTTAATTTCCTTTTTGACCGTGCTTTTGCGATACAAAACCACATTTCAAACACCAGTCACTAGTTTCAGAACCAAAACTGGTCTATGTGGTAGCCTGGCCGAGCGGTCTAATGCGCTGGGTAAAGGTGCCACTCTCTTCGTGGGCGTGGGTGAGAATCCCACCGGAAACAGATATTGCGGCATTTATAAATTTCGTCACTCCGCCAAGAGCAGTAAACCGGCAGGCAGGTGGTTTTGCTCAGTATCTATGTCACTTCTTAAACATTTTGATCTGGTATTTTTATGCTAACATTTCCCTTCAGATGTTATTGTCAGGCGGAAACGGTTTGTACAATTCCATTTGGTCATTAATTGGACTGAACACAGCATCCCGAAACTACGACCTCCGTCACGCAACCAACTGAACTAAAGCCGTTCACTCACTCGTCTCCACACCCGCTATGCCTCACATGCTCAGACATTCCACCACTTTTTCATTTTTGTTTCTTTCATTTCTTACAATCTATCGACCCCGCCCCCCATTGCTGTCACTCTCGCACCCACCATCTCTCCGCCGTTTCCCCGTTCGCCCTTCCAACCTTCCCCGTTGAACAGCACCTCCCATCTGCTACTGTGCTCCAATCCGATTAATATTAGAAGAATATATTCACAACCTGACCTAACAAGATAGTGAAGGTTACATTAAGACAAGGATCAGAGAAGATTCATGCTCTATAAACAGGTGGTGAGCTGGTCTCCTTGTTCTGGTTGAGGGTCAGATGTGGTTTTCATTCCATTAGTCTGAGGAACGTGTGATTAGGAGGACAAATATTCCCTGTTATTCTCTCCTCTTATAATTATGGTAAATTTCAGTTTCAATGAGGCCGGAAAATCCAGTTGTGAGAGCGTTAGAAGGAAAATCAAGGTATGCCGTCATTCCTCAGAATTTTATGAACACAATCGGCAAAATTCTAAAATATTTTCATCGGGAAATACTTAACTTTCTTTCTTTCGACTGTAGTTTCTTTCTTCCCTCAGAATCGTTGTCTCCGCTCTCACTGACTCTCTGCCGCCGGTTCTCCCGATTTTTTTTGTTGTCCTCTTGCACAGTTTCCCCTCAGGCTCGCGCGCTCAGCTCAAACTTGTATTTCCTTTGCGCCTTTCTCCACCTCAGGACGTTCCAAAGCGCTTTACAAACTATGAAGTATTTTGAAGTGTAGTTACTCGTGTAATGTAGGAAACGCCGCAGCCATTTTGAGGACAGCAAGCTCCCACAAACAGCAATATTGAATTAAATTTACAATTGCTTTTTTGCAACATTTATTGTTGTTGCCCTTGTGAACACGTAGCTTCTGATCTAGTGTGTTGCAATATCAGAATAGAGTATGCCGTCTACTACTTTTATTTCCTTTGTTACCCTTCTTTTGCCACATTTCAATCACCAGCCACTAGTTTCAGAACGAAGCCCTGTCTCTATGGTAGCGTGGTCGAGCGCTCTATTTGGGCTCCAATTACTTCGATAGGCATTGGTTCGAATTCCACCACTGCTTGATATTGCTGGATCAATAACCAGGAAGTCGATAGTTCGAAACACTTCCTTTACTATTTGCAGTCTTCCTTGTACTAACGAAAAACTTCTGTTGCTAATCACATGCCACTAAATTTTATCACATTTTACTTATACCAACTTCCTGCTTGCAATAAACACAAAAACCTGCAACACAACTTTCAAATGACTTTTATTCGCACCAACAGAAATTGCAAATGCTGCAAACACGCAGCAGCCTTGGTTTTTGCCTTTCCCTCAATCCATTCCTGCAGTTCCGCCTCTCAAACACCAGATGGTGCTCTTGGCCACAGTGAACTCCCAGCAATTGGCCATAGTGAGGAGACGGACAATAACAGATACCATCTTTAAACAGCAGGGAAAACCTTTACACAACATGGAATAAATTTATACAACAGAGAACACATTAAACAACAGCGAACACCTTTACAAAGCAGTGAACATCTTTGCACAACAGGGAAAGACTTTGCAGAACAGGTACAACGTTTACGCAACAGTTAACACCTTTAGACAACAGGGAACAATTTTACATAAGAGAAAATATCTTTACATTTAAGGGAATATATTTACACAGCAGTAAACACCTTCATACAAGTATATCTCTTCACCTCAGTTTCAGTTCCCCTGTCTCTCTATCTCTGTCTCCCTCGCAGTCATTGTCTTTCCCTCAGTCTCTGTCTCTCCCTCGTGTTATTCAGTCTGTTTGTCTGTCTCTCTCGGGTTTATTCAGTGTCTTTCTCTGTCCCTCCCAATGTACTGAAAGTCCCTTGCTGGTTTTCTGTTGTCATTCAGTATCTGTCCCATTGTGGTTGGTGTAATACTGAGTGTCCTTGTGACATTGTGCAGCCAGGATGAGCCCCCAAACACATCTGTTCCTATGTCCGGGTCTCTGAGCTATTTGAGGGCAATGCTGTCGCTTTGCATACAGCCTGGATGCTGAAATTTATCTCGCTAACACACAGCACTGAAGGGCATTTGGGTATAAGCAGCAGCCGACAGCAGAGTGGTGCAGTGGCAACGTGTAGGGCCCATAACCCAGAGGTCGATGGATCGAAGCCATCCTTTGCTATTTACATTCTTATTTCTCAACCCCGCCAGGCAAGTTCATCCTTCGTTCAGTATGCTGATGCGTAAAGTTGTAATGGAGACTGGGCTGGGTGATGATGCAATGGGGAATGTGTCAAATATTCAGTTCAAATGGGAATGAAGCTACAAGGCGGGGTGAAGGTACAATTGGGAGCGTGTTCAATGGAAACTGGGTAGAATGACGGTGAAAAGGGGACTTGGACTGTGTGTGAATTTTCAATGGATGGAGTGAAAGTTTAATGGGAGCTGGTGGGGAAAGAAAGTGCAAATGGAACTGCTCGCGGTGAATGTGCCATGGGGAGCTCGCCGGTTGAAGGTGCAATGCTGCTTGTGCAGGGTAATTGTGCAATGGGGACATGGCAGGGTGAATGATCACCCTTCTCCATCATTGCAATGCGGCTGCAGCTTGTGCGATCTGCAAGATGGACTTCAGCATCTCATGTATGTCATACGCGACCTCTACAAGCAAGTGGAGCAACGTTGTGGGGAAACCGTCACCTACACATACCCGCTCCATCAGTCACAGACAATCCTATATTGGTGATATATCGCCTTCCTTCACCGCTTCTGGTTTAGAAATCTAGAACAACGCTCCTCCCATCCTCACCACAGCCCCATTGTCGGAACACAATCACCACAACGGCAACAGATTTTCAAGCAGGAGCCCCAACAGAACCTTCAGAGGGCAGCCAGGGATGGGCAAAAAATTCTGCCTTGCGCACACTGCCTTGAATTGTCCACCTTCCCAAACCGAATTCTGATTTTATGCTGGCAGAGTCTCAGGAACCAGAAGGAAATGTATTGATTTCATAGAATAACATGGCAATATCACTTGAAATTACACCCCACATTTATCAACCAGAGCAACACAAAAGGCGGCGTGTAACAGGCGACTGTGCGATCCTACCAAAGAAGAAAATACACGAAACCGACATTACCCATCATCAGCTCTTGTCTGGAATGCAATACTGCGCTGCAGTGAGAGCTGTGGGCCGGTGGATTGAACCACGGCGAGGCCGATCACGGCAGAGCGGGTCCTGGAGACAACTTTTTCAACTGAGTCTGCGCATTGTGGCTCACCGGGGGCTCCGGAAACTCCAGCAAACGTGGCCTCTTTATCCACCATATTACTGAAAGCTTTGGGCGGGCCAGCTTTATCGCGGTCCTTGACTTCGAGAATGCAAATTATGGGGCGGGGTGTCCGCGATCAGACGAGAAAATGGACGGGACGAAAGCGCAATGTTTTATTGGTCGGCCGATGGCACGATCTCAGTCGTGAGCCTGGCGGTGAAAGGGCGGGTATTCCGCCAGTGCGGGACAAAGGGAGTTGGTGTCGGAGCAAATAACAACAGGGCTGGGCGACTCGGGTAACGAGATCAGCAGTGAATTGAGCGCAAAATTTGTAACACTCACACATCCTGTGTCTGGGCTGTTAGAGCAGGGACAAGAGCAAAACCGGCAACAGGGGAACCGATCTGATGGCAGCAGAAACCATGGACAAAGTAGGTTTGTTAATCGGGACGGTGACCAGACGATGACAGGGCAGACAGAGTTGTAGTCCTGAAATTCCCTGGAGAAGGCAGCTCGGAGGGTCTGTTAAGAGGCACGGTTGTGGAGGTCCTGAGTCGGGATGAAGGTCGAGAAATGCTGGACTGGGGCCTTTCAGTTTGCTGTCACTGTTGGTTTGGGTTATGAGGGCTCAGAGCCAGCGGGTAATGCGGGAGCTTTCAGAATTGTCACCTTTCAGGGTTCCCTTTATGAGAAAGTGCAGGGAGTGTGATGTGTTCAGAGTTTGACCAGGCTTCCAACAACAATCCACCCCGCCCCCGGCACCGCGGGAATACAATCAAAAATTCGGTAGAAAACCAAAAACAAACAGGACATTGCAGCTCGGGCAGATCACGAAGTACTCGAACATGAACATCTCCCCCTTAGGGATCAGCAGCTTTCCTCCCCTTCGGGAATCACTTTATCTCACCACCCGTGTTTGTAAACGCATCTCCCACTCTCCCGGGATTCAGCCTCTGTTAACTACTGATATCGGTTCCACTTTTCCAGCCCCTCTCCCACTTGGGTATCAGCTCCTCTCTCCGCTGGAATTACACCCTCTCTCCCTCCTCTTCCCCAGGGGTTTCAAACCCTCCACCCGCAGGAATTAGCCCCGCCCACTGTCAGTATCAACTCCCCCTTGTGGGAATTCGCCGCTCTCTCTGTGGGCTTTCGCCCCACAACCCCTCGGGTACCAGCTTCGCCTTCTTTCCCAGGCGAGCATCAGTCCTTCTCTCCCCGCGGGTATCAGACCGTCTCCCACCGATTTCTACTGGTAAGAACCGCCCCCACTCCCTTGGCACCTCTGTTCCTGTGTCTGTCAGCACCTCTTCTTCCTTGAGGGTATCAGCCCCAGTCCCCCGCAGGTATCAGTCCCTCTCCTGATGTAATTCCTATCTACCCCTCTCCCTATATAGTTGCTATGAAACCTGAGTGGAAGGCCTCCTCTTCAGTGTCCCATTTGGTCTTGTGCTCCCTGTAACCTCTGCCTGTGTCACTCGAGGATAAGAAGCCCAGTTAATGTTGCACTGCAGCAGCTCCATTCCCAGGACTCTCTGAACCCTGACCGAGGCAGTGCTACACCAGGGACAAAGGTACTCAAGTACGGGATGTATCTCAAGGATATGCGTTGAAACACGTTATTCCAACCTTACAGCGATCAATGTGACGAAGCATTTGGAACATTATGTACGGTTCTGGCAACCGTGGTTTCCGATGATGCAATGGAAAGAGTTGATGAGAAGTCCAACGGTAATTCCAGAGTTTACGGTTTTTGGTTATGATGAGCAGAAACACAAAAACTTCACTGATCTCATTGAAAAGTAAAGACTATGGAACAGATTCCAAGACAAATTAGCTGGGTAACTCGTTCTAAGATATCTGGAAAAGCTCTAGTGAAGTGCGGACTAATTCAAGGAGCCGCGGCTGTCCCTGGGCTGCAGAGGGGTCGCAAAGCGCAACCTATAGGTGGGAGGACCAGGGATGATCACTGATTGTGTTTTATATAAACAGCAGAGCCAGAGAGAATAAGAACTCCCCGAAATGGACAGAGATTCAGGAAGGTTCTCGCGATACAATGAAACACTCCCAATGAGTCATCTCCACCCAGTATAGCGCAGGAATTATTGGATGTCCCAGTGCAACAGCATCACAGCATGACACCAAGTGATGGGAGTTCACCATCCCAATGAAACCTCCTATCCCGGGACACCAGCTGATGAATGTCGTCACAATTTCACAATAGTACGAAAAAAGAAAGGATGTTGCAATCTGAAGAGGTTATCACCGGTTACAACAGGAGGCAGTGCTCAGTGGGAGCTATTGGCGGGAACTCGTTGGCAGTCAGCAGTCTCAGGTCAACTGTACTGAAAAGGGTTCAACATCACTGAGCGGCACTGAGAGATTGCTAGGTAAGTTTTCTAGTTACAGTTTTAGATTTGGATGCAGCGGCAGCCCTTCTCCTCTTACTCTACTGCTTTCTCATAGAAGCAGCTATACTGGCTCTGAAAGGCCAGAAATTACATTTTCTATTTGTCATAAAACAGTTTCTTTATCAATATGAAGGATTCTATTATAAAAGTGACAGGCCAAGTTATTTTCAATTTTAAATCAATTCCATTTTCAGTTATAGAAATTGAGCTGCTGCATGTTAAAAATGACAAATCTGAATGAGAAACCACTTCCTCTGAGAAATGCAGCTCCACTGCTGTAACTTCGCGGAAAGTGAACGTACTATTTATTCGCGTAGATCAGGTTTCCGCCGCAATTATGGTGAAGTTACGGTGGTGGAGCGGGTGGAGCCACCAGGAAACTGCATGTTCACTCATGTTCATTCTCTCTTCATGTCTGCATAACAGTGGTTCTCCTCCCCTATTCTCTCTCTGCCATTTATGCATCGTTTCTCCTCTCATTCTTTTACTCCCCTTTTATCCTTCGGTTCTCTTCTCATCCTCTCCCGACACCGTTTGACCTCCTGGTTCTCTCTTATACTCTGTCTCGGCTTGCACCTTCTCGCCATCCTTTGCTATTCTCACTCTCCATTTTATATCCATCGTTTGCCTCTCTCAATCGCTCACTCCCTATTATTCTCCTGGTTTTCCTCATTTATTCTCTCTTTTATGAACTAGGTTTCCCTATCCCAGGCGTTAACTCCCCGTTCTATGGCTGCATCCTCTTAACCATTCCATCTCTCTATCATCCTCCTGCTTCCCCTCTCTCATTCCCTCTCTCTATCATCCTCCTGCTTCCCCTCTCTCATTCCCTCTCTTTATCATCCTCCTGCTTCCCCACTCTCATTCCCTCTCTCTATCATCATCCTACTTCCCCTCTCCCATTCCTTCTCTCTATCATCCTCCTGCTCCCCTCTCTCATTCCCTCGCTCTATCATCCTCATGCTTCCCCTCTCTCATTCCCTCTCTCTATCATCCTCCTGCTTCCCCACTCTCATTCCCTCTCGCTATCATCCTCCTGCTTCCCCTCTCTCATTCCCTCTCTCTGTCATCCTCCTGCTTCCCCTCTCTCATTCCCTCTCTTTTTCATTCTCCTGATTCCCCTCTCTCATTCCCTCTCTTTATCATTCTCCTGATTCTCCTCTATCATTCCCTCTCTCTATCATCCTCCTCTTTCTCCTCTTGATTATTTCCGCTTTCAGCCCCGCTTCTTCCCTGTCAATGGCTTTACCGTTATTATCCCCCGATTCTCGCTCGCATTCCCCCTTTCTCCCCCTCCAACCTCTGTTTCTTTATCGCGTTGGCTCTCCCTTTTGTTACTATCTCTACCCATCTCTAACACAATGTAAGCCAAAGGCTGTCAATAGAACATTTGCTGCGTTAGTTGGCAAATATGTTTACTTCCATGTTCATTTAATTAATGGCCTGTTTGGGCAAAGTCAAATGTTTTAGTTGCTCAGCGCAGTGGGAAGAGGCAGAGTCGGAGAGGGGCAGATGGTGAGACACGTGGAGAAGATGAAACAGGTAAAGAGAGGGCGGCAGAGAGGCTGCGGCCTTCCCGGCCCAGGCTGGTTCTATGCCTTCACCGTTTGTAGCAAAAGCTCTACTGCTGTGACAGTAAATCGAGTAGCTCTGGATCGAATGGGATCACTTTACACGCAACAGTTGCAGTGCAAGGCAAACGCTGCCCCTGTGTTAAGATATAGCCCCAGAATTTAGTGTGTCTGTAAACTGAAATTATACATTCAGGTTCGTGAAGAGGACCCTTCAAAAACTCTTGGATATTGTGTTAATGTTTCATTAGCAAAACTGTTGGAGACATTAGGGAGAGAAGTGAATCTAATTAAATTAAGTTCATGGTGTTTCCAGATCAGAGTTTGTTTTGCGTCAGCCAATGTAGGTCACGTGGACTGCACGGACGGAAATAAGAACCTGAGGCAGGCTCACATCCGGGTCCCTGGAGTGAACCTGCCTGGTGATTGGAGCGGATCAGCCAGGATCAGAGCATTGCATCGTGAGCTGTGAGCGGGTAATGCAAGCACAGGAGGAAAATAAGCTTTCCACTAGCTCCCAATCCAAGGAGGACAGCAAAAAAACAGAAAGTCGCGCTCAGTTTTGTGGGCATGATTTGAGGATCACTGCGGATTTGAGCAAAGACCTTGGAATACCAGCTTAATCTGGGAACCTGTAAATCCAATGTTTGGATCTTGTTTAGGAAAATAAATTCCGGAGCCTCTTCCTTCTATCACGCACTCGCAAGACACCCCCGCCCCGCCATGATGAGGAAGCTCTATTTGTTGCACTTGGTTTGCACACGAATGCACATCGGAACATTGGAAAATCTGGAAGAAGAAAGGCCCAGGTACATTTTTCCCGCCCTCTACCGTCCTGGTAGTCACGTGATACTGTGATAGTGGAGATGTTGCATTATCATAGCCATCAATCTCTAACAGTAAGATTACAACAGAACCAGGAATGAGTCGAGGAAACACAGTGGTGGGGGGCTTTGGGAACCATTGACACAAAGACAACTGTTCCTCCATGCATACCATCGTTACCGCATGTCATGGCTCAAATTACTCCGATACTGAGTCCGAAAATTTTCTGAAATAAATCTATCTAATTGTAATTTGAATGAATTACTACTTGCAGCTTCCATTGTCTTCCTAGGGAGGAGTTCCTTAGATTGCTTATTCACTACTGACATTTCACTGCAGGATAGTTTTGAATTTACCCCCCTCCAAGAATAGGAAAAATACAGACAGGTAATGATCAGCTGGTCCATCGATTCTGTTCTGTTCAGAAGACTTGCAACTAAGCAGTCCGACTCACAAAACTCCCCACCCACCAGCAGCGACTCACAGTGCACCTCACACAACAGCAGCGAATCACCATACTTGTCACACACCAGCAGTGACTCATGATATACCTCACACACCAGCAGAGACTCACAATGCTCCCCACCCACCAGCAGCGACTCCAAATATTCCCACACACCAGCAGCGACTCAAAATACTCCCCACACACTAGCAGCGAATAACAACACTCCTCACACACCAGCAGTGATTCATGATATACTTCACACACCAGCAGCGACTCACAATACTCCCCACACACCAGCAGAGACTCACAGTGCTCCCCACCCACCAGCAGCGACTCACAATAAACCCACACACGAGCAGCGACTCACAATACTCCCCACGCAACAGCAGCGACTCACAATACTCCCCACCCAACAGCAGCGACTCACAATACTCCCCACACACCAGCAGAGACTTACAATACTCCCCACCCACCAGCTGTGACTCACAATACTCCTCACACAACAGCAGCGACTCACAATACTCCCCACCCACCAGCAGCGACTCACAAAACTCCCACGCACCAGCAGCGACTCACAATACTCCCCACACACCAGCAGCGATTCACAATACTCCCCACAACCTAGCAGCGACTCACAATACTCCCCACAAACCAGCAGCGACTCACAATACTCCCCACAACCCAGCAGCGACTCACAATACTCCCCACACACCAGCAGCGTCTCACAATACTCCCCACACACACCAGCAGTGACTAACAATAATTCCCACCCACCAGCAGCGACTCACAATACTCCCCACACAACAGCAGTGACTCACAATACTCCCCACAACCCAGCAGCGACTCACAATACACCCCATCCCACCAGCAGCGACTCACAATACTCCCGAGCCACCAGCAGCGGCTCACAATACGCCCCACCCACCAGCAGCGGCTCACAATACGCCCCACCCACCAGCAGTGACTCGCAATGCTCCCACACAAAAGTAGCGACACACAATATACCCCACCCACCAGTAGCGACTCACAATACTCCCCACACACCAGCTGCGACTCACAATAATCCCCACACACCAGCAGCGGCTCGCAATACGCCTCATTCACCAGCGGTGAATCACAATACTCCCATTCCACCAGCAGCGACTCACAATACTCCCAATCCCACCACCAGCGACTCACAATACTCCCCATACACCGGCAGCGACTCACAGTACTCCCATCCCACCAGCTGCGACTCACAATATTCCCCACACACCAGCAGAGACTCACAATACTCCCCAGCCACCAGCTGTGACTCACAATACTCCCCACACACCAGCAGCGACTCACAATACTCCCCACCCACCAGCAGCGATTCACAATACTCCCACCCACCAGCAGCGACTCACATTACTCCCCACACACCAGCAGCGACTCACAATACTCCCAATCCCACCAGCAGCGACTCACAATACTCCCCATACACCGGCAGCGACTCACAGTACTCCCATCCCACCAGCTGCGACTCACAATATTCCCCACCCACAAGCAGCGATTCACAATACTCCTACCCACCAGCAGCGACTCACATTAATCCCCACACACCAGCAGCGATTCACAATACTCCCCATAACACAGCAGCGACTCACAATACTCCCCATACACCAGCAGCGACTCACAATACTCCCCACAACCGAGCAGCGACTCACAATACTCCCCACCTACAAGCAGCGACTCACAGTACTCCCGAGCCACCAGCAGCGGCTCACAATACGCCCCACCCACCAGCAGCGGCTCAGAATACGCCCCACCCACCAGCAGTGACTCGCAATGCTCCCACACAAAAGTAGCGACACACAATATACCCCACCCACCAGTAGCGACTCACAATACTCCCCACACACCAGCTGCGACTCACAATAATCCCCACACACCAGCAGCGGCTCGCAATACGCCTCATTCACCAGCGGTGAATCACAATACTCCCATTCCACCAGCAGCGACTCACAATACTCCCAATCCCACCACCAGCGACTCACAATACTCCCCATACACCGGCAGCGACTCACAGTACTCCCATCCCACCAGCTGCGACTCACAATATTCCCCACACACCAGCAGAGACTCACAATACTCCCCAGCCACCAGCTGTGACTCACAATACTCCCCACACACCAGCAGCGACTCACAATACTCCCCACCCACCAGCAGCGATTCACAATACTCCCACCCACCAGCAGCGACTCACATTACTCCCCACACACCAGCAGCGACTCACAATACTCCCAATCCCACCAGCAGCGACTCACAATACTCCCCATACACCGGCAGCGACTCACAGTACTCCCATCCCACCAGCTGCGACTCACAATATTCCCCACCCACAAGCAGCGATTCACAATACTCCTACCCACCAGCAGCGACTCACATTACTCCCCACACACCAGCAGCGATTCACAATACTCCCCATAACACAGCAACGACTCACAATACTCCCCATACACCAGCAGCGACTCACAATACTCCCCACAACCGAGCAGCGACTCACAATACTCCCCACCCACAAGCAGCGACTCACAATACACCCCACACACCAGCAGTGACTAACATTAAATCCCACGCACCAGCAGCGACGCACAATACTCCCCACACACAAGCAGCGACTCACAATACTCATACAACCCAGCAGCGACTCACAATACACCCCATCCCACCAGTAGCGACGCACAATACTCCCCAGCCACCAGCAGCGGCTCACAATAAGCCCCACCCACCAGCAGCGACTCACAATACTCCCAACCACCAGCAGTGTCTCACAATGCTCACACACACAAGTAGCGACTCACAATCATCCCCACTCACCAGTAGCGACTCACAATACTCCCCACACACCGGCAGCGACTCCCATTACTCCAATCCCACCAGCAGCGACTCACAATATTCCCATCCAACCAGCAGCGAATCACAATACTCCCCACACACCGGCAGCGACTCACAATACTCCAATCCCACCAGCAGCGACTCAAAATATTCCCATCCCACCAGCAGCGACTCACAATACTCCCATCCCACCAGCAGCGAATCACAATACTCCCAACCCAGCAGCAGCGACTCCCAATACTCCCCACCCACCAGCAGCGACTCCTTATAATCACCACCCACCAGCAGCGACTCACAATAATCCCCACGCAACAGCAGCGACTCACAATAGTCCCCACTCACCAGCAGCGACTCACAATAATCCCCACGCAATAGCAGCGACTCACAATAGTCCCCACTCACCAGCAGCGACTCACAATTCTCCTCACCCACAAGCAGCGACTCACAATATTCCTCAACCACCAGCTGCGACTCACAATAATCCCCACCAACCAGCAGCGAACCACAATACAGCCCACACACCAGCAGCGACTCACAATAATCCCCACACACCAGCAGCGGCTCACAATACTCCCCACCCACCTGCAGCGACTCACAATACTCCCCAACCAAAAGCAGCGACTCATAATACTCCCCACACGCCAGCAGCGACTCACAATACTCCCCAACCACCAGCAGGGACTCACACTACACCCCACACAACAGCAGTGACTCACAATACTCACCACCCACCAGCAGCGACTCACAATACTCCCCGCACACAGCAGCAGCGTCTCACAATACTCCTTACCCACTTGCAGCGACTCACAATACTCTCCGCACACACCAGCAGCGACTCACAATGGTCCCCACCCACCAGCAGCGACTCACAATAAACCCCGCACACCAGCAGCGACTCACGATACTCCCCACCCACCTGCAGCGACTCACAATACTCCCCAACCAAAAGCAGCGACTCATAATACTCCCCAGACACCAGCAGCAACTCATAACACTCGACACACACCAGCAGCGAATCACAATACTCCCCAACCACCAGCAGGGACTCACAATACACCCCACACACCAGCAGCGACTCACAATTCTCCCCACCTACCAGCAGCGAATCACAATACTCGCCACACACCAGCAGCGAATCACAATACTCCCCACCCACCAGCAGCGACTCACAATAATCCCCACCCACCAGCAGCGACTCAAAATTCTCCTCACCCACTTGCAGCCGTGCAATCTCCCGGGAGAATCAAAACAATCTCGGCCAATTCAGGTACAAAGTATGCTGGGTAATTCTCTCCGATACCACAAGACGATCAAAAACACGTTCCCGCGGATAACGGTGACCACGAGGTACATCACTCAACATCCCACCAACAATTTGTAGTCAGCGATATCATTGTTCTTCAAAAACTCGCCCACTTCTCTTGCCATCATGTGCGGCGAATCCACACTTACTGCACACCTAAGCTCCGCCAACCTTCCTTCATAGTTTTGAGCCAATGTGACAACTTTCTGGGCGCTACGTACTTGTCCAATGCCCTCTCAGGGCTAGATGTGCAGGGATTGTCACCTACTGGGCTTCAGGAACTGGACTTGTACCCTCCTGGGAAACATGTGCTGAACTTGTACCCTTCAGAGAAACATGCACTAGGCTTCTATTGTCCGTTTCACAATGTTCTGGGCTTGTACTCTCCAGGACACCTTGTACTGGGGTTGTACCCGCCAAAGAACTGGATTTAAATATCTCCCTGTCACTATGAACTGTCCTTGTATCATTCCTGGAACCATGCGCTAGATTTGTACCATCTTAGGATCAGTGTCCTGAATTTGAGCCCTTCCTGGAACCATTTTCCTGTGCTTATACACTCTTTCGAATGTTTACGCTGGGTTTCTGAACTCCCCCACACATGCACTGATTAATACCTTCCAGTACACCATATAGTTCAGCAATATAACAAAACGACAAGTGACCCTAATACCGACCTCTAACGGACATCACTCTATACTGGCTCCAGTCCCTCAGCAGATTTCCTAACCACGCAGCCACTGACCCGTTAATCCCATCAGCTGCAAATCTGCTCACACGTCTATTACGTGGTATTTATCAACCGCCTTTTGAAAATCTATATACACAGCCATAACCGCACCAACTAGACACGGTTAGTCTTTAAGAGATTAACACTGACTATCATTAATCGAAACATGTTTTCCAAGTAACACACAACTTTGCCCCAGATTATTGCCTCGAACCATTTCCCCACCAGCGACGTTCGGCTGATTAGCCTGTAGTTACCGGGTTTATCCCTCTGCTATTTTTTGATTAGGGTTTAATATTTTCAAACCTATAGTCCTCTGGCATCACTCCCGTATCCAAGGAGGATTGGAAGATTGTGACTACAGCCTCCCCTATTTCCACCCTTCCCACAACAATCCAGCATATGCATCCCATCCGGACTGCGCGATTTATCTACTTGGAGCACTGCTAACTTTTTAATTAAATCCTCTCTATCAACTTTTATGCCATTAATTTTTTCTGCTACCTCCCCTTTTACAATGACATTGGATGAAACGTCGTCTTCTCTGAGGATCGATGCAAAGGACTCCTTTGGTTCCCCAGCCATGAACTCTGACTCCACAAGAAGATCGCCTTTTTTGCCCCTAATCGGCCCCACACTTCCTTTGATTATCCTTTTATCATCTATATGTTTGTAAAAAACTTTCGTATGTCTTTGTATACTACCCGTTATATATTCTTATACACTCTCTTTGCCCCTCTTATTTCTTTTTTTCAGTTCTCCTCTGGAATTCACGTTTCTGCTTCAATCTACATTGTATTATGATCCTGACATTTATCAGAAGCCACCTTTATCTCTTACATGTTAATCTCTATCCTTGGTTATCCAGACAGCTCTCGATCTGGATGTTTTTCCTTTCCCACTCGGAGGAATGTGTTTAGCCTGTAGCCGAACTAACTCCGACGTGAAGGTTTCCTATTGTTCATTTACTGTTGTACTTTACAAACTTTGTTTCCAATCCACCTCAGCCAGTTCTCTTTTCCACTCACTGGAATTAAATATCTTCCTCTTGAGGATCCTCATCTTTTATTTTTCCTCATCCCTTTCCAGAACCACTCTAAATCTATTTTATACCATTCACGGCATGATGTACTCGGTTTATACCAGCCATGGCACGCTATACTCGGTGTATACAACAACAACTTGCATTTATATCGCGCCTTTAACGCAGTAAAACGTCCCATGGCGCTTCGCAGGAGCGTTTTAAAACAACAATTGTCAGCGAGACACATAAGGAGATATTAGAGCAGATAACCTAACGCTTGCTCAAAGAAGTAGGTTTTATGAAGCATCTTCAAGCAGGAAAGATAGGTAGAGGGGCGGAGATGTTTACAAGCGAATTTCACAGCTTTGGACCTCGTCAGTTGAAGGCACGACAGCCAAAGGTGGAGCGATTAAAATCAGGGATGCTCAAGAGGCTAGGATTAGAAGAGCGCAGATATACCCTCCCTATCACGATGTACGGATTGATGTAGCCTTCTTGTAATCTAGTATTGGGCTCTATCTACCTTCTTTGTGTCAAGCCGGCGAGGCGAATTTCAAGGCCATTATATTTTTGAGCGAGGATTCCATTATGTTTCCGAACACCGAAGTTATGCTAACTGTTCTGTAGTTCCTTGGACTTGATCTATCTTGCGTTTTAAATACAGGAATAACATAAGATGTCCACCGTCCTCTGGCACTATTCTCTCTTCTACTGATTTTTTACGAATATGTAACTGTTGAATCTGTTGTTCCCTATGGCCCAAAAATTAGTGTTGTTCCGCGAGAGTACGCACTGTGTACTCTCGCGTTTTCTGTCTCCAATTGCCGGTTTTCTGCATGCACTGCGCATGCGCTGAGAAGCGGCACTTGGTGATTTCAAAAGGGGGCGGTTCCTAGGTGAACCGCGTGCGCGCTACAGGCTGCGCGCACGCAGTGCACTTAGTGCTTTGAACGCGCAGGTAAGTATGGAAGATTTTGCACATAAAGAAAGGAGGCGTAAGACCCTCTTTTAACAAGGTAAGTAGTTAATTAAGTATTATTTTGAATTTTTTTCAACAGGTATATCTTTTTTAGAGACTTTAAAGAAAGGTAAGTTTATTTTTACAACTTTTTAAAAGATTTAAAATTTTTTCAAAAATTTAATTTTTTGTTTAAAATGGTTAATTTATTTAACTATACTTATTTTATTAATGTGATTTTTTTTTTTATTTAATTGAGGTTTAGCTGTTCTTTTGGGGGGCTATAGATTCATAGCTTTCACAGCACTTTTGTGAAAGCTATGAATGAAAGATGGTGTGCTGCCATTGGCTCTAACTGTGTCACGTGATCCCACATCTCGCACGAATTAACAGCGCCTGTGGGATACGGAACCCCTGCACAGCTGCTGTCCAGAACATCAAGTTCGTGCGAGCTGGGAATGAAAAAGCCAGCGCGCAGTGAGAGATCGCGGGGAAGCCTTACCCTCGCAAGAAGGCGCCCTCACTAATTTTTGGGCCTATATTTTTTTTTAATATTGGAGGGTGCAATCCAACCGATCCAGAGATTTAATCCTCTCCTTGATTATTTTATTAATGCCCCTTTCAACCTTTAATATAAATAAACGTTTTTGATGATTATTTTCAATTATTTTTTGATAATTTAGTTGCTCTCCACACAGATCTCTCTCCCTTCTGCAGGCTCTGAATACCCATCCAAATGTTCATTCTGCCCCTACTCTCCCACGACACGTCTGACTTCCTTCCTTCTGAGGTCCGACTTGCACTCCAGAGTTCCACTTATATTTCTGCCCATTTAAGTTCACCCCTCTCCGGCCCAAATTGCAGCAATCCCGAACATCCTTTAATCTCACCTTTATCGAGATCTTGCCTGATAAACAAAATGAGGTAATTGCCCGGCCAGTTTCCCTCCACCGTCTCCCGCTGGTACATTCTGCGGACCTATTTGGAAATAATTGATCAGTTCCATTCACTCGCCTTCCCCCTGGAAATCCTCTCTCCCTCACCCGCTCTGGGCTGCAAAAGAAAACTATGGCAGGTTCCTGATCCTGTATCAAGTGCAGTGCCCCTGCTGCAATTTACAATGCGTGGATCCCTGCTGTAAACACTGGCATATTCCTCCACTCAAATGATGTCGCTTTGGGAGATCCTATCAGTCCGAGCCAGGCTTATTTTTCGTAGAATACGTGGAACATTCTTTTCTTCCAATATACGCCCCTGCCTCGTCTTCTCATCGTCCATCTCTGACATTTGCCTCGCATTCCTCGACTTCTCGGTCTATATTTCAGAGGATAGGCTTTCCACCATTAACTGGGAAAGCCCACAGACTCGCAACGCTACCTTGATTATATTTCCTCCAACCCAGCTTCCTGGAAGGACCCTATTCGATTCTCCCAGTTTCTCCGCATTCACTACATCTATTCCGATGATGCCATCGTTTGCACAAGTGCTTCCTAAATATCTTCACTTTTCCTCAGCCGAGGATTCCCCTCTACTGTGTTTGACAGGGCCCTCCACCGTGTGATTCCCATTTCCCGCGTTACTGCCATCAACACTTCGCCTCCCTGCCAGAAGCAAGATAGGGTCCTCTCCTTACACTCCACCAGCCTCCACATTTAACGGATCTTCCCATGCCATTTCTGCCACCTCCAGCTAAGGCCACCACCAAACATATCCTGTCCGCTCGCACCTCACGACACACTGGTCCACTCCTCCATCACCTCCAACATCTGATCCCCTTCCACCAGCAGCTGCCAATGCAAGCGCAGTGTATGTAACACCTGCCCTTTCACCTCCTTGCTTCCCACCGTCCAGGGCTCCAAACTCTTATCCACGGGAAAAAGCGATTTAATTTCACTTCTTCCAATTTAGTGCACCATATTCTCTGCTCATGTTGCAGTCTCCTCTAAATTGGGGAGGACAAA
Source organism: Squalus acanthias (assembly GCA_030390025.1). Classification (NCBI taxonomy): domain Eukaryota; kingdom Metazoa; phylum Chordata; class Chondrichthyes; order Squaliformes; family Squalidae; genus Squalus; species Squalus acanthias. Next base: position 9,451,438 of record CM059442.1, on the reverse strand, counting down.
ATGCAGATCGAGTGATTGATTTACTAAACACCTCCGTTCAGTCTGTAAATTTGATACTGAGCTTCAGGTCGCTTGCCACATCAATTCTGTGTCCCACACCCACTCTGTACTGTCTATCCTCGGCCTTCTACATTGTTACACTTTTAAGATCAATGTGGAACAGCACCTTATTTTTCGATTAGGAGCTTTTTTGCACCTGGTCTCAAAACTGAGCTTAAAACCTTCTGCTTATAACCACTACTCCCATTTTCTCAGACGGCATGTGTTGGTAATGGGGGATGACAAAACCAGAGCCACTGGGAGTGGAGGAGCTGTGGGCTGGTGCTCGGGGTGAGGATCCCCTATCGTTACACGGCCGACGGTCTGGTCCACTCCTCCTGGTTTACGACCTTTCTCCCAAAACATTCAAGTGTCAGGGGAGGCTTCTGCTCTTTGCAATATTTTCCAAGCTTCCCTCCATCTCAGTTTGAATTTTCCCAAACACTTAATCAACAGGGGCGGTTTACGTACGCGTGGGCCGGAATTTCGGTCGGTAAACCCGGAATTCCATAGGCTGTGGAGTTTTAACGAGGTCTGGGAAACTCAGCTGTCCACAGCTTATCCTGTAAAACAGGTTAAATCTGAAGTTTCCAGCCTCATTATAACATTTAAATTGCCAACCCGCCTCCCGTTCCGCCTCAGTTAAACCCGGATGTGGGCGGGTTGGGGTTGAGATCTTTTAAGTTTTAACCTCTGACACGACCCCAACCCATTCGTTTTTGATGCTAAATTCCAGACCTGACTTTCTGGGCTCAGACACGGAGAATGTTTGATCAGTAATTTCCAAACTATTTTCCCTTCTCTTTTTTACAGTGAATTTAGTGGCGATAGTGATCCTGTCCCGGGGAAAGTGCGGGCTCTCCACCTGCACCACTCGAAAACTGGTGACCATGGCGGCGGCGGATCTCCTGCTCATTATCGCTGTGGTCTTTCTGTGGCGGATCAGTTATTACTTTTTCCCGGGATCTTTCCTGGCCATCACCCCTGTGTGTAATGCTACCTTTGTCCTGGTTTATGCAGCCGCAGACAATTCTGTCTGGTTCACCATCATTTTCACTTTTGATCGATATTTGGACATTTGTTGCCAGAATCTGAAAACCGAATATTGCTCCGGGAAAACTGCGGCTGTGGGACGAGCAACAACCGGCATTCTGATCTGTTTAAAAAACGTTCCCTTCTATTTTATATATGAACCTAGATGGATAATCGACAATGTACAGTGCTTCTACAAGGTAAAGCCAAACTATTATACTGAACCCGGGTGGTTGGGATTTGACTGGTTTGATACGGTTTTAAACCCATTGCTCTCATTCGCTTTAATTCTGTTGCTCATCGCACTGATAGTCAGACACATTTTAGTGGCCAGTCGAGTCCGGAAAGAACTGAGGGGTGAAAGCAAGGGAGAGAATCGCAGCGACCCAGAGCGGGAGAGCAGAAGGAAGCCTGTGATTTTAGTTTTCACCATATCTGACAGCTTTATATTACTGTGATTAATATATGTTATCGATTACTTATATTATATAATTTCAGAAACAAATCACCAACATGACAGTGATTTTTTATATATCTTTAAACAACACGGATTTATGCTGCGGAGTTTAAGTTGCTGCAGAAACACATTTATTTATGTGCTGATTCAGTCCAAGTTCAGAGAGCAGTTCAGGATCGCGGTGAAATATCCGGTTACCTCAATTACTCAATTAATTTATAATCAGAACAACTGAGCGCAGCCCATATGCGGGTCCCTCTGTTCCACTCCATGAATATAAAACTGAGCTCCAGACTGTTGATGCATAAGAGAGAGAGACAAGTCAGAGATTCACCCAGCAATCAGGTAAGATAATGTGGTCAATTATTGCATTCAATGATGCCCAAGAACTGAAGGGAAAAATCATGGGATAAAAGGGAAAACAAATCAAGATTTCTAAAAAAGATGTGTACAAAAAGGAACATTTTTTTCTCTTAGGAAGTGCAATGAGAAGAACGAATGCCAACATTAATTTGTGCTCTTTCTGCTGATGATTATCCGCTTGTAAATTACTTTTTATACAAAATAAATAATAAAGTGATTGCAAACAGAACCACCGACTGGTTTTTCTTACTGCTTAAGTGAAAAACGTACATTTAAAAAAATAACATTCTTTTGAGACAAAAACGGACCCGAAAACCGGGGAAGGTTGACACTGGACTGATGTGAAACATAAACCATTAATGCCCCAATCCGGACGAGCCCGAGGATAGGAGGAAGACTGCTACCACCGTTGGCCACCCACAGCGACCACCAAGCAGCAAGACAAGGATAAATAACACACAGGTGTGAGCAGTGATCAATGTGTTAAGGAAGTAGAGCAGATACCAGGTTAGATGTTTTTTTAATGTGACAGTGGCCGGGACACCACTGCACTAGTCATACAGACCTTAAGTTCTATAGGCCTTATAAAAAGGGGAGATTGTTGTAAAGGCGGAAAGATTGGAGACTGATCACCTCCAATAAAGGCCGAGTCCAGGAAGGACAGGGCAAAACGTGGAACAGCTGTACAAAAAATGAAAATGAATGACAATGATAAAACAATCCTATCATGGCGGGTGTTAGCCGGAAGTTACGACTAGAAGTAGTGTAGGGGAACAGCAATTACCCTCATGGCGCATTTACAATGCAGTGTATTCATCGTAATGCCAATGAAAAACACAACAAAACGAGACAGGCCAACTGTGAGATGATAATAGTGCACATATCTGCTGATAAAAACCCTTTGTTTGAAGACTTGATGTGTCACAAAAGGTTTAGGAAAAATAGAAAAGGTTAAAAAGTTAAAGTTGCTGTGAGAATGAAATAGGATTAGCCTTCTCAGCATGTTGTGTTTATTTATTTTAACAAGGAAATATTTTCAAACAGTGTGAGTTACTGTTCCTTGGGATATGACCAGGGCATATCACAGAAATGTTGGCACTTTGAGTTCATAATCCATCACAGGGATCAATATTTATAAGGTGCATGAAAGTGTGACCATGATTGCTGAGGTTGTTCATTTCAATTGAAGCTTGTGCTCCCAGAATTGGAGAAAACTTTGAATTACATTTTAAGTTAGAGACGCTTCTTTGCATTAACTTTGACTAAAATTTACTTGTGCAACGATGAAAATGAGTTTGTTTTACAAAGTTAAGATTCAGCCTTAAGGTTATGTTTCCTATGATGTCTGGTAGAAAATCAATTTCAACTCCACAAAACACTTGACTTATATTGGATTAGAGTTTAAAAAAGACTCTTATTGCATTCTGCAGTTTTTTAAAATGCAAAGTTTCAAATTAAATTAATTTTTAACATTTAAAAGCGCCCCTCACGTTCCCTACACGCCTCAAAATTAAAATTCCGCTCTCTATTACTACAATTCCTGGATCTACATTTGGAACTAAATCCTCTCCCAACCCCTAAGTGTTTTTCAATCAGAAGAAATAATAAATTTTAATTTGTGTTGAGGGAACAAAATCTACATTAATCTATGATGGAATAAAGAAGGAGAATAGAGAACGATTCTGTCCCTATTCTACTGTCACAGGTTGTAGGATTTATTTTGTTTTCAACCTATGTCTCTTTATAGAAGTCTGTTTGAATGTTTAGGAGCCCAAAAGCTCTGGGAAGCTCTGTCCTCTTTTCGCTTTTTTCCATGAGTGTTAAAGATTTATTTCACTGAATAAAATATTTTTTCTGCAGTTATATTCGATATTTTTACTGTCATTTGTTAAAATAGCTGAAAACAAAAAAGGAATGATGACTTAATTTACTGGTTTATGTAAACAGGCTTTATGCTGTTTTATTTTTTATGATCTGTATTGTGTTTAGTTAAAAACATATTGACCTGAATTAAATTGGAATTATTGAGGTTAACTAACCTATTACATTGTGAAAACCAGAATCTTACTGTGGCCACAGAGACATTCTGGTTGTTGTAAATTGTGTGAAAGTCTCTAGTTCCAGAAATAAGTCCATCTTAGAATAAGTGGAAATTCTCTATTTCTGATCAGTGCAAAGGACACAATGAGTTGTGGTGATTCTGACTGTTTTATCATCTTGGTGGTACTGGAACGGGTGAACAATGCGGAATGCTGCTGCTACCGAGCAGTATGGTGACGATCGGGAGACACGCCGCAGTAGGATTGAACTGCAGAAATGTTTCACAGAATGTTTAAACTCAGTCGTGGTGTTTAAACGATTTCTGCTGTTTTATCTGATTTTTTTTGATAGGGATCGATAATACAATTATAACATGTTTATGCCTTCCTGGCTCAGGTTTTGAAAATTTGAAATAACGGAAAATCTGAAATTCATTTCTGCATTTGATTTTATCAGGACATTTTTAGCAAGTTTGAAAAAGTTCAATGACTGAAAACAATAAAATTATGTTTGGTTCTATTTGGATTGGGAAAGTTTTATTTAAATTTAGTTGAAGTTCTGCAATGGTCTCTGACAATGTTTGTTTCCGCCTTCTTATAAATCTACAAAGGAGTTAACCCTTTCCGCTGACAGCTGTTTTTTTTTAGTACACCGAGCATCTCATTTTTCATTGCTGAATGTAAATTTATATATTGGGCATTACTTTTAATGGATATTTCCCAACCTTGACTGAAGTAAATTATAAATTGATAAACTATCCCCTTTGGCTTGTAAGCCAAATCGCAATGGATTCTCTGTTTCTTTTTTCTTATAAACAGGAGAACCCCGTTTCCTGGACCGGAAGGATGTTGATGACATCGCAAAAGATCCAACAGATTTAAGAATTTAAGGCCTTATCTGCATTACAGATCACAGAATGGTCATGATCTGGAATATAGATCTTGCCTTTCAAAGACTCGGCCTTTACCCAGTCAGGCCATTTATTATCTTCTGTGCCAGAGCGCTCGGGAGGGCGATATATGGAAGTTACCTTCAAAGTAATTGAAAGTAATGTAAAACCATTTAGCCTGGGCATCATGTGTTTCTGAATTTGGAATTGATAAGATAAATTAATATGTGTTTAGCTGAAGTTTAACGGAATATTCACATTTTTATTAAATGGAAAGAATGGAGTGCAGTCCAGATGATTCCTCTATATCAAGGAAGATATATTTTTGAGGTTATACAGTGGAATATTGACAAGATCTGTCAGTGAAACAAAACTGCTCTTTAAATTTGGGGTAATTTCCAAAAGATAAAATGTAACGAGGCATATTATATCGAGTAATTTGGAAAATAGATGGTCCAAGAATATGTTCGGTTAAGTAAATTTAAACAAACAAAATATTAAAACTTTGGCCAACGTTTGACCAATGTTTCAACGATCTTATGATCATATTGCATTGGCCAATAAATTTCCTGCAAGGCTCATGAATCAGATGAATTGATACTCACTGTGTAAAATGAATGAGAGAATTTGTTTGAGGCTATAAGGTAAAAACAGGAAAATTACACGACCATTTGGGATCTCTTTTCTAAATCATTTTCTGAGGTGAATTGGAATAAGTCACCTGAGTGCAATTCACCACAGATATCAATCTGATATTACTGCGCAATTCAGGGAACGTTAGGAAAGTGTAGTCAAGAATACTAAACTGACAGCTTCCTCTTGGAGATAGTTGTCTCGTTGCTTCTGAACAATAGGCAAACTGCATTTGATAACCTGGCCACTACAAGAGATAGCTGGACCATGCAGGCTGTAGGACTTTCTCCTACTGCTGTTCGGACCTCGAGAATTAAAATAAGCGTAATAATGACAGACACGTTTGTGATCACTAAAAGTGGTCTTTATTCACATTACAGTATAAAATACAAGCTTACATAGAAGCACCTTCGGCAATGCATATGACCACAGTTTATTGTTTCGCCCTGGCAATCTATATAGCCACAGTTTAGTACATAAACGTACGTCCGTAATGTATATTGGCCCACAGTTTAATAAATCCATACTTAGATGTACCCCCGGCAAGACATCACCCTGGCAATATATATGCCCACAGTTTATTCAAACGTTCATAAAAGTATCCCCGCGATTTATATCCCCACAGTTACCATACTTAAAAGTATCCCAGCAATATATCACCAGCAATATATCCACTCCATATCTGACTTTCATACATACATACATACATTCCTCCAAGTGTGATCAGTCTAGACTAGTTTCTCATCAACTTGCCATTTCAACAGCCTCCTTTTTCATTCGCACGTACCCGTTTCTGTTTTTTTTTCCTTTAGAGAGCCCTCCGGCATAGGCCCCCTCGTATTTCTCCATCTGATTGCCTCTGATAGGTCAGTTTCACTCCCAACCTTCCTTGTTTGGAGATCTTTCTGCATGACACCTTCATGTTCCTGTGATGTGCGTGTGGGCGGGTCTTTCTCTTCATCCGGTGTTTCTCTTTCCATTCCATGTGGTCTTCCAAACAGAGGATGATATGCTGAGCACCTCCATTTTGAATCCATACAGACAAAGGACCCCATGCTGACATCTGCCATTTTGAATCCATCCGTTATCATCTCACAATTCGTTCGAAATTTCGAACTCTACTCCGTAGCAGCGGTTTTATTCCGTGTATTGCATCTGACAAGGCGTAGATGAGCAAAGATCTCCAGACACCTCCGATCTTATGATAAATTCACCTTAAAGCCCAGGAATGGCTTTAATCAGATTCTGCATATCGTTTGTTATCGCAAATGTGATTCTTCTGTTGGAAGCAACAAGAATGCGGAAATGCCCACAGAATTTGCAGAACGGGTGTCAGACATGCTCAGTTACGGACATGAAATGGTTAATGTGGCTCAGGAGATTTGAGATTTTTTTTAAATCATCAGAGCACAGTTAAATACTCCGACTATGAAGCAATCCGGATCGATTAAAACACGTTGGGACCTATCAGAGGGATTAAAATTTAAAGTAAGAAGAATGATGTTAAATTTAGGATATCCTTACAGTTAGTTTCAAGGCCCACATTAACTTCTGAACAAAAAAAGCTTGTAGGGAAGCTAAAAACAAAGATAAGGGAGGCCCGGGCCCTGTCTCTGTCTGGACAAGGGGGACGTGGTTATATTGAAAACAGCTACAAGCTGAAAGTGGGAGACAAGGAGGCCATAACTTACAGCCTCCGAAATATGGCTCCAAGTGAGACGCGACTTAAATGAGGAAGCAGAGGACAGAAAATAGGTTGGGTTTGGACATCCAACTCTATCTTGTAATCTCGATCCAGTGACAAACCGAGGTATAGCCTCTCAAAAACACAATTTCGATGCTGTTGCGGAAAGGAACGTTAGCTGGACTCCCTAGGAAGATTGAGAGTCCCACAGAGACCAGGAATACTCCCCTGAACCCGGGGGGATGGGAAATACCCTGACACAAACTGCAAATTGTTCACGTATGTTGAGGAGACATACAGAATTGGGGAGGGAAGTCATGCGATGTGATGATCGGGGTGGGGCGAATGGCGTCATCTTTCTGGCACAGATAAACTAACCAAATAACCAAGAATGACACACCGTCTAAAGGAATGAACTGTCCAGTCCAGCAAATATAACCATATGTCAATTGTCTAGACGTAATGAATCAGGAAATGCATTTCATAACGATGTTCAGTTTCAAATCATACCTGTTTTGATAAACAGAAGCTTGAATCTGTCAACTGGATTTGTGAAGGGAGTTGTTCACAATCAATAAACAAAATGGCAGCAGAATTAGTAAAGGAATTGTCAGTAAAATGTAGAAAAGAGGGACCAAGTGCTGAGGAAGATAGGGAAGATAAGGAAAATCAGTTTAAATCGCTAAGAAAGCGAGGGTTCACAGAATGACTAGGAATAGAACCCACGGCAGGGTTAGCAGGACTAAACCGAGAGACATGGAAAGTCTGTGGGAACACGAGGATGTAATGAAGCATTAGAATACATTGTTGCCTACGGAAGAATTGATGCGAGAGCTCGGGAATGTGAAGGGTAAAATAACCGAGTTAATACGGGCAAATAATGAGGCCAACCAAGATCATGACCTTCCTAGAGGTGTCATGTGCAGCATGCATGTGACATTTGTGATAAATGTAGTACAGAAGGGAGTGGACGACAGAGAGTCCAATCCAATCCCTGCGTGTATTCATGAACACCTATTGAGGAAATGCTTCAAAGAAACCGCGGATATAGCAAATAATATGATGGTTCAGATAGGAAGAGCATTATTGGCCCCTCGAAATAAAGTCGGGGACGAGGATATCACAGCAGTGGTACTAGCACTACCCTTGTTAGCAAAGCATGAGAGTCAGACATTGAAAGTGTACCAGGTAGAGTCTATCGGAGTGATTGAAGACTCTGGCATAGGACGATACATAATCAATATGAGGAATATCCACGGCATCTCATAAAGAACAATGGAACGTGGATAGCACTGGACATAGAGTGCTGCAGCTGAACAGTGACCACTGAGCGCACTGGACACAGCAAAGGCTCTGGGTCCCGACAACATCCCGGCTGTCGTGCTGAATACTTATGCTCCAGAACTAGCCGCGCCTCTAGCCAAGCTGTTCCAGTACAGCTACAACACAATGGCAACTATCCGACAATATGGAAAATTACACAGGCATGTCCCGTCCGCAAAAAGCAGAACAAATCCAATCCAGCCAATTACCTCCTTATCAGTCTACTCTGAATCTTCAGCAAACTTGCATAAGGTTGCGTCGACAGTCCTATCAAGCGGCACTTACTAAGCCGTAACGTGCTCACCGATGATCAGTTTTGGGTTCAGCCAAGACCACTCGGCTCCAGACCTCATTACAGCCTTGGTCCAAACATGGACAAATGAGTTGAATTGCAGAGGTGAGCTGCCATCAAAGAACCCATTAAAATTGAATCATCTTGAATCAGGTGGGTAACTTTCCACTGGCTGGAGTCATACCTAGCACAAAGGAAGATGTTTGTGGTGGTTGGAAGCAAATCAGCTAAGCCGCAGGACAACGCTGCAGGAGGTCCATAGGGCAGTGATCTAGGTCCAACCATCTCCAACTGCTTCATCAGTGTTCTTCCCACCGTCATAATTTCAGAAATGTGGATGTTCGGTGATGTTTGGAAAGTACTCAGTGCCATTCGCAACTCTTCAGAAAATGAAGCAGTCCATGCCCGCAAGCAGTAAGAGCTGGACGACTTACAAGCTTGGGTTGATCGGTGGCAAGTAACATTCTCAGCACACAAGTGCCAGGCAATAACTAACTCCAAGAAGTGTTTCTAAACACCGCCCTTGATATTCAACTGTATTACCATCGCCTAATCCTCAGCGTTAGCATCCTGGAAGTTACCATTGTCCAGGAACATAACTGGACCAGCCTCATAAATTTGAGGCCACAAGAGCAGGTCAGAGGCTGGTTATTCTGCGGCGGGTGTCTTACCTCCTGACTCCACAAAAACTTTCAATCATCTACAAGGCACAATTCAAGAGTGTGATGGAATATTCTCCACTTAAGTGGATGAGCGCAGCTCCAAATACACTCTAGAAGCTCGACACCATGCAGGACAAAGCAGCTCGCATGATCGGCACCTATCCACCACATTAAATATTCACTCCCTCCACCACCGGTGCACCGTGGCTGCAGTGTGTACCATCTACAACATGCAATGCAGCAAATCGCCAAAGGTTTCTTCGACAGCACCGCCAAACCCGCGAACTCTACCACCAAGAATTAGAAGCGCAGCATGTGCATGGGAACATCATCACCCACAAGTTACCCTCCAAATTACACACCATCCTGACTTGGATGTATATCGCTGTTCCTTCATCATCGCTGGGTCAAAATCCTGGAACTCGCTCCCTAACAGCACAGTGGGAGTAACTTCACCACACGGAATGCAGCTCACCACCACCTTCTCAAGGGCAATTAGTGTTGGGCAATAAATGCTGGCCTTTACAGCGACGCCCAAAGCCATTCAACGAACAAGCATGTCGCTGCTCTTGGATTCGCAGCCCAGATAAGCTCAGCAATGAAGGTTGACTTCTCCACAGATTCCCAAGTAGCTGATGCACCAGCGCGTTCGAATCGCAGGCACCGATTTTGCAGCCAAAAACAGCAGCTGTCTGAGGTTAGCAGTACGGTGCGGAGCAATTGATCAGGCGATGGATCAGAAATCGCTGATGGAGGTTCGAATCACGCCGACTACAGGTGACTTTGGTCGGAAATAGCTCGATTTTTACATCATTCTAATTCCTCCCTTTCGGTTCCTGTGCCTAGACACATGCCAAACGGCTGCATTCATGTGATGTCCCTGGCAAGTACTTCACTCCAATATGAGAGCAGGGCATCGCGAAATCCCTCCGACACAACAAAAACCTTAAATGACTTAAAACCTCACAACCGGGTCCTCCAACGTAGTGGAGCTGATTGTAATGTAGAAACACATTTTTAAGGCTGTGAATGAGCAATGTGGATAATTAAACACTAAACCTCAAATAAATAGGTAACGGGGACAAGACACTGCACAAAACAAGTCACTTCACTCAACCCAACAGTATGGACAGTCTGGGAACTCGTATTGGAGAAACTACAAATAAACCTGACGGGATATTGACAATCAGGACAGAGTTCTGATCAGCAAAGAAGCAGAAACTTTACAGAAAGGCACAGAGAGGAAATCAAACACATTTCACCGAGCAGACTTCAAAAACTATAATAGAACGGAAGTTGGAAAGTCTGTTTGAAAGGACCATCTTAACACAGATTCAGTCCGACCATGAAATCGTGGATGCCAACCAAGATAAAGGTTTAAAATTGACAGGATTAAAGAAACATCAGGTTTTCCTCGGGCTGCTTATTCCGAAAGATGAGAGATTTTGTGTAAAAACGGAATAATATGAAAGATATTGTCGAGCGTCTTTGATAGACACAGCTGAAGAAATAACTTGAATTACAAGGAACAGGCTCGATAAATTGATTTGGGCGATTGATCAAAAGTGGAATGTGGCTGGGACTAAAGATGATCCCTTTAGCATTGCCAATGTTTGATTTGAGAAAATTGTGGCTCATCCAAAATAGAATGTGGGACAAGTAGTCTGACAACACTGGAAGGGGGTCTAGAGAGGGGATGGAGAGATAAAACTGGCACTGACAACATACATATAACAGATGATCCCATATCTACGGATGAAAGTTTCAATGGAAAGCATGTAGATGAAGAATAAGAGAGGCCGACGCTAGATACTTGGGTGGCATCATCGGGAATGGTGCTGCGGGGAGGAGAAGATGGTGAGAGAAACCATTGCTGGTGATGTGTGATCTTATATGGGATCTTGGGCATCATAAATATAGGTACTGTGTACAATAGCAGGGAAGTATTGCTGAACCATTATGAAATGCTGTTTAGGCCACAACTGGAGTATTGCATCCAGTCCTAGTCACCACACTTTAGAAAGGACGTGAAGACACTTGAGAGGGTGAAGGGGAGAATTAACAGAATGGTTCAGGTGATGCGGGAGCTTAGCTACAAGCGCAGGTTGGAGCAGCTGGATTTGTTTGCATTAGTTCAAAGGAGGTGGAGGGGTGATTTGATAGATGTGCACAAGATTATGACGGGTTTGGATAGGCTAGACGGGGATAGGCCGTTCCCACTAATTAATTACACCAATATCCCCCACAATGACGGCATCGCTGCGACAGCCTCAGTACTCAACACCAACAACAGCCAATCTCCGGACGCCATCCTACAACTCATCCGCTTCATCCTTGACCACAATGTCTTCACCTTCGACAACCATTTTTTTACCCAAACACACGGAACAGCCATGGGGACCAAATTCGCACCCCAATATGCCAACATCTTCATGCACAAGTTCGAGCAAGACTTCTTCGCTGCACAGGACCTCCAACCAACGCTGTACACCAGATACATCGACGACATCTTCTTCCTTTGGACCCACGGCGAAGGATCACTGAAAGGACTACACGATAGCATCAACAGGTTCCATCCCACCATCAAACTCACCATGGACTACTCCTCAGAATCGGTTTCATTCTTGGACACACGAATCTCCATCAAAGACGGACGCCTCAGCACTTCACTCTACCGCAAGCCCACGGACAACCTCACGATGCTCCACTTCTCCAGCTTCCACCCTAACCACGTTAAAGAAGCCATCCCCTATGGACAAGCCCTGCGAATACACAGGATCTGCTCAGACGAGGAGGAACGCGATGGACACCTACGGACACTGAAAGACGCCCTCGTAAGAACGGGATATGACGCTCGACTCGTCGATCGACAGTTCCGACGGGCCACAGCGAAAAACCGCATAGACCTCCTCAGAAGACGAACACGGGACACAACCAACAGAGTACCCTACGTCGTCCAGTACTTCCCCGGAGCGGAAAAACTACGCCATGTTCTTCGCAGCCTTCAACATGTCATCGATGACGACGAACACCTTGCTAAGGCCATCCCCACGCCTCCACTACTCGCCTTCAAGCAGCCGCCTAACCTCAAAAGTACCATCGTTCGCAGCAGATTACCCATCTTTCAGGCGAACAGCAACCAAGACACCACACAACCCTGCCACGGCAACCTCTGCAAGACATGCCAAATCATGGACACAGATACCATCATCACACGTGAGGACACTACCCACCAGGTACACGGTACATACTCATGTGACTCGGCCAACGTTGTCTACCTGATACGTTGCAGTAAAGGATGCTCCAGAGCATGGTACATCGGCGAGATCATGCAGACACTGAGACAACGTATGAACGGACACCGCGCAACAATCGCCAGGCAGGAGGGTTGCCTCCCAGTCGGGGAACACTTCAGCAGCCAGGGGCATTCAGCCTCGGAGATGCGGGTAAGCGTTCTCCAAGGCGGCCTTCGAAATACACGACAGCGCAAAATCATAGAGCAGAAACTGATAGCCAAGTTCCGCACTCATGAGGAGGGCCTCAATCGCGATATCGGGTTCATGTCACGATACAGAACGTGACTTGACATCATGGCCGGTCTTCCCAGGTGTTTTTTTTAAAAAAAGGCTAACACAAGAACCTACACAGATTGACAGGATATGCAGCCAGCAGGTGGTTTGACACGTTGGACCCCCTGGGACACATCTCATTGTCTTGGCTATGCTCTTTGATGTGGGAAAGATTTGAATATATTTTGTCTGTGTTTAAATTGTGAATTCTGGGAGATTCTCTCACTGCTAAACTTACCTGGCGAAGGAGCGAACTGCTCCGAAAGCTTGTAAAATTAAATAAATCTGTTGGACTATAACCTGGTGTTGTGCGACTTCTCATTTTTGTCCACCCCAGTCCAACGCCGGCATCTGCACATCATGACTAATTAATGGTACAAAGACTATGTAAGGGGTTTTTGCCTCAGGGGCTTATTTGTAGGTCAGCAAGTTATGTTTTCCTGGACTGTCCTGCCTGCTGTGCGGCTGCGAATCGCTATCCCCTTCCTAGTTCTGAGCCCAGGACTTATCGAGCGGCGATAAGGACAAAACGAACAGACCCGTGGATTGGTGCGAGGAAAACCAATGTTTATTTAACAGAGATGAAACATAACATGTCAATCTTAACTTCGGTATAAACGAGGGAAATGACAGTAGAACAATACCTCACCCCTCCCAAACCAACATTACTAGCTAAGTTAGACTCTGGAGGACCAGGGATAATGCTCACCAAACGAATCCTTTGACATTTGAGGATATGGTTTAAAGTCCTTTTAAGTAAAAAGTTTCATAAGGCCCTTGTGCCTCGAGGTGTTTGATGATCACTGGGACCATTGCTCTGGTTTCTTGCTTGTCGGTCTGTTTCTGGAGCTGCTGGCCTTCTTCGTTGAACGGTCTTGTTTCTGTTGAACTGTGTACTGGAGAACTCCTGTGCTTCAGCTGTCCTGCTTGTAGCCTGTCTGTCTGGTTTGGACAGCTTGTTTTTAAACTGCTAGACTGCAAAACTGCTCGTCTCTGTGGAATTCGTCTCTGTAGAACTCCCGCTTCTTCCAGCACAGGTCTCTGTAGCACCCCAGCTTGTAAAACTCTAACGTTATACTGTTCGATTGTTCCTTATTTGCCCGCCAAATCTTCCCAGTGCTTTGTTTAATTCTGGTGGGCTCGTTAAGGTAGTTAACTTTAATGGCAGGAGAAGGCCTTTAACGATGTTAAATATTTCTTAAGTGGAGGATGATTGCTGGTCTGATGGTTATTCATTTGTGTTGCCTTTAACTCTTTGTATAAATGCTAAACAGTTTGATGGGGCTGGAGTTAGGTCGAATATACAACATTGTCTGTAGAGGCCAGCCCCGCCTCCTTTGGCAGCCTGTACTGAGGTCTGCATGTCACCTGGCCTGCTGTTTTTGCAGGGCCCTGGTTTCTGTTCAATGTCGCAGGCTTCTGTCACGAGGTCTAGAATACACTTTGTCGAGGGTACACCTTATTAATAACTCTGGGGAATGTGGAAATTTTGAGAGCCCTACAACTAGAAGACACAGATTTAAGGTTTTGGTCAAGAGATACAGCGGGGATATGAGGGAATACATTTTTACGCAGCGAGTGGTGAGGACCTGGAACTCGGTGCTGATGGAAGTGGTGGAAGCGGAGACACTCAATATTTTCAAGGGGAGACGGCACAGATAAATTTTTAGATAAATACACGGGGCTAGAAAGGGGGAATGGGACTGACTGAATTGCTGTGCAGGGAGCCGGCGTGGACTCGATGTGCCAAATGTCCTCCTTCTTGCCGTTATGCCTCTGTATTTTCTCTCTCTGATCAGATAGGTAAAAATGGAAATAAGCAAGTCAAGTCCCACCGAAAGAGAGGCGTGTGTCCGTGGAAAGAAAAGTAGTCGGATTCGATGAGAGGACGGAGAGTCTGGAGCTGATAAATGCCTGATTGATGGTTTCAGTGCCGATGGGATGAGACAGGGGCAGAGGCCAGCGATGTTATGCGAGCGGAATTAGGCGTCTCTTGTGATGGAGAGGACACGAGGTCGGAAGATCAGCTCAGGACGAATAGAGTTCAGAGGTTACAAAACGTCATATTTAGCCTTAGACAACAGCTTGGAGCTGAATTGAATCGTTGAAAAGGGTATGGAGTTTGTGGTGGTGCCAAAGGTGGAGGTTCGGTCTTTACCGTGTTGGAGCAAATAGCACCTCATGCAACACAGACAGTTGCAGTCCGATAACACAGAGGTAGTGGAGGTTCGAAAGAGATGTTGCAGAGCTGGAGCTGGGTGTAGTCAGTAGACATGTGGAAGCTGACCCCATGTCTGTAGATGATGTCACAAAGGGCAACAGGTAGATAAGGAAGAGGATGGGGCAAGAATGGAATGTTCAGAGACTCAAGAGTTAACGGTGTTGATGTGCGAAGAGAAGCCATTGCTGGAGATGCTCTGGATACGATCAGTTCGGAAAGACTGGACCCAAGTGAGGTCAGTTCCACCGAAAGAGGTCAGTGTCAGAGGTGTGGAGAGATCACGGGTGGGTTTGTTGCAGGGTTGGAGGAGAGGGTGGAATTGGCGAGGGGTGTGGCCATGGAGGATTTAAACTCCAAAGATCAGAATTTTAAATTGAAGGCCTTCGAGGAAGGGCGTCTGGGAGACACTGAGAGTCAGTGAGAGCGAGAGCAATGGGCGAGCGGGACTTGGGCAGTGCTGGACACGGACAGCAGATTTTCGGATCGGTTGACATTGATAAAAGGTGGAGGTTGGATGGCTGGCCAGGAGTGAACTGGAGGAATTTAGTCAGGAGGCGGCACTGTTCTAATTTTACGGCAGCCGTTAACCCATGTAGAATAAACTGGTAAACATCTGCAGTAAAATAGCGGAGAGGGAAATGTCAATGTGGCACGTTCAGTTTCCGTCCCTAATATCAGCCCCAGTAATGTCTAGGCTCCAATCCTGAACATGGCCTTTAACTGTCCTTGTGCTAGTGACTGAAACATCATATTTTAATGGTGAATCTGCAGGGACAGAGTGAGAGGGGTCTGCTTGTGTCTCTGGATTCTTTATACACTGCGGAGAAATCAATAACATGTATACATGAATCGGTAGGAGTCAACATGGTTAATACAATTACATGAAAACTGTAAATGAAGCCGATCATTTTTTGGATCATGTCCTGTATGAGCAACAGCTTTCAGCCTTATTCCCCAGAGAGGTCCGATTAAGAGAATGACCTTGACTTTGAGTTGTTTGTGTTTTATCCACCACATTGTTTACATCAGACTCATAGGTCTTGATCTAATCTTTTTGTTCAAGTGACTGTAACTGATAGCAATGATCAGGGGTATAACAGTGTCAGTGGAGACTTATCCCCTGTATAAATCAGTGCCCATTGCAATGTATCAGCTCAGAGCGCCTGCCGGATCCGTGGATTCCACTCCAACAAAAGTCACCGTTTTTCTCAGAAATGGGATATCCAGTAGTCTATCAGATCGAAGAAATTTTCTATCCTGTTATTGCAGCCGTTGGAGTTTCTGGTGAGCCGTTATCTTAGCTCGTAATGTTGCAAATCGGTGTTGACTGTGCTGCTGGACTTGGCAAATGATATCTAGATCATGTTTTACACGTCCACCTGTTCTGCTCTATCAGTTGAATGAGGGATTGTCCAATTTTATGTAAGTCTTGTGAAAGCTGCGTTATATCCATAATGATATTTGTTTATCAATCCTGGCATTGTTACTGGTTTATTCTCTGCACTACAGGTATTGGAGACAGAGCTAAAAGCTGGAATCAGACCTTCAGAAGTTGTTCACAGTTTCATGTTGTTGAAGTAATGTTTCGTGGAATATTTTTTATGAATGTGTTTTCAGTGATTGATAATGAGACAGCTCACGGTCTCAGTGTTACAAGGAGGCGGCGCAATATCCTCCCTCCCAAATAATATGATTCAGTTTAACTGGGATTTCAATTTGTGTAATGGTTATCACTATTATGTAATTTTATTTAGCTGTGTGTGTATCTGACGCCGCTTGAGAGGTCTGGCGACTGGACTGAGTTTGCTGCTGACTCTTTCACATCTCCTTCTCTGCTTCAATTTGGATGGATTCATAGAGTGTCGCCTGACTTCATTGTAAAATTCAATGTTTTGAGGTTATGCTGTGTCAGTTTCCACGGTATCTATTGATCTGGAGATTATATAGAGCAGTGGTGACGTGGGCGTGTTGTTAATTGAACAATCGCGCCATCTAACGTGGTACTTTATAATTACAGGAGAAGGGACGTCAATTATTGTCGTGTCTGTCTGGAAGAGACATTAGATTCTGTTTATTGCAGGCATTGCAGATGAGGTGAAGGCGAACAATTGGAGACTTCGGTGATCTGTAGAAATATTAAACTATTCACAGAGACTTCAACATTGAACAAACTGATTCGGTGAATAGGATCATTGAACATGGGAATGTTGAACAGAATTCAGGCGCAAGATGTTTGGATTGAATCGGATGTGAAATGGGGCATTCAGAGAGAGCAGAGACAGTGCAGAGAGATAGAGAGGAGCAACCAGCAAACAGACTTAGAAGGAAAACGACGGGTAAAATGAAGGGAGAGAAACAGCGACAGCGGTGTGAATAATTAATCGGAATGAACAGCTGAAACTTATTCTGGAAATACACAGCAGGTCAGGCAGCATCGTAGAGAGAGATTCAGAGTTAACATTTCAGGTCGATAACACGTCGTCAGAACTGTGTGTTTCCAGCATATCTGTTGTTGTTTCAGATTCCAACGTCCGCATCATTTTGCTATTGTGCTGAAGCTTATTAACTGCATAAATAAAAACATAATTTAAAGGTATTTAAAAATAGAATCATGCATTTATTGATCGTCAGGAGTTATTAGGATACTCCATTTTAAAAACTCGGTGTCAACATAATTCACTAAAAGCGAGGCTGGTTAAATTATTACATTTTTAATGTAATTTTAATTGAATCTGCAAAGTAAATTTATAGAACACATTATGTCCCGAACGATCTATTACATGACATCATTAACCACATAAATGAATGGGTGAATGTTTTAATTGAGTTGTGTTACTACGATCTATGTATTAGATTTCCTCTAACGCTCTGCTGAAGTCTCTCCCTGCGAATCCCAGCCTCTCCTCCCCTGGCAGTGAATCGTCTGTCTCCTCTTCCGGTGTTTCAGTTTATCCGCTTTCCTAAACCCTCAGCTCCTGACTACCCTCCAACTCCCACATGTCCTTTTCCTTGTCTCCCTCCCACTTTCACTCACTAGCTCGGCCTCCAGCTGCATCTTTCAATCCGATCCGAAGCCTCTAAATCAGCGGCTCTCGGCCTTTACCGTTTAGTGCCAACCCCTGTCGGCTCTCTTAATCCAGAGCAACAAATCAGCTGCACCTCCCTCTGACCCCGCACCTTCCCGGCTTTCAGTCAGGAGCCCAAAGCCGGATTGAACACTTTGGATTCCGGCTCTGTAAAATCCCTTCTCCATTCCCCACCGGCGCTGCGCCCTTGACTCGGCCCTTCCAGTGGATCCGGTGCTCACTTTATTCACTTTCTACATCGATTTCCCAATGTATTATCGATAATCGTGTTTAAAACATTTCTCTGCCCGAAAGCGCTGCCCAGGTCAATGAATCAGATTCCACCGTTCGATGCAGCAACAAAGCTAGAAATTTCACCCAGAGCCCGTCAAATGTTTGCTTTGGCTCCAGGTCTGATCAGTAATTTATCAGCTTCCCTTTTCTCTCTCTTACAGTTAACCTGGTGGCGATTGTGATCCTGTCCCGGGGAAAGTGCGGTCTCACCAAATGTATCACTCGCTACCTGGTGGGAATGGCAGCGGCCGATCTCCTGGTCGTCATCTCTGATGTCATATTGAAGTGGATTGGTCAGATTTATTTCCCACATTCATTCCTGGTAATTACTCCCGTATGTAGTCTCGATTACATCCTGATTTCTGCGTCCACGGTGGTTTCTGTCTGGCTCACTGTCGCTTTCACCTTTGATCGATTTGTGGTCATTTGTTGTGAGAAGCTGAAAACAAAATATTGCACCGAGAAAACGGCGGCTGTGGTTATCGGAACAGTGAGTGTTCTGGGCTGTTTCGAGTCTGTCCCCTGGTTCTTCAAATATGAACCTAAATTTACAATTGATGATGTGCCCTGGGCTTGTATCCCTAAACCGAACTTCTATACTTCCCGTTATGGGGAGCCTTTGAGCTGTTTCACCTCATTTTAACCCCTTGTGTCCCGTTCTTTCTGATTTTGCTGCTCAATGTTCTGACGGTCAGACGTATTTTAGCAGCCAGTAGAGTCCGCAGGGGACTCCGGGGCCGCAGCAATGGAAAGAATCACCAAGACCCAGAGATGGAGAACCGAAGGAAATCCATCGTTTCACTATTCAGTATATCCTGCAGTTTTATAATGTTGTGGTTGATCCAGGTTTTGTGTAGCATTTATGCGCGAATTGCAGATATTCGGTTTTATTACTCCAAGACTGACCCTTTTTTTATCGCAGAACGCACAGCAATAATGCTGCAGCTTCGCAGTTCCTGCACCAACACGTGTATTTACGCTGTGACACAGTCTAAATTCAGAGAGGAGCTGAAGAACGCGGTGAAATACCCATTCAATCTAATTGTTAAATTAGTTAAGTCATAGAAAGAACTGAAGGTATTCAAGCACTAGAACTAAATCCCATTTCATCCCCCATCTACCCCATTTCACACTGGACAGAAAATTTTTTTTACATTAGCAGCACAGAGCCCAGAAATGACCTTAAATGTGATATTATATTGTATTGATGATCTGACATTTTGAGGCGGGACTTGCTCTGCTGACGAAACATGAATATTTCTCAAAAAGGCATAACTAAAGAGCACAGCTGGACTTCCGGTAAATGGCCGAACAGCACCGACAGCAAAATGGGCAAACCAGCTAATCACAGTCGCTGCTGTGGGTCTGATCGGAATGGGAGCACTCCACATAAATGGACAAAAGTGAGAATTCGCACAACACCAGGTTATAGTCCAACCTGGTGTTGTGCGACTTATAACTTTTGTCCACCTCAGTCCAACTCAGGCATTTCCGCATCATGGCCACGTAAATGGAGACACAGAAAGAAGTAGATAGATAGAGAGATAGAGAGAGGAAGGCAAAGACAGTGAGATAGAGTTACTTAGAGAGATGAACATACAGATAGAGCAGGTAGCAACTGGAAATGAGAGCTAGTGAGAGCCGTAAGCAGAGAGAAAAACAGAGATCAGAACTATGAAGCGAAGAGAGAGACAGAAAGGAAACGTAGAGAAACAGAAAGTAAAAGTGATTGCAGAGCGTAGAGTGGCAGGGAATTCAAGTTAAAGAAAGAGACCAATCGAAAGATGTGAAGAAGCAAAGAGTATGAACTGCAGATGGTGAAATGGATAGAGAGAGTAAAGAGAGAAAACGGAATAGACCAAAAGAGGGAGAGAGTGAGAAATTAATGGGTAGAAACACAGAGAAGGCAGAGAGAAAAACCGACAAAAGATGAGGTGGAGAAAAATAGAAAGCGAAAAATATATTGAGGTAAAAATACACGGGGGAAAACATCAACATCAAAGGCACATATATATATCAAAGAACAAAAACGTATAACACAGATTCAGAGAAGTCGCACAACACCAGGTTATAGTCCAACAGTTTTGTTTGAAATTACGAGCTTTCGGAGCTCTGCTCCTTCTTCAGGTACAGGTACAGTGAGGGAATAAAAATCGATTACACAGTATATCGAGACAGAGAACAATGGCAGATTAAGAGAAAGAGGGAGTTTGTGAGAAAGAGAAAGTTGAGATAAATTGTTAGACAAATGGAGAAAGAAACTGAGAGAGGCAGAGTGAAAGTTATACAGGAATGATACAGACTCACAGGGGAAATTACAAAGATAAATACGTTAAACAAATATGTTGTTTCTGCCTTCACAAAAGAAAACACAAAATCACAGAGGTAATTGTGGGGAACAAAGTGTCTAACGAGTGTGAGGAACTTAAAGTAATTAATATTTATAAAGGTAAAGTACTAGATAAATTAATGGGACTAAAAGCTGACAAATCTCCTGGACCTGGTGGCCTCCTTCCTTGGGTTTTCAAAGGGGTGGCTGCAGAGATAATTGATGCATTGGATTTGATCTTCCAGAAATCCCTAGATTCTAGAAAGGTCCCCGTAGATTGGAAGGTATAAAATGTAACCACACTGTAAAAAAAAGTTGAGAGAGGGAAAACAAGGATCTATAGGCCAGGTAGCCTGCCATCAATAATAGGGAAAAGTGCTAGAATCTATTATTAAGGACGTTGTAACAGGGCACTTGGAAAATTACAATGTGATAAGGCAGGATCAACACGGTTTTATGAAAGGGAAATCTCGTTTGAGAAACCTATTAGTGTTTTTTTTCTGGTGCAACTAGCAGGGTAGATAAGGGGAAACAGTGGTTGACATATATTTTGATTTTCAGAAGGCATTCGATAAGGTGCCACACAATAGTTTGTTAAAAATGATTATGCCTCATGGGATTGTAGTTAATATATTAGCACGGATTGAAGATTGGTTAACGAACAGAAAACAACGTGTAGGAATAAACAGAACATTTTCAGGATGGTAGGATGTAACTAATGCAAGGACCAGTGCTTGGATCTCAGCTACTTACAATCTATATCAATGACTTAGAAGAGGAGACCGAGTGCAATATTTTCATCTTTGCCGATGATACAAAGATAGGAGGGAAAATAAGCTGTGAGGAGGACATAAAGAGGCTGAAAATGGATATCGAACGGTCAAGATGGTAGCAGTTGGAGTATTATTTGAGGAACATTTTTAAAAGGTGAGAGACTATTAGGTGTTGGGATTTTTAGGGATTTGTGTGTTGTGGTACACGAATTACAGAAAGTTTACATTTATGTACAGTAAGCAAATACGCAGGCAAATTGCATGCTAGCCTTTACTGCAAGGTGCGAGCTGTATAAGAGTAAGGAAGTCATCCTGCAATTATATATGGCTTTGGTGAAACCACAACTAGAGTATTGTGTGCAGTTTTAGTTTCATAACCTAAGGAAGGATATACTTGTATTAGAGAGTTGCTGCAAAGATTCACGATATTCATTCCTTGGATGAGAGGGTTGTCCTATGAGGAGAGATAGTGTAGAATGGACCTATATTCTTTGGAGGCTCAGGAGCATAAGAGGTGATCGCAGTGCAATGTATAAAGTACTTAGAGGACGTGACAGGGAAATGATGTGAGGCTGTTCCCCTGGCTAGAGAGTCTAGAGCTCGGGGTCATGGCCTCAGCATAAGGAGTTGGACATTTAGGAATGAGATAAGGGGAAATTTATTCAATCAGAGTATTGTGAATCTTTGGGAATCTGTATTCCCGAGGGCTGTGGATGCTCAGTGTTGAGTATATTAAAGACTGAGATCGATAGAATTTTTAATATTTAGGGCATCAAGTGATATATGTATAGGGCGGGAAAGTGGATTCGATGTAGAAGTTCAGACATGATCTTATTGAATTGCGGAGCAGGCTCAAGGGCCGTATGGCCTACTCCTGCTCCTGGTTCTTCTATTATTCTGTTAATATAGACAAAAGACGGCAATCAAAGAGAACTAGAGACACAGAAATAAACAGCTCAGGAGAGTGACAGGCAGAAAAGGAGACAAAACGAGACAAAAAGAAAGAGGCGGCTATTTTCTAGTCTACAAATGTATAATGTAATTAATGAAAAAATAATTTTAAACTGCCTTTTATATTAATGTATTTCAAAACACTTTACACTATATATTACTTCTGAAGTCTGGCGATGTTGATGTGGGAAAATGTTTTAATGAATATAACTATTTGACATGTGTCTGAACAGATGCAAATAATTTCATTATATTGATTCACAAATTTCGCATTATACTGTTGAGTTTTTCTTGGTATGGATGATAAATATGGAGTAATGTGCAATAACTAGTAAGGCAGTTACGCAGTCTGCGAACAAATAATTGAAGTTCATTGTAAATACACAGAAGAAAAAGTGAAGAAGATGAAGGGAGAAATAGAGACATTGAGATAGAGCAGAGAGAGAGGAGGGGAGATAAGGAGAGACAGAAGAGAAAAATAAATGCACAAAGGGGGAAATGCAGAGACAGAACACAAAAAGAAAGATCAATTGAGAAAAAAAAGAATCGACAGAGAGAGAAAGTTACCATGGGTAAATGGAGAGATGGAACATTGACAGAAAGACCCGCAAGAGATGGAGCTAAAGAGACAGAAAAGATAGAAAGATAAATATAATATTAGCCAGCGAGAGATGGAAAGAAGATGAGATATAGAAAGAGAGATAAAACTATTAATAGAAAGAAAGACACAGACAATTCAGTGAAATAGAATGAGAGACGGACAGGATGCTGCAGAAAAGGATGAGATGTAAAAACAAACAGAAAGAAGGTGTAAAGAAGCAGAGATACACACAGAGGGTCGGAGATAGTCAGAGGCAGAAACAAAGAGAGAAAAAGAGTTGTAGACGTGCTGGAAATATAAACAAAAACAGAGACAGACAGCGAGGAGAGAACGTTCCAGAATGAGAGTGAGGTAAAGGAAAGAGAAGACAAAGAAAGGCAGGGACAGGGAGGAGACAATTAAAGTAATTGGCAAAAGAACCAGAGGTGAGACGAGAAGATTTTTTTTGTGCAGTGAGGTGTTATGATTTGGAATGTGCTGCCTGAAATGATGGTGGAAGCAGATTCAATAGTTACTTTAAAAACGAAGTCGGATAAATACCTGTCGGGGAGAAAATTGCCGGCATATGGGGAAAGAGCAGAGGAGTGTGGCGATTGAAGGGCTCTTTCACAGGTCCGGCACAGGCAAGATGTGCCGAACGGCCTAATTCTATGCAATAAGTTTCTATGAAGACATGCAGCAACATAGAGATACCAAGTGAGATAGAGAGAGAGAAAGAGAAAGCAAAGGGTGACATAAAAATAGAAATGAAACAGCAATAGACATAAATTAAAAGAGAATTGAAATAATGAGACAGAAACGGAATGAGATTAACAGTTATGCAACAGAGAGACAGAGACAATGAAAGACAGACAGACACAAATACAAACAGGGCGGTAGAGGCAAGAGTGAGATTAAAACACATAAAACACCAGGTAATACTCTTGAAACTCTCCTTTAAATCAGCCTGGAGTGTGGGAGTGCAGACTGGCAGAACAGCAGCAGATGAAGCAGGCGGGCCAGTTAATGTATGGGGTGGATAACACACTTTTGGGTTTAATTTTGACAGTTCCAAAGGTGATGCCTGGAGGCTGCTCAATGAAAGCACTCAGTCTGTTTAACTGACCCTGTCCATCACTTACTGCAGGAGGTTACCAGCTGATCTGTACAACGTGTAACATTCCCAGAGACCTGCTGTATACTGCAATAAATCGTAATGTACTCTTACCCTTCCGGTGTATTAATAAACTGTGCATGGTCCCGCAGCACTATAACAACAAACAAAACACAGTAAATCTGAAATAAAACTCAAAAAATGCTGGAAAAACACATCAGGTCAGAAAGAATAAGAGTAATTGTTTCTGGTTTGGACAACCGTCTTCTTAAGCGAAATATAGAGACACAGATAGATATATTAATCCATAAATATATTTGTGTCTCTGTGTATATTGACATATGAAAAAATTACAAACCCAGGGAGAACCATGAGAAAGGGCCTAACAGATTATTTATGTCAATGATCCCATTCACGAAAAAATATTTAAAAATGTCTTCCAAAGCTCGAGCTCATCTGGATGACGAGAGATATAGAGATTAAAATGAAACAGAATGAACGGAGCTTGTGCTAAACGTCAGCCTCATAATTCATTCTAGAACCAAGCTGAATACTAAAAGTACACAGGAGAACTGAAACAAGAAATAAGAGTGACAAAGAGAGTTTATGATAATAAATTAGCGGCTAACATAAAAGCGCACCCCAAAATATTTAATGAACATATAGATAGTAAAATGGTTGTGAAAAGTAGGGTGGGGCCGGTTAGTGACCAAAAAAGAGGGCATGCTTCTGTTTTCACTATAGAAGAGGATGCTGATAATGTCACAGTTATGGAGGAGGTTGTAGAGAAATGGCATTTGATAAAATCTATTAAGAGAATGTAATTACAAGGTTGGCAGCGCTCAAAGTAGCAAAGTCGCCCGATCTAGATAGGATGCATCCTATGTTTATGAGGGAAGTAAAGTTAGAAATTGTGGGAACTCTGGCCACAATCTTCCAATCTTCCTTGGATATGGGAGTGGTGCCAGAGCATTGGAGGATTGCAATTGTTACACACCTGTTTGAAAATGGGGAGAGGCATAAACATGGTAATTACAGTCAAGGTACCCTAACGTTAGTGGTAGGTAAGATTTAGAGACATTAGTCCGGGACAAAATTAATTGGCATTTGGAAAAATATGGTTCAATAAATGAAAGACAGCAGGGATTGGTTAAAGGCAGACCGTGTTTGACTAAGTTAAGGTTGATGAGTGTAGAGCGGTTGAAGTTGTGTATATGGACTTCCATGAAGCGATGGATAAAATATCACATAATAGACGAGTTAGAAAAATTGAACCGATGGGATTAACTTGGAAACAGGCTGCATGGATACAACATTGATGAAGGAACAGAAAGCAAAGAGTAGTGCTGAATGGTTGTTCTTCAGACTGGAGGGAGTGTGCATTGGAAGGCCGAGACAGACTAGAGAAATGGGAAGACACTTGTCAGATGAAATTTAAATGGACAACCCCTTATGCTGAAACAATGCCCCCAAGTTCTAGATTCCCCCAGGAGGGGAAACATCCTCACTGTATCTACCCTGTCAACCCCCCTCAGAATATGATATGTTTCAATAAGATTACCACTCATTTTTCAAAACTGCAATATGTATAGGACCAACCTGCTCAACATTTGTTCATAAGACAACACCTTCATCTCTGGAATTAACCTGGCGAACATTCTCTTAACTGCCTCCAATGCAAGTCTATCACTCCTTAAATAAGGAGATCAAAACTGAACGCAGTACTCCAGGTGTGGTCTCACCAGCGCCCTGTAGAGTTGTAGCAAGACTTCCCTAATGTTATACTCCATCCCCTTGCAATAAAGGCCAACATTCCATTTGCCTTCCTAATTACTTGCTGTACTTGCATGCTAACTTTTTGTGTTACATGTACGAGGCCCACCAGAACCCTCTATACCGCAGCATTATGAAGTATCTCTCCATTTAAATAATACTTTATTTTTTTTATTTTCCTACCAAAGTGGATACCCTCACATTTCGCCACATTATACTCCATCTGCCAAATGTTTGCCCACTTAAGCTATCTATATCCCTTTGCAGACATTTTGTGTCCTCCTCACAACTTGCTTTCCCGCCTATCTTTGTATTATCAGCAAATCTGGTTGCAGTACACACGGTCCCTTCATTCAAGTCATTAATATAGATTGTAAAGATTTGAGGCCCCAGCACTGATCCCTGTGGCACCACACTAGTGAAAGATTGCCAGCCGGAAAATAATCCATTTATCCCGACTCTTTGTTTTCTGTTAGTTAACCAATCCGCTATCCATGCTAATATATTACCCCCAACCCCGTGAGCACTTATCTTGTGCAGTAACGTTTTATGTGGTACCTTATCCTTCTGGAAATCCAAATACACTACACCTTCTGGTTCCCCTTTATTTACCCTGCTCGTTATCTGCTCAATGAAATCAAGTAATTTAGTTAAACACGATTTCCCTTTCCTAAAACCATGTTGACTCTCTTGTTTGTATCATGATTTTCTAAATGTCCTGCTATTTCTTCCTTAATAATGAATTCCAGCATTTTCCGAATGTCGGATGTTAGGCTAACTGGCCTATAGTTTCCAACGTTTTGCCTCCCTCCTTTCTTGAATAGGGGAGTTACATTTGCGGGTATCCAATCCGCTGAGACCTCTGCAGAATACAGGGAATTTAAGATTGATTACAACCAATGCATCCACTATCTCTGCAGCCACTTCTTGTAAGACCCTAAGATGTAGGCCATCAGGTCCAGAGGACTTGTCAGCCTTTAGTTCCATTAGTTTGCCTTGTACTTTCTCTATAGTGATAGTCATTGTTTTATGTCCCTCCGTCCCTATAGCCACTTGATTACCAATTATTGGAAAGCGTTCGATGACTTCTATCGTGAAGACCGATACAACATATTTGTTCAAAGTCTCTGCCATTTCCCTGTTTTCCATTATTAATTCCCCAGTTCCATCCTCTAAAGGCCCAACGTTTACTTTAGCCAATCCCTTCCCTTTTATATACCTGTAGAATCTCTTACTGTCTGTTTTTATATTTTTTGCTGGTTTACTTTCATAATCCAACTTCACCCTCTTATTTATTTAGTCATCCGTTGCATTTTTCCGAAACACATTTTCAATCCTCTGGCATACCACTAAACTCTGCATTACTGTTTGCCTTTTCTTTCAATTTTATACCATCCTTAACTTCCTAAGTTCATTCTTCTCGTAGATTTTTTCTTTCCAACTGGAATATACTATTGCTGAGAGTTCTGAAATATCTCCTTAAATGTCTGACACTGCTTATCTACCGTCTACCCTTGAATCTCTTTTTCCAGTCTACTTTAGCCAACTCTGTCTTCATACCTTTATAATTGCCTTTACTTAAGTTAGGACACCAGTTTCATACCCAAGTTCCTCACCCTCAGAATGAATTTGAAATTCTATCATCCTATGACTACTCTTCCATAGATGATCCTTTAATATAATATCATTAATTAATCCTTTCTCATTACACATACACATTAAAAAAGTCTTCTCCCTGGTAGTTTTCACAACGTATAACTCTAAGAAACCAACCCAAATACTCTATATGAACGCTTCCTCGAGGGTACCCTTGCCAATTTGATTAGCCAAATCTATATGAAGATTGAAATCTCCCATGACTATCGCAATACCTTTCTTACAATCCCCTATTATTTCTTGATGTACACTCTTTCCTACACTGTAGCTACTGTTAGGGGGCCTATGGACTAATCCCAACAGTGACATACATCCCTTACTATTTCTTATCCCCACCCAAACTGATTCTTCATCCTGATATTCTGAGCCAATATCATTTCTCACCACAGCACTCATCTCATCCTTTATTAGCAGAGCTACCCAATCTACTTTTCCTTTCTGCCTATCCCTCTGAAATGTCAAAAAACCCTGAATATTCAGTTCCCAGCCTTGGTAATCATGCAACCACATCTCTGTAAAGGCTATCAGATCATACCCATTTATTTCTATTTCTGCCGTCAACTCATCCATCTTGTTACGAATGCAGCGTGCATTGAGATAAACATTTACTAATTTTTCCTTTTACCATTTTTACCTACACTGAAACTATTTGCTGGTGCACGCTTATGTTCGCACGCTCTGACTCCTCCTGTCACACTCTGGTTATCATTACACCTATCGCTACTTTGCACTATGGCCTTCTCCTTACTCTTTGACTATCTAAATTCCCCTTCACCTGAACCCTCCCGCAACCCATTATTATAAACTAACAGGTGCAATTTAAAGCTGTTGTGGGAACAGAGGAAATTGTATGTACACAATTTTTTGAAGGTGGCAGGAGCAGTTGAGAAAGCTGTTAAAAAGGATTGTGTGATTCTTGGCTATATAAACAGAGGCAGAAAGGGCAAAAGGAAGGAAAGAATGCAAAATATTTATAAAACACTGATTACACCCAATCCCTGGTACCATTCTAGTAAATCTCCTCTCAACCCTCTCCAAGCCTTCATAAACGTGCAAAAGTGTGGTGCCCAGGATTGGCACAATATTCCAGCTGGGGCTTAACCAGTGATTTAGAAAGGATCAGTGTAACTTCTTTGATTTTATACTCTATGCCTCTGTTTATAAAGCTTAGGAATCCGTATGCTTTTAGGTTGCCCTGCCACCTTCACCGATGTGTGTACCTACACCCACAGCTCTCTCTCTCTTCATGCATCCCTTTAAAATTGTACAACAAAATAACATAATTATTACTTTATAATTACAATTTAACGTTAAAAATGAACCACAGATAAAAATATTATTATTTTAATTAGGAGTGTTGAGCTGCATCTCTGGAAGATGTAATTGGGTAAGTAGACGGCATTGGGAGGATAATTTTGCAGATTGATATTGTGAAATGGAGAAGGGGGCGATTGCGGATTCAGGCAATGGAAGGAGGTGGTCTTTGACACCGTCAATGCTCTGTTGTAAGATCTCTCTGGTGTGCCTTGTTCCAGATATTCCCATTTGTACCTGACTTGCGGATTCGGCGATCTCGACTGCTGCTGTGACCCTCACTGTTCCTCTGCGGACATCAATATTGGGCCAGAAATTCAGCTCTCTGGCTTCCTGCGTGTGCAAGCATCGCGCGTACATACCTACCGCGACTGCTGTTGTGCTTCGGGCCGACGAGGAATTTAGGTCCTGGGCCTCCTCCAGCTGCCGGCGCGCAGTGCTCACGTATCCCAGGGGCACAGTTAGTTCGAAGATTTCCCTGAGAACACGTGGACCATAGAGAGACAATCCAAGCAGGAAAATTTCATTCATAGATTTGACAGGAAGACGCTGCCTCTCCCGCGCACGCGTTCGACCTCTGTACCCCATCCGACAGGGGAACGGAAGTTCCGGTTTTCCGCACATACGCAGTGCATGCGTGGAACCGGCACTTCAGATGGCCTTACGGGTGAGTACACAGCGCCTACTCACTCGACAAAAGCCGGATTTCTGGACCAATATCTTCTCTTCCTGTCTGCCGGGCAGGGAACCAGAAGTGTCTGTTAGTGTGTTACTATATTGGCTCCCGGTGCGGCTAGCACTCGAAATTAACATTCTCATCCTTGTGCTCCAATCCCTTCATGGACCTCGCCCCTCCCTATCCCTGTAACCTCCTCCAGCGCTACAACACTCCGAGATCTCTGTGTTCCTCCAATTCTGGCCTTTTGCACATCCCCCACTCCCTTCCCCCAACCATTGGCGGCCGCATCTTCAGCGACCGAAGCCCTAAGATGTGAAATTACTTCCCTAAATCGCGCCAGCTCTCTACGTCTATCCAATCATTTAAGATGCTCCTTAAAATCTACCTACTAACAAAGCTTTTAGTCACCTATCATAATATCTCCTTTCTAGGTTCGGTTCTCAAATTTTCTGTGATAATCGCTGCTGTGATGGGCCTTAGGATATTTTACTAGGTTAAAGGCGCGCTATAAATACAAGTTGTTTTAACAATTGTGGGCGGGGCCGTGAATGAGATGTTATTAGACCCCACTCGTGGTGCTTGCCATAACCCGCCTCTAACTTTAATCTCTCATGAGCTTAAGAACAGGAGATGGCCATTGAGATTCTCGAGCCTGTTCCGCCATTCTATGAGTTCGGGGCTGCCTTGTACCTCAACTCCATTTACCCGTCCTTGTTCCATATCCCTTGATACAATTACCCATCAATAACCTTTAAATTCTCAGTATTTAAAGCTCCAAATGACCCCCAGCAGTCACATCCTTATAGGGAGAGAGTTCCAGATTTCCAATATCCTTTGTGAGATGAAGTGCCTCCTGATTTCACTACTGAACGGCGTGGCTCTAATTGTAAGATTATCCCCCCTTTTTCTGGCCTCTCCCAACAGTGGAAATAGTTTCTCCGTATCTACTCTTTCAACTCCCCGAATCATTTTAAACGCCTCATTGTGACACCCTTCAATCTTCTCAACCCAAGGGGAAAGAAACACCTTTTTGCAAACTGCCCCCATGATTTAACTTTTTTAGCCCCGGTTCTGGTGATTCTGCGCTGAACTTCCTCCAATGCCATTATGTCCATCCTGAAGTGTTGGGCTCAGAACTACATGCAGCTCTCTAATTGGTGTCTGACCAGAGCTCGGTACAGCTCCAACATAACTTCCATCCTTTTGTATTCCAGTCCTCGAGAAAAACGCCAACATTCCATTATATTTTTGAGTATTTTCTGTATGTATCGAGTGGATTTATTGATTTGTGTACATCGACACACAAATCTCTCTGCTCCACCACAGTTCCTGGTCTTTCCCCATGAAGAAATGTATCTGATCTATCTTTCTCAGATCCAAAGTGGGTGACCTCAAATCAAAGTTGATGACCTCACATTAAACTTCATCTGCCACAGTTTTGCCCACTTAATCAGTTTCTATATTTCCCTGGTTTCCAGAGACCTAATAGCGTCAGATTCTGATTGTATTAAAAGATTACAACCTACCCTTTTGTTGGGGATCAAGGGATATGTGCCCTAGGCGGATAAATATAGGTGAGGTACAGATCAGCCATAATCAAATTGAATGGTGGATCAGGCTCGAGGGCTGAAAAGCGAACACCTCATCCTATGACACAGGCTCGAGGGGCTGAATGGCCTCTTCCTCTTCCCGTGTTGTGGGGCGATGAAAATCGGTGACGTGCAATGTCCATATCTGGAGGAAGGAAGAGGGTTGTCGGCTGGAGTCGGTTACAGAGATAGGGAGGGGCAAGGGCCATGGAAGGAATTGAACTCGAGAAATAGAATTTTAAAATGAGATGTTGTCTGACTGGGAGTCAATGTAGGTCAGCGAGCACGGGTGAGTGGTGAACAGGACTTTTTGCGAGTTATGAGACGGGCAGCAGAGGTTTAGATGCACTCAAGTTTAACGAAGGTGCAGGAATCATGGATCACATCTCAGAAACATCCCAGAGCAGTTTTCATGCGCTGAATAACATATGATTACATCGGATGTACAGCACAGAAACAGGTCATTCGGCTGAACCAATCCATGTCGGGGTTTATGATCAATTCGAGCCTCCTCCCGTCTTTCCTAATCTAACTCTATCAGCATAACCCTCTCTTCCCTTCTCTCTCTTATGATTATCTAACCTCCCCTTAAATGCAACTATACTATTCGCTTCAACCACTTACTGTGGTAGCGAGTTCACATTCTCAGCACTCTCTAGGTGACGAAGCTTTTTTCTGAAATCCATATTTGATTTCTTGGTGACTATCTTTTATTGATCCCCTCTTGCTATGCTCTTCCCCAGAAGTGGAAAAATTCTCGCTGTATCCACTCTATCAAAACATTTCATGATTTTAAAGACCTCTATTCGGTCCTCCCTCAGCCTTCTCAGTTCAAGAGAAAAGAGGCCCAGCCTGTTCATCCTTTCCTGATATGTGTACCCTCCCATTAATAGAAACATCCTAGTTAGGGAACGGTAACATAGTGGTAATGTTACTGGTCTAGCTTAATATTGATTTTAATCGCTCAACCTTTGGTGGCAGTACCTTTTATTGCCTAGGCCCTAAGCTCTGGAATTCCCTGACTTAACCTGTCCGCCTCGCTACCTCTCTTTCGTCCTTTAAGACGCTCCTTAAAACCTACCTCTTTGATCAAGCTTTTGGTCACCTGCCCTAATTTTTCCTTATGTGCATCGGTGTCAATTTCTTTTGTGTTAAAATACTCCTGTGCAGCGCCTTGCACGTTGTTGTTGTTGTAATACAGACAGCTCTGGAATAATAATCCAAAAATCAAAGAGTTCAGAATCCCACCATGACAGCTGTTGAATTTAAATTCCGTTAAAATAA
Organism: Squalus acanthias; assembly: GCA_030390025.1. NCBI lineage: Eukaryota > Metazoa > Chordata > Chondrichthyes > Squaliformes > Squalidae > Squalus > Squalus acanthias. The sequence goes on along the minus strand of CM059442.1, from coordinate 9,418,833 downwards.
AACTGGATAAAAAGCTATTATCATTAATGGTGACCATGAAACCACGGATTGTTGTTTAATAAAACACAACTGGTTCACAAATGTCCTTCAGGGAAGGTAATCTGCCACTTACCCGGACTGGCCTATAATGCTTTTAATAATATGGCGACCAGAGTTGTACACAGTACTCCACGTGTTGTCTAACAAAGGTTCCATACAAGTTTATCATAACTTCCGTACGTTTCATTTCTGTCCCTCTAGAAATAAACCCCAGCGCTTGGTTTGCTTTATTTATGGCATTATTAACCTGCATTGCTACTGTTAGTGATTTGTGTATTTGTACTCCGAGATCCCTTTGCTCTTCTACTCCAATTAAATTCTTATTTGCCAGGTAATATGTACCTCCCTATTTTTACTGTCAAAATGTAATACCCCATATTTATCTGTGTTTAAATATATTTGCCAAATTTAAATTCCTTTACTAGTTAAAGTATTGTAAACAGTGTGCCGAGAAAGATGATGAAAAGAAAAAAGATAACGGGACAAACTTACAAATATCGAATTTACAACTAGGGGAGCACGGACAATGTCCAGGCTTATATCACACAATAACAACAGGAGGAATCTTTAGCTGTGACACAAGTCCTTATATTCCTATTCTGTGTCTCTGGGAAATGCTTAGTTCCCAGTTGCAAAGGGGAGTAGAAATATGTGGAAACACTGGGAGGTTGCAAACATTTAATAGTGGGACCGCCCATTAGGAGGTTGCGAAGCAAGATTCATAACACCTAATAGTGCGGTCAGTCCTCTCTGCCTGGGACGTCGTTAGCCGGGAGCGCGTGTCAGAGACAGGCCCATCATACTCATGGGCAGATCCGGAAACCTGTGCTCCAGTCCAGTGAGACTGCGCCAGGAGCAGAGCCTGGGCATGTGACCCTGACATACCGCCAGTGGGCGGGGTCTGCGCATGCGGCAGTGTCATCGGCTCCTGCCTCCCTTTGTGATGTCACCTGGAGACAGGTTTGAGCCCCTGGTTTCAATTCATCAGTTGAAGTTACCGTGGGCAGCAGTTGCAGTTGGCAGCTTACACAGCAAACATGGACAGGAGGAGGAATCGTTGGACATGATACAGACCGCTATATTTCTCTTCCATACGTCCAGAAAATGCTTAGTATAAGGGTGACAGAAGATGTTGAGCCTTGTGATCCTTTCCCTTCATCCCTGGGAGTCCCAAGGCTTCACCTGGGGAAGTGAGTGAAGCATCTGTACCCACAACATGCAAAGACATTGTAATGGCAGGGAAATGAGGGGAAGTGATCTAACGGTTCCTCATAGGAACATAAGAAATAGGAGCAGGAATAGCCTATAGCCTCTCGAGCCCGCTCAGGCAGTTAATAAGTTCATCGAACTCACCTCCACTTTCCCCACCCGATCTCCTTATCCCTCGATTCCACCAGAGTCCAAAAGTATATCTATCTCAGCCTTGAATATATTCAACGATTCAGCATCCACAGCCTTTTGGGATAGAGAAAGTAAAAGTTTCACAACTCAATGAGTAAAGACATTCCTCCTCATCTCGGTCGTAAATGTCCTACCCCTTGTCCTGAGGCTATGCTCCCTAGTTCTAGACTCTTCGACCAGAGGAAACAACAAATCAGCATCTACCCTGTCAATCACCCTGAGAATCTTAGATGTTTCCATTATTTCACCTCGCATTCTTCTAATCTACAGAGAGTAAAGGCTCAATCTATTCAATCTCTTCTCAGCGGGCAAACTTCTCATTCCAGAAATTAATCTAACGAACCTTCTTTCCACCACCTCGAAGGCAAGTATATCCTTCCTCAGCTAAAGAGACCGAAACTGTGCAGTGTAATCCAGGTGTGGTCTCGCCAGAGCCCTGTACAATTGTAGCAAGACTTCCTTACTCTCCAACCCCCTTGCAATGAAGGCCAACATGCTATTTGCATTGTTAATTGCTTGCCATAGCTGCATGCTAACTATCTGTGTTTTCTGTTTGATGACACCAAAACTCTCTGAACATCAACATTTAATATTTTCACACCATGTTAAAAAATTCCCATGTTTCTATTTTTCCTACATTTCCCCACATTTTACTTCATCTGTCACATTATTGCCCACTCACTTAACCAGTCTCTATCCCGTTACAGGCCCTTTGCATCCTCGTCACTTCTTACTTTCCCAGCTAGCTTTGTATCGTCATCACACTTAGATACTTTGCACTCGATCCCTTCATCTAAATCATTAATATCGACTGTAAATAGCTGAGGCACAAGTACTGATCCTTGCGGCACCCCACTAGTTACAGCCTGCCAACCCGAAAATGACCCGTTTGTCCCTCTTCTCTGTTTTCTGTCTGTTACCCAATTATCTTTACATGCTAATATATTAACACCAATCCCATGACCCTTATCTTTCGTAACAATCTTTTATGTGGTACCTTATCTAATGCCTTTTGGAAATGGAAAGATACTACATTAATTGGTTCCACTTTATCTACCCTGCTAGTTACATCCTCAATAAAAGTTTAGAATTTTTAAAACACGATTTCCCTTTCCTAAATCCATATTGACTCTGCCGAATCATTTTATGGTTTTCTAAGTTCCCTTTGACCATCTCCTTAATAATTGATTGCAGCATTTTCCCGACGACAGATATGAGACTCATTGGACTATAGTTACCTTTTTTCTCTCTCCCTCCTTTCTTCAATAGCTGGGGTAGCTTCGCAACCTTTTAAATTCACTGGGACCATTTTGAATCTAGAGAGCTTTTTAAGAACGCAAGCAATGCATCCACTATTTCTTCAGCTGCTCCTTTTAGAACCCTGAGGTGTAGGCCTTCAGGTCCAGGGTATTTGTCAGATTTTAGTCCCAATATTTTCTGAAGTACTTTTTCTCTACTGTTCTTAATTATTTTAGTTCCTCACTCTCTTTAACCGATTGTTTCTCCTATATTTGTCATATGCGTTTTGTGCATTCTACTTTGAAGACAGATACAAAATATTTGCTTAAACTTCATGCCATTTCCTTATTCCCCATTATAATTTCACCTGTCTCTGACTCCACCGGACCAATGTTTACATTATCTTCTTTCTTCCTTTTTACATACTTGTAGAAGCACGTAAAATCTGATTTTTTAAATATGTATTGCCAGTTTACGCTCATGTTCTATTTTGTCAAATTTAATGCACAGAATTGTAAATTGAAATACTTAATTGCAAGAATGAGGAAAAGCAATAAGAACTAAATTGAACAATTTTAAAGGTTTTTCAGGAACAATGTGACCTGGGAGTGTAAGTACACAAACATTTGAAGGTGGCAGGACGAGGTCAGAAGGCTGCTAAAATATCCCAGACCTTATTAATAGAAGAATAGAATACAAAAGCAGCCATTTATGTTACCAATTTATAAAATACAGCTTATGCATCAGCTGGAGTATTGTGGTCAATTCTGGGCACGAAATTTTAGGAAGAATGTCAAAGCCTTGGAGATAGTGCACCGGGGATTTACCAGAATGGTAACAGAAATAAGGGAATTCATTTATTTGGAGAGATTATGGAAGCTGGGATTGTTCACCTTCGAGCAGAGAATTTCAAGGGAAGCTTAATAGAAATTTCACGATTTTGAGGGGTTTTATTACTGAAAGTAGGGAAGAACTATTTCCTCTGGCAAATGGGACGTTAACAAAAGATCAGAGATTTAAAATAATTCTGCACACTGAGGATTAAGTTCAGCAACGCACTACCTATTAGGTGGTGGAATCAGATTCGACAGCAAGTTCAAAAGGAAAGCGGACATGTATTTGTAGAGACATAACTTGCAGGGTCATGGGGAAAAAAACTTGGGGTGTGGGATTAATTGTACAGCATTTCCAAAGAGCTGGCACAGGCACGATAGGCAGAATGGCCGCGGGGGTGTTGTAAGAATCTATGATTCGAGTACAGAGGAGATTTACCAGGATGTTGCCGTTCAGAGAAGATTTACGAGGATGTTGCCATAGAGAGGAGATTTACGAGTATGTTGCCGTACAGAGGACATTTACGAGGATGTTGCCATACAGAGGAGATTTACGAGGATGTTGCCGTACAGAGGTGAATTACGAGGATGTTGCTGTGCAGAGGAGATTCACGAGGATGTTGCCAGGACCGAAGAATTTTAGCAATGAGGAAAGATTGGATAAGCTGGGTTTTCATTCTTAGGAATAGAGGAGGCTGAGGGGTATAAAATTATGTGGGTCTCAGATAGACTGGTTAGGAAGAACCTATTCTCCTTAGCAGAGAGTTCAATAAACAGGGGGCATAGATTTAAAGTAATAAGTAGAAGCATTACAGGGGAGCTGAGGAGAAAGTGTTTCACCCAGAGGGTGGTGGGAGTCTGGAACTGACTGCCTGAAAGGGTGATAGATGCAGAAACGCTCATAACATTTACAAATTACTTGGACATACATTTGAAGTGCCGTGATCTGAAAGGCGGACCAAGAGCTGAAAAATGGGAGTAGGCTGGATTTTAGGCGGTTACTCTTTTCCCAGTGAGTAGTGAGCCTCTGGAATGCGGTGCCGGCTGTTTTGGTGGGTGCTGATTCTCTGAGATCCCCTGCTGTGCTGTAAGATTCTCTGATTCTCTGACCTATGGCGGTGAGGCTGATGCACAATAGGTTGGAGGTATTTGAATGTTACACTTTCAGTAAATTTCAATCTGATTATTAAGAGTTAAACTACTGCTGAAGAAATGCCCTTAAAACTGCTCTGAAAATAACCGAGTCTCTTTGAAAATCACGTCTCGCCCATGATCTACACACAGCTTGTGGTTAACCGAACTGAGCATTCATTGGAAAGTGTAACAATTGCAATTGTCAGGAAACATCCATAAACCGCGGAAAGTGGCGGTGTAAACCGTGAGGCCTCTGGGAGGAGACGGGTCAGTGGATGTACCCGTGCAGTTAAAGAGGAGATGTTGAATTCCCCATAAATGGGGAGCTGGAGGAACATGTTTACTGCTGGGTTTGCGCTTCGCTATTAAGACTCCGCCCACGGTGGTACCCCACTTCCGGGAGCAATCGTCAGTTCCGATTTTGTTGAAGCAATAAGTGGACTGAGCAGAAACCAACTGACTAAATAACAGAAGCACTGACACCAATGTGTCAGCCAATGAGCTGGAGGTGGCACCGGACTTATGGGAGGAATTACAGCAAAACATCTATTTTACAGCAACAAAGTCCAATTACGCAGCAAACAGTAAAGATAGTTTATTTAAACAGGATTCTACAGCAATCAGTCTATTTATAGAGCAGAACCGTTTTAAACACTGTCTCTGTGCAGTTAAGGAAACACAATCTAATTACACAGAGACTCTACAGCAACCAGATTCTATTTAAACAAATACTCCACGCACGACAGCACACAGACTCATGACCAAACCTACAGCAGAATCTTCCTATAAAAGCAGGCTATGTGTCCAGCAAAATGCGGTTAGTGAAGCACAGTTACACAATACAAATGATGAGGGTAAAATCAATGCTAGTCACTTACAGCAGTGCAGTGTCCAGGCCTGATTGACGCGCAATTACCCAGCAATCCCCATTCTGGCGGGGAACGCTGTTGTCATTAACTGGACCGCAAATAAACTGACAATTTTCGTTCGAAGGGATGCTGAGTTATTCCGGAATAATTAACTAATGTAAAAATAGGACTACAATTGCATTGACTACGAAGCGAACCCGGGTTTTAGGCGTGGGCAACGGAAATTCTACCACTGAACCACCAATGCTCCACAGGAGGCCCTTTGAGCCTCATATATCTTCAAGAAGCAGCCGTGACAGGTTCTACGGGAGCAGCAATGTTTCATCAGAATGGGAAATGATCTTTTATGCTTATTCACAAATGTAGCAGCAAAGCTCGCCAAAATGGAGAGCCAGGAAAGGAGAATAGTAGCGAACAGGGCGTTTCAGGAACGCCAATCACATACGCCTGGTCGTTGCAACGGATGGGCATTGTTGGGATTCGAACCCAGTAATTTGTTAACAAAATAATCTCTTTGACCCACTAAGTACGGACTTCACCAGGCTCTCCTACCTTCCAAGACAGCAATATGCACCAATAATGGGTAGTAAATCTAAGTGTCCAAATCTTATGTTGCAAATTATTCTCATGACTTCCCGTTCATATGGATTTTTCTGTGGCCAATTCTCTCCGTTCGGGAGAGTGCGGCGCACAATCCATAAAACAATCATTTTAAACAGTGCGATTGATCGGCTCCCCGTCCACTGGGTTAAACATCCAATCTTTCTGAGGGCAGCAAGTTGCAACACGCGAGGCTCCACAAGCATTGTATGGTTCCGGGGCTGGTCTTCATCTCACGGACTTCTCACCAGCTCAGCTCGTCGCAGCCACCGACTCATCGGATTGCTTCTTTGCCACAGATTTTTTTTTTAAATAAAGGAAAGATTGAGCAGAAACCTTGCTAAATGAAGTCGATAGGAACAGAGACCATCGGGAGAAGAGAGCAGATACCAGACAAAGAGAGGAAAACACTCAGAAACTGAAACGGGTAATTTATAGATAAGTAGATGGGTGACGGTGAGAGGGGCTAGGAGGAAGCAGTCAGTGCAGGGATCCTCTGTGGTCGTTCCCCTCAGTAACAGGTATACCGCTTTGAATACTGTTGAGGGGGACGACTTACCAGTGGTAAGCCATGGTGACCGGATCTCCGGCGCTGGGTCCATCCCTGTGGCTCAGAAGGGAAGGGGGGAGAGCAGGAGAGCAATAGTTATTGGGGACTCAATAGTCAGAGGGACAGATAGGAGGTTCTGTGGCAGCAAAAGAGACTCACGGATGGTATGTTGCCTCCCGGGTGCCAGGGTCCGTGACGTCTCGGACGGTGTTTTCAGAATCCTCAAAGGGAAGGGGGAACAATCACAAGTCGTGGTACACATCGGTACCAACGACATAGGTAGGAGAAGGGACGGGGATTTAAAACAGGAATTTAGGGAGCTAGGTTGGAAGCTGAGAGCCAGTACAAACCATGTTGTAATTTCTGGTTTGTTGCCGGTGCCACCTGCTAGCGAGTTGAGGAACAGGGAGAGATTGCAGATAAACACGTGGCTGCAGGGATGGTGTAGGGGGGAGGGTTTCAGTTATGTGGATAATTGGAGCTCATTCTGGGGAAGGTGGGACCTGTACAAACAGGACGGTTTGCACCTGAACCAGAGGGGCACCAATATCCTGGGAGGGAAATTAGCTACGGCTCTTCGGGGGGTTTAAACTAATTTGTCAGGGGGATGGGAAAAAGGGCTGCAGTCCAGGAGCCAGTGGTGAGTGTAGGGAGGTACTGAGGAGGGTATCAAGGTCGCAGGAATGTACCGGCAGACAGGAAGATGGCTTGAAGTGTGTCTACTTCAATGCAAGGAGCATCCGGAATAAGGTAGGAGAACTTGGAGCGTGGATTGCTACTTGGGACTACGATGTGGTGGCCATTACGGAGACATGGTTAGAACAGCGACAGGAATGGTTGTTGGAAGTTCCGGGGTATAGATGTTTCAGTAAGAGTAGGGAAGTTGGTAAGAAAGGTAGAGGACTAGCATTGTTAATCAAGGATAGTTTAACAGCGGCAGAAAGGCAGTTCGAGGGGGATCTGCCTTCTGAGGTAATATGGGCTGAAGTTAGAAATAGGAAAGGAGCGGTCACGTTGTTAGGAGTTTTCTACAGGCCCCCAAATAGTAATAGAGATGTGGAGGAAGAAATTGCAAAGCAGATTATGAATAGGTGTGGAGGTCACAGAGTAGTTGTCATGGGAGACTTCAACTTTCCAAATATTGATTGGAACCTTTATAGGTCAAACAGTTCGGATGGGATAGTTTTTGCACAGTGTGTGCAGGAGGGTTTCCTGACACAATATGTGGATAGGCCGACAAGAGCTGGGGCCACGTTGGATTTGGCACTGGGTAATGAACCGGGCCAAGTGTTTGATTTGTATGTGGGAGAGCACTTTGGAGATAGTGACCACAATTCGGTAACTTTCACTATTGCAATGGAGAGGGATAGGGCCATACGGCAGGGCAGGGTTTATAATTGGGGGAGGGGTAATTATGATGCGATTAGGCAAGAATTAGGGAGTATAAGATGGGAACAGAAACTATCAGGGAAAGGCACAAACGAAAAGTGGAGCTTTTTCATGGAGCAATTACTGCGTGTCCTTGATAGGTATGTCCCTGTCAGGCAGGGAGGAAATGGCCGAGTGAGAGAACCATGGTTCACAAAAGAGGTTGAATGTCTAGTCAAGAGGAAAAAGGAAGCGTATGTAAGGATGAGAAAACAAGGTTCAATTGGGTCGATTGAGGGGTACAAGGTAGCAAGGAATGAGCTAAAAAAAGAGCTTAGGAGAGCTAGGAGGGGGCATGAGAATTCCTTGGCGGGTCGGATCAAGAAAAACCCCAAGGCCTTTTACTCTTATGTGAGAAATAAAAGAATGACCAGGGTGAGGGTAGGGCCGGTCAAGGACAGTAGTGGGAACTTGTGCATGGAGTCAGAAGAGATAGGAGAGGTGATGAATGAATACTTTTTGTCAGTGTTCACCGAGGAGAGGGGCCATGTTCTTGAGGATGAGAGTGTGATAAAGGTGGATAGGCTGGAGGTGGTAGATGTTCTGAGGGAAGATGTTTCAGCAATTTTGAAGAACCTGAGGGTCGATAAGTCCCCTGGGCCAGATGGGATATATCCTAGGATTCTTTCGGAGGCAAGGGACGAGATTGCAGAGCCTTTGGCTTTGATCTTTGGGTCCTCACTGTCCACGGGAATGGTGCCAGAGGACTGGAGAGTGGCGAATGTTGTTCCTCTCTTCAAGAAAGGAAAGAGGAATGACCCTGGTAATTATAGGCCGATTAGGCTTACTTCGGTGGTTGGTAAGATAATGGAAAAGGTCCTGAGGGATAGGATTTATGACCATTTGGAAAGGGGCAACTTAATCAGGGAAAGTCAACACGGATTCGTGAAGGTTAAGTCTTGCCTAACAAATTTGATTGAATTATTTGAGGAGGTAACTAAGTGTGTAGATGAAGGTAGAGCAGTTGATGTCGTATACATTGATTTTAGTAAGGCGTTTGATAAGGTTCCCCATGGTCGGCTCATGAAGAAAGTAAGGAGTTGTGGGATAGAGGGAAATTTGGCCAGTTGGATAAGTAACTGGCTATCTCATAGAAGGCAGAGGGTGGTGGTGGATGGAACATTTTCGGACTGGAGACCAGTTACCAGCGGTGTGCCACAGGGGTCGGTGCTGGGTCCTCTGCTGTTTGTGATTTTTATCAATGACTTGGAGGAGGGGACTGAAGGGTGGATCAGTAAATTTGCTGATGACACCAAGATTGGTGGAGCAGTGGATGAGGTGGAGAGCTGTTGTAGGCTGCAAAGAGACATTGATAGGATGCAGAGCTGGGCCGAAAAATGGCAGATGGAATTTAACCCTGATAAGTGCGAGGTGATTCATTTTGGTAGGGCAAATTTGAATAAGGATTACAGGGTCAACGGCAGGGTTCTGAGGAACGTAGAGGAGCAGAGGGATCTGGGGGTTCATATCCACAGATCTCTGAAGGTTGCCACTCAAGTGGATAGAGCAGTAAAGAAGGCCTATGGTGTGTTGGCGTTTATTAACAGAGGGTTTGAGTTTAAGAACCGTGAGGTTATGCTGCAACTGTACAGGACCTTGGTGAGACTACATTTGGAATATTGTGTGCTGTTCTGGTCACCTCACTATAGGAAGGACGTGGAAGCATTGGAAAGAGTGCAAAGGAGATTTACCAGGATGCTGCCTGGTTTGGGGGGGAGGTCTTATGAGGAAAGATTGAGGGAGTTGGGGCTTTTCTCTTTAGAGCGGAGGAGGATGAGAGGCGACTTAATAGAGGTTTATAAGATGATGAGGGGGATAGATAGAGTGGATGTTCAGAGACTATTTCCTCGGGTAGAGGCAGCTGTTACAAGGGGGCATAACTATAAGGTGCATGGGGGGAGATATAGAAGAGATGTCCGAGGTAGATTCTTTACTCAGAGAGTGGTTGGGGTGTGGAATGGACTGCCTGCTGTGATAGTGGAGTCGGACACTTTAGGAACTTTCAAGCGGTTATTGGATAAGCACATGGAGCACACCAGAGTGATAGGGAGTGTGATAGCTTGATCTTGGTCTCGGACAATGCTCGGCACAACATCGAGGGCCGAAGGGCCTGTACTGTGCTGTACTGTTCTATGTCTATGTTTAGTTTATTGTTTAGTGCTTTTCTTGATTAGTGCTAGTAGTTAGATTGTTGGTTAGTGCTGTTAGTGTTTACAATTTGTGTTTCGGTGTTAGGGTATCATTTAAATAGCCGTAACGCTAAAAATAAGCTATAGATACGTTTCATCTATAAATGAATATAGGCTAAGACATGACAGAGCAGGTTGTGTGTCTGGACTGCAACATATGGGAAATTCTGGGCAGCGAAACTTTTCCGAGCGAAGACGTCTGCAGTAGATGTCTCTTTCTCGATCTATCCGTCTTATTTAAGGAGGGATATACTGGCATTGGCGACAGTTCAGAGAAGGTTCACTAGTTTGATTCCTGGGATGAAGGGGTTATCTTTTGAGGAAAAGTTGAGCAGGTTGAGCCTATAATCACCGGAGTTTAGAATAAGGAGACTAGAAGACTGAAGGCTGTAAAGTCCCCTGGATCTGATGGCCTGCATCGTAGGGTCTTAAAAGCAGTGGCTACAGAGATCGTGTATGCATTGGTTGTAATCTTCCAAAATTCCCTAGTTTCTGGAAAGGTCCCAGCGGATTGGAAAACCGAAAATGTAATACACCTATTCAAGAAAGGCGAGAGACAGAATGCAGGAAACTATAGGCGAGCTAGCCTAACAACTGTCATTGAAGATTCAGAGGGGGCTTGACATGGTAGACGCTGAGAGATGTTTCCATTCGTGAGGGGAATCTAGAACTATGGGGCATAATTTCAAAATAAAGGATCGCCCATTTAAGGCGGAGATGAGAAGGAATATTCTCTCAGAGGGACGTGAATCTTTGGAATTTTCTACCCCAGAGAGCTTTGGAGGCTGAGTCAATGAATATATTCAAGGCCGAGATAGATAGAATTTTGAACTACAGGGGAGTCAAGCCTTAGGTTGAACAGGCAGAAAATTGGAGTTGAAGGCAACATCAGATCGAACATGTTCTTATTGAATGTCGTAGCAGGCTCGAGGCCTTCTTCGGCTCCTCTTTCATACGTTCTAATGTATTTCCTACTCCTTGTCCACCCAGTTAAACATTGTTTTATGTGGGGAAAATAAATCAGCACACTGGAGGAAGGAAAAACGTATACATTTTTGCAGGGCGTGACAGGTGGGTGCTGAGAGGCAATTTCCCTGGTTGGCAAGTTTAGAACTAAGTGTCACAATTTCAGAATAAGCGGCCGGCCATTTAGGACAGAGAGGGGGGGAAATTTCTTCACTGTAAGTGTTGTGAAACTTTGCAATTCTCTATCCCAGAGCTCTGTGGATGCTCAGTCGTTGAGTATATTCAACACCGAGATCGATTTGGACATGAAGGGAATCAAGGCTGCACTCACACAGTCCGGGCTGATTACAATGAGTTATTTTCAATTATTCCAAGTTTTCTGTGCCCTAATATGACTCTGTCTCTAAACTTCCGGTCTCCCTTTACCCCGGCTTGCCTCTTATTCTCTCTGTCTCTCTGCGTGTATATTTTTCTTTCTCAGTCTTCAACCTGGGTGTTTTTACCTGTCTTGTTACTTAAACCCTCTTTTGATTTCTGTCTCAATATCACTATCTCTGTCACCCTTTGCCTTCACTCTCTCCCTCTCTATGTTGATGCATGACTTCTTTCTCTCTCTCTCTTTGTCTCCTTTGTGTCCTCTTTTCATTTGTCTCCCTCTCCCTCTAAACCGTTCTCTCCTCTCTGCCTATCTCTGTATTTTTGCTCTTCAACTCCATCAATGGCTCTTTCGCTCTGTCTGCATCCATCGCCAAATCTCTCCTCTTTCTACTTCATTTTGTTTTATTTTTATCTTTCCTTCTGCACCATCATGTTTGTCCCTCGGACAGTTACTCTGTTTTTTTCCGCAACTTTCTTTCTATTACCAGAAATATCTCTCGTTCTATATCTCATCTCAATTTCCTCTGTCCCTGTCTTATGCTCCATCTTTCTCTCTCCCACTCTCTCTTTCTCTCTCTCACTCACTCTCTCTCTCTCAGTCTGTTTGTCTGTCTATCTGTCTCTGTCTCATCTCTCTGTCTCCTTCTCTCTCTCTCTCTCTCACACACACACACACACACACTCTCACTCTCTCTCGCTCTTTTTCTCACTTTCTCTCTCTCCTGTCTCCTCTTATCATTCTCTATCTGGTCTGTCTCTCCACTTCTGCCTGTCTGTCTGTCTGTCTCTCTCTCACACACATACTCTCACTCTCTCTCACTTTCTCTCTCTCCTATCTCCTCTTATCATTCTCTCTCTGCTCTGTCTCTCCATTTCTCCCTTTGTGCATTTTTCTCTCTCTTCTGTCCGTCCTTTTCTGTCCCTGTTCCGTCTCAATTTCTCCAATCGTTTTTTTCACCTCTACATACATTTGAAATATAATTAACCTTAATCTGTTCTTCATGAAATATACCAATTAATATTTATTGTATTTTAGTGGAACAATATCTTTCCGACGAATAAGTAAATCTAAACAGTGTAATCAGATATTTGTATTTAATATTAAGACACTACTTCCATCTAAAATAGTTGCATTCATTAACACATTTCCCTATTTCGCGTCCAGCACACTTCACAAGTAATTCATTGGACAATGTGTTTGAGCTGTGCTAATATAAAAGGCACTGTTCAAATTCCTTTTTAATTACTTTGTACATTTGTAGAGCAGGAACAATCCTCCTTTTTCTTTTGTTGTCCGAATGCACAGCGACTTTAGGTTTCTCCAGCCCCTTTGCTTGTCTTCGCCTGTCTACATGTGTCCATGTAAATCTCTCTTTGTAATGTCCCCTGTGTGTTTCCCTCACTATATGCCAAAATCTCCCTCTGCCCCTCTCAGTTTCTTTCTCCATTTGGGTATCTATTTATTTCCGCTTTATCTCTCTCCCACCAACATCCTCTCTTTCTCATTTGTTTCGAATTCGTGTCATTCATTTTCTTTCGCTGCTTCTTTATATATATAGATATATGTTGGTGCTTTTTCTCCGTATATTTCTCAATAATTTATTTTTTCATTGGCCCAAAAATTCATCCTGGTGCGCGAGAGTACGCACTGCGTACACTCGCGTATTCCCTCTTCAATTGCCGGTTTTCTGCATGCACTGCGCATGCGCTGAAAACCGGCACTTCATGTCTGGTCAGTTTCATGGATATGCGAGTAATCGCGTGGGATGGTGATTCTGCGCGTGCGTCGGAAAATTCATGTATTTTGTGAATGAGAGTAGTGTGTGTAAGCTCAGAGCAGTTACACATTTTAAAACCAGGAGCAGCAGCCATTTATACATTTGCCGAGATAAGTAGGAGGAAGAAATCCTTTTGGAGTGTGGCTACTGAGGTGAGTTTTTTAAATCTGAAAGACACAAAAGTTTTAAATGAAGTCTTATATAAGTTAAGAGTTTTAAAAATAAAAATAAAAACGGGTTTTGACCATTTGGAGTAGTATAGCAACTGTGGGTGTGTACAAGGCATATTTAGGTATCTATCTGTGAAAATGAAAGTTTAAAAATGAACTGTTTACGTTTCAAAAAGTTTTAAAGATGAAAATGAGTAAGTAAGTAAGTATGTATGTATGTATGTATGAATTTATGAAAATGTTACAGTTTTGGAAAATCAGCTAGGGCCGTGTGGCGGGTAGATGTGTTCCCAAGCTGATAGCGCACGTGTCCCACCATAGCCTGACCTGATTTTATAGCCACTCACTTAACTAAAGTTACTTTAACAACTATTTCCATTTTTTCATTACAACTTTCAGTTTGAGGAGGAAGCCTGTGTGAGAGAAAGATGCCCTTTTGCAATCGATTGTTCTTCCTCCTCTGTGTGATTGCGTATCTGAGAATTTTCGAATACAGACAACGAATCAGACGGAGGAACCAAGCCCGTCTCCTCCAGAGAAGGAGAAACTACTACCCACCAAATAGAGTGTACAGGCAGAGGCTGTCATTTGAGATGCTGTCGGAGGAGCTGTGTGTGAGGAGGCTGCGCTTCAGTAAAGAGTCAATTGGCCGAATCTGTGAGATGTTACAGGAGGACATTCAAACACGCACGAAGAACCGCAATGCATTGTCACTGAGCATGAAGGTAACCACAGCACTGAACTTCTTTGCAAGTGGGACTTTTCAGGCAAGCACCGGTGACATTTGCAACATATCCAAGAATGCTGCGAGGGCCTGCATTCACCAGGTCACAGAAGCCATTTACCGTAGGACTTCTGAGTTCATTAAGTATGACTTGTCTGCTCGCCATCAAAAGGAGATGGCGCTTGCATTTCATAACATTGCTGGATTCCCCAAAGTGATTGGGGCTGTCGATGGAACCCATGTAGCATTGAAGGCACCAGGGGTTGCACCTGTGACATTTATCAACAGGAAGGGGTTTCATTCACTGAATGTCCAGATTGTCTGTGATGCGCATCTCAGGATCTTAAATGTGAATGCAGGTAACCGTGGAAGTAATCATGACTCCTTCGTCCTCCGTAACTCTGACTTATATGGCGTCCTCAATGCATTGCCTCCAGGATCCGCATGGATATTGGGCGACAAGGGCTACCCGCTAAGACCATGGCTGATGACTCCCTACCGCAAGACCAATAATGAGGCTCAGGAGAGATACAACCAGGCACACGTGTCCACACGGCAAGTGGTGGAGAGGACAATTGGAGTTCTGAAATCACGCTTCCGGTGCCTGGACAGGTCAGAGGGGACCTTGCAGTATTCTCCTCAGAAAGTGGCAAAGATTGTGGTGGTCTGTTGTGCTTTGCATAACTTTGCCCTGCAGGAAGGACTGACCCTTAACGCTGCAGATGAACTACCTGCAGAAATGGAGGACGTGGACAATGCCAATGGGCCTGTGGGAAGGCATGATGGGGAAGAGCCAACTGCTGCTCAAAGTAAGGCTGCTCGGGAGCAGCTGGTAGCCAACACCTTCACGAGGTAGTGTCGCCTTGTACATCCCGCTCCCCCTCCCCTCTCCCCCTCCCCCTCCCCTCTCCCCCTCCCCCTCCCTCTCCCCCTCCCTCTCCCCATCCCTCTCCCTCTCCCCCTCCCCCTCCCTCTCCACCAGCAAGGCAAATAAAGGTACAGACACAATTTAAAGTGAAACAGTGCTCTTTTATTGCAGAATTACAGACTTCTGAGGTTCATTGTTGCTTTACATAGTTTATAACTTTTCAATGTTAACTAGCTACTTTTCAACTTTGTAAACAATCGTAAACAGAAATAGGTTTTTCAAAAATTTGTTAACAGTTCTCAGTAACTTTTTTGCTTCGTTAATGCAGTAAAGACATTCAAGATGGGAAATAACTCTTTCCTATATGTAAACAAGTTTAAATGTTAAATTTTTTTGTGAAAATAAACAATTTGAATTTTTATAAAGTGACTAAAGGCTGTACTTTTTCCATGAAAAGCTAACTTTCAGTTTCAGTGTCAAATATATATATAAATAAAGAAAAATGTAAACATGTAAGTTTTAAATAAAACTAAAAAGTAAACACTTGAAAAATTTAACCACAAATAAACTATTCCTGAGGGTCAATGGATGTGCATTGTGGAACATGCAACACCCTAACGTCTCTTGCGCTTTCTTGATTGCATCATCGTTGGTGGCTCTTGGACCTGCACTGATTCTGCGCTGGGAGCAGGTAAGGTTGGTTCTGATGGAGTCACAGTAGTTGCAGCAGAAATTATTCGCATGAGTCCTTCAAGAGACTCATTTATTTTACTAAGCTGCACTCCCACCAGTCCTTCAAGAGACTCATTTAATTTACTAAGCTGCACTCCCACATCGGGTTTCTGCAACATTCCTTCAAGAAAATCATTTATTTTACTAAGCTGCACTCCCACATCGGGTTTCTGCAACATTCCTTCAAGAGACTCATTTATTTTAGTAAGCTGCACTCCCACATCGGGTTTCTGCAACATTCCTTCAAGAGACTCATTTATATTCTTAAGCTCCATTCCCAGATTTTCCAATCCCTGCTTGACCAAGGTAAGACAATCAACTTCTTTCTCTGAAATAGAAGAGATCGATTGAGTCAAGCCTACAAGTTGGTGGATGTCACCATGCATCTCCTGTTCTGCTGCATATATATCTGTGTCTCCCACAGGCACTGTAGTATCAAGCTGCTGTCTGTTTGGCACAGAGCCAGAGGGGCCAGGAGTTGGAGAGGAAGATTGAGAGGACCTCTCCTGCAACCCAGATTCCAGAACCTCCATGTTTAATTCAGCAAAAACTTCCTCCTGCTGCTCCTCCACCAACACCTCACTCGCATCTCCCACTGGCTCAACATGCCCTTCACCAATGACCTCTTCGGCTGCAGACTCAACGCACTGCTCATCCCGTGACTGAGAAGTATGCTCTAAACCTATGTAAAGGAAACAGTAAAGATTAGCAAAGGTAAAGCATGATGTGCCACATCACAGAAGCTATTCAGCACACATCACCTTTGTCGAATCGTTCATTTCCAAAGGGACATCCGCTAAGATATCCAAAGATATGCTCGAGCCTTTCCTCATGTTCGGTTAAAGCCCTTAACATGACAACACCACCGCCTGTCAGTGAACGTTCTCTGGCGTTGTGAGCAGTTTTACTCTAAAATTGAAAATGAAAATCTGAAATGTAAGGGTTTTTACACCAAAACTGCATTGGCACTCACACAGTTAACTCAGTAAGCAACTCAAAGCATTTCAATCAAGATGACATTAGCATTTTATGAGACTTGCCTGGCTACAAAAGCCATAAAAATTTATGGTAGCATCTTGTGACTTCAGTTAACTCAGCTTAGCAAACAAACACTTTTTCAAGGCTTTTCATTTTAAATGTAAAGACATTTTAACATTGACTTTTGTTATAACTATACAAACCTTCAGCGTTCGATATAAATCGCTGAATTTTTTGCGACATTGCTCAGCTGTACGTGGAATGGTCGAGGTTGCGCTCACACTTTGAGCAACCTCTTTCCACGCTGCCATTTGGCCTTTTCGCGGCGGCTTGGACTTCTGAGTTCCAATTATCCGTGAACGTTTCGATTCTACCTCGTCAAGAAGTGTACGGAGATCATCATCACTGAAATTCTGTGTTCTTTTGATAAATTGGATAGTGCTGATAGCAGCCATTTTCGTTTGCTGATTATAAACAGTTAAATCTCTGAAAAAAATGATTTCTGTACTTTTAAAAGTACTTAAATTACTTTAAATCTCTTTGCAAATGTTTAACATTACTCAAATTATACTAAAAATCTTTAAACGTTTACAAAACCATGCATTTAAAACCTACTTACTGCAAATTCCACCTGAAACAGTGAGAAAACTGTGTCTTCAGCAGCTTTACAATGGTTTCAGTGGAGAAAAAAATCGGGGGCGTGGCCTATGGAAAAGAGACCTTAATGGGCGTGTCTTCACTCCACATCGCACGCAATGCAACGCGCACGCTGCGCTGCAGGGCAGTGTGACGTCATACGCTGCCCTGCACTCAATCAGCCAGAAGATGAATTTTCTCCGTGGAAAAGACGAAACGGCAGACGCGGTATGTATTACCGCGCCTGCTCCTTACACCCGCGGGAACGGAGCCAGATCAATTTCTGGCCCATTGAGTTTTTTCTCCATCTCCCTTGTGCCTTTCTATTTATCTTTCTGCTTTCTCTCTGTTTAGGTCCTATACTGTTCCTTGCACTCTTCCTATTTTCTGTATATTTCGTTTTCTTTCTGATTGTCTGTACTTATGTGTCCATCAAAATATCTCCCTTTCTGTCTCTTTCCAACATTACCATGTTAACTGTTCTTTTCTCTCTGCTCCTTCACCCACTCCAAAATCTTTCACTTTCTGTTTCTCTACATATTCCTTTCTATTGCTCTCTTCCCTACTTCTACCTGACTTGTTTGTGTTTCTCTCTGTTCAAAACTCCCAATCTCTCATTTCCCCTTGATATCAACTTC
Source organism: Squalus acanthias (assembly GCA_030390025.1). Lineage (NCBI taxonomy): Eukaryota > Metazoa > Chordata > Chondrichthyes > Squaliformes > Squalidae > Squalus > Squalus acanthias. The sequence continues at coordinate 9,400,683 of CM059442.1, read as the reverse complement.
TATGTGTATGCTTATCTATTTGTGTAACTCCATCTATCCATTTTCCATCTATCACACTATCTATCTATCTATCTATCTATCTATCTATCTATCTATCTATCTATCTATCTATCTATCTATCTATCTATCTATCTATCTATCTATCTCTGTCCTTCTGTCTCTCCATTCATTTGTAATGCTCCTATTCTGTCCAAACCCACAGCAGCGACTGCGAAGTTGTAGAATTCGCAATATATCGCGATTTTATTTAATAAGGAGAAAACACAGAGTTTCGTTCAAACAGCTTTTATTTCAGCAGAATGCTGCCAGGTTTAAAGTGGACACAAGCAGCCTGTAAAATGGCCGCCGCACCTCGTGACAGAACATTCTAGACTTTTCAACAGGCAGACAAGATGGCGTTCCAATAAACATTTGTGCAAGATCGATTAAGATTCAGCACAGTGAAGATAATACACGAGACATTATGGGTTTGCAGTATACACATAAATACTGAAATCGGTCTCCCAGGTACGAATGAAAGCTATTGTACCGAGTAATCAAGGGCCCATCCAAAAGACATTAATATGTAAAATCCCAACGACTCTACGATGAGAGAGCCGTTAGCAGGTAGTTATACAAAACACTTGGAAGCCCCACAACCCCTCCAGGGAGAACAACGACCGATTTAACAATGGGAGAAATATTAACAGGTACTCAGACATTTACGAGTAGCCCCGAAACCCATTAAGAACGGAGATCACCCATACAAGACATTTGAGCGCCAGACCCTAAACAAAAGAATGGACATTAAGGTTGGGCGGGAAACGGAAGATTTTGCACTATAATTGCAGGCTCCAAACCGTCCATCTTTCTCTTATCCTCTTATTCGTAACCTCGTGGCTGCTCCTGTGTACTCGTAGTCGGGCTCCTGCTTGCCTGGTGCCTCTTTGAAAAGGACTGTTGAACTTTCTGATCCGTTCGGATCTACCTCGTGTCGCGTAACGAAGACCTATGTTGGTAACTGGCAGCGGAACCAAAGGCCCGAGATGAGATGAGATGAGATGAGATGAGATGAGAAGAGAGGAAGACCATATTCATCGCCACGGTCAGTAAATCCCGACCGCGCCTGTAGGTCGAATAGCCAAGTTTTCCTTGCCAGGGAGTCTTCTTCGAACTTGCAAAGAACGATATCGCATCGATGATATTGACTGAACTGTGCTCGGAAAAGTACCTGTTAAACCAACCAACACAGGTCTTCATCACAGCAGACGGTCCAGCCTGCTAGCCGGAGCAGCAGAAGCAAGTAAACAAGTGGGACCAGGAGATCTCCTGACCGACACGTGGGTGCTGCGGTGAAAAACATCCGATCAGCTATTCGGAATTTCTCCGAGTTATCACGAGTGGTGAGCATGAGTCTCGAAATCCTACGAATCTAGTTAGGATAGATATTGATAGGGGAGGGTTTAAGTATTAAGGATACTTGTAATGTGTGCCCCTATTTACGGTGTGCCGTTTGTTCCTCGTTTCCCTAAGATCAGCTATATAACTGCTTGTAAGATTGTACTGTCATTAATCTGTGCTTATGACATGTATTTCATAATTTTAAATATCATGCAATAAAGATTTTCCATTTCGTACCATTCAACCGAGTCTACATGAGTTTCATCTCCATTACTGCTCTCGCATCTAAGTCCAGTGTCTAGAACCGTAAGGGCGAGTGATTCGAACCACTCACAGGTGTGTCTAGTGTTCCCAGACTGGCTGGAGACCAGAACAGGCAACAAGGCCTAGACCCGCACTGACATACAGGCTGCACAGAGCCGCGTGAATCTCACAGGCTGCGAGACACGCAGGGTCAGAATCCCTTACAGAAAATGGCGACCGCGGCAGGACACTGGCAGCGAGAGGGTAGTGTGTTAGACTTTGGAATGACTGTACGAAATGTTATGCAGGAAAAGATAGCAGATTATGTGTTCGGAAAGGTTAATCTAACTAAGAAATGGATAAGTGAATTGTTAGCGGATAAAAGCCCGCTAGAGGCAGCCGAAAGGTGGACAGATAGTAAAGAACATAAAAAGACACTTGAGAAAGCAGTCTGGCTTATGTGTTACAAAAGGCAGGTTCAGATTTCAAACCAGACCATTACAGCGCTAGTAGCTCGAATCAGTCATTTAGAGGGAGAAATGGATGAGAAGGTTTCTGGAGGGGAGGTGCTCATTAAGAATTTAAATGAGTTGCACCAAGAAAGCCAGGAAATCTCCAGTCACCTTAAAACAAGGATAGATTATCTCGAGTGCCAGGTCACTGAGGCAAAGTTGAATGAGAGCAGGTTAAAGGAAATATGTAGCCGCCAAGCTGCCCAGATAAGAACTCAAGAAGAGAGCTTAACGGGGGTTAGGGCGGCATATAAGTTGGCCCTTGAGGATAAGTTTGAGGGAGCCGACCATAGCGCCTGCCAAAGGGAGATAGAGCACCTCAAGAAGGCCGTAAACAAAGCGAACGGCATGGTGTGCCTGATCAGTCCGTCAGCACACCAGCCGTTAGTAGGTGAGAAGTTTAAGAAATCCCCACCAAGTAAAGCAGAAGAAGTAGTAGCCACTGCGCCCTCCGCGCCACCCAGCTATTCGGAAACCTGGGTAAGGGAGGAAGCAATGGAAGAAACGAAAGAGCCCATTGAGAAAGAAGTGGGAAAGGGACCGTTGTATCCAGTAACGGGTATTAAAAGGGGCCCAAACAGAAAAGGTGGGGAAGAACCAGGGGATCTCCTCGGACAGCTTGTGTTGCCTCACAGCTCACACCAGCTGAGAGCTATGATAAATCACGTACGGAAGCTGACCGAGTCAGACGACCCTTCCGTACATTTCAGAGAAGTTGAGCAAGCCACAGCCATTAACGGCTGCGATGATGGGGAGACAGCAAAAATGCTGCTGTTCTCATTAGACAGCTCGGTCCTTCAGTGTCTCTCGGGCGAGAGCAAGAGGGGAACCAAGACTTATGAGGAATTGAGGGACGAGGTCCTGGAAGTGTTGGGGGCGAACGATGAAGGTCCGTTTGCTAGAGTGGGACAGACAGTGCAGATGGAGGGAGAACCCCCGAAGGTTTTTGCCGACAGGCTGTGGCCAGTATCTGAGCGCAGCTGTCTAGGTGCGCCCGAGCGCGAAGATGTGGAAGGCATCGCTTTAACTCATTGGCTTAGGTGCATAATAGCCAACAGTTTACCAGCCGTCAGAGAGCAGGCAAAAGCATGGTTTGATCCCAATGACCCCAACATTACGGAAGAGTCGGTCTTGAATCGACTCACGTTAGGATATCGCAATATAAGGGGTATGGCAACCCGTCCCCTTAAGGGAAGAGTACATGAGGTACGACCCGCAGCCCCGTATCAAAGAGAGTGGCATCAGGAGGGTAATCGCGCCCCACAGGCAGGTAATGCTTGTTACGGGTGTGGGAAGACAGGGCACTGGCGCAAGCATTGCAGGAACCCTTGGAAGGATTCCAAGGATAAAAATCCCGCGGTCCGAGCCCAGGCGCCTGTCCCGGCTAAGGAAGCTAAGGCACCCACCCCTCCCGACGACATCGAAGTAGTGTTAGGAGCCATGCGCAATCTCTTGAGTGCACGTGGACAGGTGGCGGTCGCAACCGGCCCCGTAGGTGCCGCAGGACCGTCTAATAGTACCCCATGACTAGAACCGGCGCAGCCCGTCTACCTGTGTCCGCTTAGCTATGATGCGTGGAAGCGACCTTTGGTGGAGATGGAGGTAGAGAAACAGAGGGGTAGTTATTTGTTGGACACGGGAGCTTCTTGCACCATAATCCATACAGATAGCCCTTTTGACTCGCCGCTATCCACCAGGGTCCCATTCACGTTAGCGGGGTTCACAGGAAAAGAACAGGCTGGCACGTTTTCCCTTCCGCTATCCATTCGTTTAGGAACACTTCGCCTTAAGTGGAAGTGTATACTGATGGAATGGCAGGAGGGGGGTGGAAGAGGTATTCTTGGGTCTGATCTTCTATCGGGACACGGGATCCTCGTGGACCTCAGAAATCACTGTCTCTGGGGGGCTAAGGGTGAAAAAGGCGAGGTAATAGTGATTCCGGGGGAGGAAGAAACAGGGGTCCTGTGTACCGTACAGCCATCCGGAGGCTACGACCTCAGGCTTATGGTCGCAGATGTCCCAACGGACATGCAAACGTACGTGTCAGATAATATGCACGCGTTTGCAACCCACAAGCACGATTGTGGGAGGGTTGTCGGGTTTGAGGTCAGCGTAGATGGGGACCCCATGACCCGACCCCAAAAGCAGTATAACTTCCCCAAAGAAGCAGAACCCGATATGGAGACAGCAATGTCCTCCTTGGTGCAGCAGGGCGTGTTGAGGCCGATAGCCACACACGTGAACTCCCCATTATGGCCGGTTAGGAAGCCGGATAATTCGTGGAGAGCCACGGTGGACTACAGAGTCCTTAACAGTAACATTCCCGCCTGCGCGCCCACGGTAGCAGCAGTTGCTGACCTAATAGGGAGCATCCCAGCGTCTGCGACCACGTTCACGGTGCTGGATATCTCGAACGGTTTTTGGTCCATCCCGCTGCGGCGAGAGGACCAGTACAAGTTTGCCTTTACTTTCAAAGGACAACAGTACACATGGAACTGTCTGCCACAGGGTTTCCACAATAGCCCCAGTATTTTTCATCAGTGTATGGCAGGAAGTTTAAAGGAGTTTAGTCAGCCCAATCAGATAGTGCAGTATGTGGATGATTTGCTCCTATTTACGGACTCAAGGGAGGAGCATGGACCACTACTGGACGAGTTATTGGAGCTGTTAGCGAGAAAGGGTTTTAAAATAAACCCTAAGAAAGCACGTATCGGTCAGCGGGAAGTAAAATTCCTGGGACTGACCATACGCGCTGGGGAAAGAGCCATAGACAAAGCAAGGAGGGAGTCGGTGCAAGAATTACCGATTCCCAACAACGTAAGGGGTGTGAGGTCCTTCTTGGGACTGACCGGTTACTGCAGGGATTTTATCGAAGATTATGCGGCCACAGCAGCGCCGCTCCTCCGACTCCTCCATAAGGGGGTGGAGTGGTTTTGGGACGAGGGCTGCCAAGCAGCCTTCGAGAAGTTAAAAAGGGATCTGCAGACCGCGCCAGCCTTAGGGGCCATAGATGGGGGGAAGGAGTTTTTCCTGGAGGTAGCTGCCAGCGGAGACAGCTTAAGCGCTGTACTGCTCCAAGAGCGTCACGGCAAGCTGAGGCCGGTTGTCTATTCATCCAGGGTGTTAACGGATGTGGAGAGAAGTTTCTCCAATTGCGAAAGGCACCTTTTAGCCACGCATTGGGCTGTGAAAAGATCAGCGATCTTCACAGGGCTCTCTCCCATCACTCTCCTCACACATCACACAACAACTAAGATGCTTCTGGATGGGAGGATTAAAGATGGGACCGTAAGCAGCGCGCGCATTGCGCGTTGGACCCTTCTTCTCTCCCAGTTGGATCTTAGAGTAAAAGGTCTTTGCGAGCCCAGGCTTGCGGCCAATTTGGTATACCCCGGTACAGCCCACCGGTGTTCGGTGGAAGGGGTGTGGGACGTCAACATAGGTTTACGGGCCGGGATACATCCCACTGGGCGCGAGATTTATGTTGATGGGTCTAGCACAGTATCTGCTGGCGAGCGATTCACAGGGTGTGGAGTTTATGACCCTGCGGCAGACCTTGCCCTGGCGATCAAGTTCCCTAGCACCATGAGCGCGCAGCAGGCTGAGCTGTCTGCCGTGGTGTACGTTGTGACCCACCCAGACATTTTCCCAACCCCATACACGATTTGCTCGGACAGTATGTTCACCTGCAATTCGTGTACGGAATACCTGGCCATTTGGTCCCGCCGTGGATACACCTCCGCGGACGGGCGACCTTTAACGGTGAAGCCCTTGCTGGAAAAGATCTTAGCAGCAGCAGTAGGGGAGGAAGGAGAGATTTTCATCCATAAGGTGAAAGCTCACTCCTCCACAGAGCCCCGTGGGGAGGGCAACCAGCAGGCGGATGCGCTAGCCCGGGAAGGTGCCCGCAACGGCATTTTCTGGGACCCCTATGGGACCAGACCCATAGCAGCGATCCGAGGCAGGGACGGGAATCCCGGGAACGCCAGGGTAGCATTGCCTCTAGACCTTAAGACCGTCCAAGCCCAGGATCCCGCCCTAAAAGCAGTCCTAAAAACCATTGCTGAGGGGAGGCAGGTAGAAGGTCCGTACAGTACGGCAACCCTCTCAGTTAAGGAAGGCATGCTGTTCCGCGAGGAGCAGTGGGTTGTGCCGCAGCAGCACAGGAGGGAATTCCTCCAGTTGGCTCACGAGGGACCAGGGGCAGGGCACCCCGGGCCCGAGGTTACCTGGCAACGGGTAGAGCAAGCGGGATGGTGGCCAGGGCTCAGGGAACAAGTCCGCGAGTTCTGCGCAAACTGTCTTGTGTGCGCTGCAAACAACCCAGACCCCCAGAAAAGGAAGGTGCCCATGGGACACGTGAGAAGGGTAGAGGGACCATGGCAGTCGATACAGATCGACTATATAGGACCCCTGCCCACAACCCAGGGAGGCTATAAATATTGCCTCGTCCTGGTGGATGTGTTTTCCAAGTGGGTGGAAGCATTCCCTTGTCGAACAGCTACGGCACTGGTTACAGCAAAAATCTTGGTCCGGGAAGTGTTCTCGCGGTGGGGACTTCCCCGTTTTGTGGAGTCAGACCAAGGGAGTCATTTCACCGGCCATGTGATGCAGAACACCCTCATGCTTTTGGGCATTGAAGGGAAGTGGCACGTAGCACACAATCCCCAGTCATCCGGGATTGTTGAACGCATGAACCGGACCCTGAAGGAGAAATTGAGGAAAGAGACTAGGAACTCGCCCCAAAAATGGGCGGAAGTTCTGCCTTTAGTCCTCATGGGGGTCCGGGCCAGTCAGTCAAAAAGTACGGGGTACTCCCCGCACGAGGTGATGACTGGGAGGCTCATGCGAACCCCCACCCATGTGCTAGCGCCGGTGCTCACTGAGAGTCAGCTCCAAGAGATAAGCAGGGACAAGTTCGCCCAGACACTCTTGGAGCGCCTGAAGCAGGTTTATGAGCAGGCGGCTGGGAACATGGGAAGGCAGCATCAGGGCAATCGCTTGTTGCTGGAACCCCGCAAAACGCGGGAGTGGGAAGTAGGAGACCAAGTCATGGTCAGAAACTACGCCAGAGTAGGGAGTCTGGAACCACTGTATATGGGACCCTACAACATTGTAGACAAGGCGAGTCCCATGGTTTACGCCGTAAAAGTACCTCGGCGCTCTAAGTGGTTCCACATAAACCAATGCAAACTGTACCAGCCAGGTGCGCAGGGGAAAACTACAGGGGTAAATCCCGCCAGTGGGAAAGCACAGCCCCAGGTAGGACCACAAGGCACACAGGCAGGCATAGCAGCTTGCATCAGGGGAGGGGACATCCCGGAAGATCATACAGCGTTTTTCTGGAATTGGGGGTTAGATGAGGAAGAATTCAGGGAACTCGGGTCAGATGAGGATAGTGCAGATGAGGATAGTGATGACGACGGGTGGTTTCGGAGGAACGGTCCCGTTTACGATATGGGGAGAACGCGGGCTGCAGATAGAGATCCACACAGGGTGGACACACAAGCTGCAGGTCCCGAAGACAGGAGGGAGGAGCTAGGGGAGGCGGGGCCAGCCGCTATGGGAGCACAGAGAGTACTGGTGTGGCTCCCAGAGACGTGGCCGCCCGCTTTGAACGTCCCGTCCTCGGGGGAGGAAGAGATCACGAGTGAAGGGCCGCCTGCTGGGCCGAGCAGGGCGGAGCCACAAACTGCGAGCCCTGAGGTTAGGGAGGCGGAGTCAGCGGAGGCGGAGCCAGCGACTGTGGTAGAACCCCAGGTCATCCCGATGGAAGTCTCGGAACCCGGTCCGTCAGTCACGGAACCCCCGCCCATGGCAACTCCCCGTAGGTCAAGTAGAGAACCCCAGCCCAGGAGGATGTGGTCATGTCCCCAGACTGCCCCAAGGCGTAAAATTAAGGTTAAAATAACCCAGATACAGGCCGGCCACATCGCAGCAGCAACAGGCTGCGGCAGATCAGAGGGAAGGGTCAGTGCCCTCCCACCGTCGGGAAGAGCTCGCAGCAGCCTTCTCAGAATTTAAAGGGGCCGCCCTGAGAACGGGCGGCACTGTAAAGTTATAAGTTTTAAGTTTTAAGTTTATAGTTCAAGGTTAAGTTTATAGTTTTTTTAATAAGGTTAAGATTGTAGTGTTTTAACAGAAAACGATAAAATGATGGGAGCTTTAAAGATAGGTTTAGTTAAAGTTTATACAGCGAACGTGGAAGTTTACGTGAGGCGAGGTCAGGGGACCCGCTCACCCTTCACAGAAGCCAGAGACTCTTGCGAGGCTGGCTACCTCATTCTATCTGATCACAGGAACCAAGGAAGGATGGAACGAATTCTAGTATTGCTCGCGGCAATCGGATGTGGATTGGCCTATCGAGGCCGCACCAAGGATGTCGTGGTGTTTGGATGTTCCGGGGACACGGCCCCCATCGCGGTGGATGGGACCGGAAGACGGGAGGCAGAGGAGACCAGCACCTATTTCCACAAGGGAAGGTGGCCAGGATGGCTGGGAACGAACTCAACGGAGTATTCTAGCACATCGGGGTTTGCCTACAAAGAGACTTCTTTACTGTGCCCCAAAGTAAGGATCATCGCACCCAGGATCAGCGTCACCGTCGGCAAACGGATTTGTTTGACTTGTAGTGGGAATGTCCCATTGAGCCGATGGTGGTGGCTGCGAAAGCTGAGCAAAACTATGAGGAACTCTTCGGTCGAGTGGGAACGACTGGGTAATAATACCCATCGGACAATTACGGGGACAAACGGACAAGTGAAAGTCTGTTGGGACATATGGTGGGAACCGGACGAGGGAATTTATGTATGTATGTGGGGGTCAAAGTACGTTTGCCCCAAAGGCATCTCCATATTTTTCATTCATCAATGGCAGGATATCGGACAGGGGATGAGGTGGGATGCGAGCACCAGGGGGTGCGGAGCCCCATTCTCCCCGATCCCAGTAAATGCCACTGAGCTCATTACGCGCCCACGCAAAGCCCCGCCCACGATTCCGGTGGTTCTAGCTGAGGAAGAAGGGTGCCCTAAAACTAGTAAGGGACCCGGGAATGGTTTGGTACTGGTCCCCACAGACCAGATACTATTTCAGGGAGTACATTACGCGGTGGCCTCGGTGATTTTAAATCTCACCGAGGTGCGGTTACCAGAGTGGTGCCCCAAAAAGACGGAACAGTTGTATCAGGTCCTGTTGACCAAGATGTTCAGACAATTTTACGAATTCGATTTCGCGGAAATTGATAAAACAAGTTTGTACACCGCACCACAGGAAGTTTTAGATCAAGTAGGGAGGCAAAGAAGGGGTTTGGTGAACGATGCGTTCACTGCTTTTAACACGGGTACATCTGTGGTCAACGCACTAGACAGTGTGGAGCTGCAGACCCAGATTAATGGTTTAAAGACACAATTAAAAGACATTCTAACAGATGAGAATAAAGTGGTAGGGTCGGGTCTACACGAGGACCAAGCCACGACTCTCCATTTAAAGGAAATTATAGCAGAGCTGGAGAAACATGCAAAGACGGTAAATGCCCTGATTAGGGAAGATCGGAATGCATCCGATCAAGCTGCGCAGAACGAGGTGTGCGTGCTTTACGGGGCGTGGTTACTGGGCGAGGGCCGCAGTAATTTGGAGGATTTAAAACAAGGTTTGGTTCCGTCCTGGATAAGTAACAAACACCTGCGGGCGCTCCACCCTTTTCAGAACGCATTAAGTCCGTGCCAGCTCAGGCTAGCTTCAGAAGCTTACCCAGTCCCCGTGGACTGCGGACGTTCAAACCATACTATTATGGGAATAGTATTACGCATGCCGGTTTTGGGCGACACAGCAAAGCCCGCCCCGGTGTATCGGGTAGAGAACATTGGTGTCATTCAGGGGGGAGCCCACATTCATTATGCAGCGGTTCCACCTTACGTCATCCGCTGGGAGCAAACGATGACAGGTACAGATCTCTCTGGTTGTCGTGGCAGGGGAGCACACATAATACTGTGCCCCCAGCACTTGAATGCCTTTTTAACACCACAGTGCGGGTTCAGAACGACTGGCGCCAAGTCCATGAATTGCACCATGGAGGCAATGGCACAAGATCATGTGCCTCCGCAGGTAGCATACATCGGGGGTGGAACATATTGTGTTACCACTGCAGCGCAACACTACCAGCATGGAAACCATAGCCGGTGTCCGGTGAGTGACAGCAGTTTCTGTTTCAAACCCAGGGCGGAAGTTCAAGTAGCACAACAGCGAATTGTCCCAATCCCTGAACCATCCACTGTTCATCTTACAGTAAAAGAGAATTTCACCGACTTGCAGCGATTCGTCGCGCATTTTGGATACCTCATTCCCCCTCTCCCTGAACACCTCACCAAACTTTTAAAAGCCGTTGCGGTATCACAGAAACATTTTTACACATTAGAGCAGAAAACTGTCGAAATAGGAACAGACATTTTGGATATAGTGATTCCACCGTGGTGGAATCTGTTCACTAATATTGAAGTGCCTTCATGGATCAGAATAGCCTCCCACATTTTAGTCGTATGTCAAGTGTTTATTGTAGTGTACCTATTGGTCGTACATTGTAAAAGAGACAAGCGCCTCACCAAGCATGAAAACACGGGAGAGTGGCGAGAACGTTACGTGCGCGTGCACGATGAAAGCACCGTGTGATCGGAAAATGGCGTCACTCCCGCTCGCCACGTGCGCCGCGGAAGTTTGTACTCAATCATGATTTTCAGAGATTGTAAATACGTTGGGAACTCGACATGTTTTAAGAGTTGGTTGATTATTTTGGTGACGGTGTTACAGTTAAAAATGATTGTTTGGTTTTGGGTTTTGTTTTTCCTTTCCCTGAATAAAAGATGAATATACAGGTGATACGAGAGGCATCGGCCTGGTTACGCCGGGAAGGAAAACAAGTGGTGTAAGTTTAAGGGCAAATAATGCCTACGGTGATATAAAATGTAATTTTCTTGGGAAATAAGGACGACACAGAGACCCTAGCTAGGTTAAAGTTATGGGATTAATTTGCTGGATTCGGAGAGAAATCGAGATATTATTGCTCACCACTATGATTTTTGATACGATAAGCGGAGTTATTCGCATCAACAGGAGGGACTGTAGAATTCGCAATATATCGCGATTTTATTTAATAAGGAGAAAACACAGAGTTTCGTTCAAACAGCTTTTATTTCAGCAGAATGCTGCCAGGTTTAAAGTGGACACAAGCAGCCTGTAAAATGGCCGCCGCACCTCGTGACAGAACATTCTAGACTTTTCAACAGGCAGACAAGATGGCGTTCCAATAAACATTTGTGCAAGATCGATTAAGATTCAGCACAGTGAAGATAATACACGAGACATTATGGGTTTGCAGTATACACATAAATACTGAAATCGGTCTCCCAGGTACGAATGAAAGCTATTGTACCGAGTAATCAAGGGCCCATCCAAAAGACATTAATATGTAAAATCCCAACGACTCTACGATGAGAGAGCCGTTAGCAGGTAGTTATACAAAACACTTGGAAGCCCCACAACCCCTCCAGGGAGAACACCGACCGATTTAACAATGGGAGAAATATTAACAGGTACTCAGACATTTACGAGTAGCCCCGAAACCCATTAAGAACGGAGATCACCCATACAAGACATTTGAGCGCCAGACCCCAAACAAAAGAATGGACATTAAGGTTGGGCGGGAAACGGAAGATTTTGCACTATAATTGCAGGCTCCAAACCGTCCATCTTTCTCTTATCCTCTTATTCGTAACCTCGTGGCTGCTCCTGTGTACTCGTAGTCGGGCTCCTGCTTGCCTGGTGCCTCTTTGAAAAGGACTGTTGAACTTTCTGATCCGTTCGGATCTACCTCGTGTCGCGTAACGAAGACCTATGTTGGTAACTGGCAGCGGAACCAAAGGCCCGAGATGAGATGAGATGAGATGAGATGAGATGAGAAGAGAGGAAGACCATATTCATCGCCACGGTCAGTAAATCCCGACCGCGCCTGTAGGTCGAATAGCCAAGTTTTCCTTGCCAGGGAGACTTCTTCGAACTTGCAAAGAACGATATCGCATCGATGATATTGACTGAACTGTGCTCGGAAAAGTACCTGTTAAACCAACCAACACAGGTCTTCATCACAGCAGACGGTCCAGCCTGCTAGCCGGAGCAGCAGAAGCAAGTAAACAAGTGGGACCAGGAGATCTCCTGACCGACACGTGGGTGCTGCGGTGAAAAACATCCGATCAGCTATTCGGAATTTCTCCGAGTTATCACGAGTGGTGAGCATGAGTCTCGAAATCCTACGAATCTAGTTAGGATAGATATTGATAGGGGAGGGTTTAAGTATTAAGGATACTTGTAATGTGTGCCCCTATTTACGGTGTGCCGTTCGTTCCTCGTTTCCCTAAGATCAGCTATATAACTGCTTGTAAGATTGTACTGTCATTAATCTGTGCTTATGACATGTATTTCATAATTTTAAATATCATGCAATAAAGATTTTCCATTTCGTACCATTCAACCGAGTCTACATGAGTTTCATCTCCATTACTGCTCTCGCATCTAAGTCCAGTGTCTAGAACCGTAAGGGCGAGTGATTCAAACCACTCACAGGTGTGTCTAGTGTTCCCAGACTGGCTGGAGACCAGAACAGGCAACAAGGCCTAGACCCGCACTGACATACAGGCTGCACAGAGCCGCGTGAATCTCACAGGCTGCGAGACACGCAGGGTCAGAATCCCTTACAAAGTGCAGCTGAACTCATTACTGCCGCGTTTTTGTGCATTAAGCCCGCCTCAATATGTCAGATTATCAATCAAATATAACATTAGAATAAGTTGTTAGGTCATTCAGGCTCTGTGCTGCTAATATAAAATGTACAATCGGCCCAGTGCGGAGACAGGGAATGGAGTACGTAATGGAGTTCAGTTCCAGTGCTTGAAAACTTTCAGGTCTTTCTATGAATTAACTAAGCTAACAATTAATTTGAATGGGTATTTCAACGCGTTCGTCAGCTCCTCTCTGAACTTAGTTTGGGTCAGGACATAAATACACGTATCGGTGCAGGAACTGAGCAGCTGAAGCATTATCGCTGTTTGTTCTGTGATATAAAGCGAGTCATTGACGGAGTAATGAAACCGAATATCTGAAATCCGCATATAAATGTTATAGAAAACCTGTGCCACCCATAACAAAATAAAACTGCTGGATATGCTGAAGAGTATAACGATAGATTTCCTTCGGTTCTCCATCTCTGGGTCCTTGTGATGTTCTCCATCGCTGCGGACCCGGACTCCCCTGCGGACTCTACTGGCCGCTAAAATACGTCTGACCGTCAGAGCATTGAGCAGAAAAATCAGAAAGAACGGGACACAAGGGGTTAAAATGCGGTGAAACAAGTCAAATGCGACACATGGGAGTAAAGTCATGAAGCTTTGTTTATAGTTACAATTCCAGGGAACATTATCCATTATAAACCTAGGTTCATACACAAAGTACCAGGGGACAGACTCTAAACAGCCCAGCACACTCACTGTTCCGATACCACAGCCGCCGTTTTCTCGGTGCAATATTTTGTTTTCAATTTCTCACAACAAATGTCTACAAATCGAGAAAAGGTGAACGCGATTGTGAGACAGACTGCAACCACCGTGGTTGCAAAGCCAAAGAATGCAATAAAACTACACACGGAAGTAACGTTCAGGAATGAATATGGGAAATACATCGGAACAGACCAGCCCAATATGGCATCAAAGATAACGACCAGGAGATCGGCCGCTGCCATTCCCGCCAGGTGGCGAGTGATACCTTTGGAGAGACCGCACTTTCCTCCGGACAGGATCACAATCGCCACCAAGTTAACTGACAGAGAGAAAAAAGGAAGCAGATAAATTACTGATCAGACCTGGCGTCAAAGCAGCAGTTTGACGAGATCTGGTGTTGACTCGAACGGTGGAAACTGATTCACGGACCTGAGCGGCGGTTTCGGGCAGAGAAATGTTTGAAACACTATTATCGATAATGAATTGGGAACTCGATAATGAACGTGAATAAAGTGAGCACCGGATCCACTGGAAGGGCCGAGTGAAGGCGCAGTGCCGTTGGGAAGGGAGAAGGTTCTTTAGGGAGCAGGAATCCAAAGAGTTAAATCTGGATCTGGGCTCCAGATGGGACGGAAAGCGAATTAATGCCGTGAAGGTTTGAGGACAGCGGGAGTGGGGGGGGGGGCGGTGCAGGTGATTTGTTGCTCTGGGTTAAGAGAGCCGACTGGGTCTGGCAATAAACGGGAAAGGCCGAGAGCGGCGGCGGCGAATTTCAGACTTCGGATATGTTTGGAAATGGCAGCTGGTGATTGAGCCAATGAGTTAGATTGGGAGTGAGACAAGGAAAAAGGGCATGTTGGAGCTGGAGGGGATTCAGGAGTTGATGCTTTGGGAAACCAGATAAACTGAATCAATGGACAAGGAGACAGATGATTCAATGTAGGGTTCGGAGGGGCTGGGATTCACAGGGAGAGACTTCAGCAGAGTGCTAGAGGAAATCTAATTCATAGATCCCAGTAACACAACTCAGTTATTGCATTCAAACAGTAATTTCTGTGGTTACTGGTGTCATTGGACCGCTCGTTTGGGAGATAATGCTTTCTATTCATTTACTTTGCACGTTCAATTACAAATACATTAAATGCATTAATTAAATCAGCTTCATTTTAAGTTGGCACCGAGTTTTTAAAATGCAGTATTCTAATAATTCATTGCAATTAAGAAATAACTGATTCTATTATTTCAATACGTTTCAATTATCTTTATATATTCAGTCAATAAACAAGTAAAATGAACATTCCCCAAAACAGACTTAGGCCCTGATAGCGATAAAATAAAACTCTGACAATCTGAACACATCCTAACATCGCCTTCAAGTCATATTTTCTCATCATGATTGTACTGGAAGTTCCAGCAGTTTATTCCGATAAATTATTGAAACCAATGCCGCTCTCTTCTCTCGCTCTCCCTTCTCCCCTTCCTGTATTTTTCCCCTCAGTCTATTTCTCTATCGCTTCTCTCTATCTCTCCGCACTGTCTGCAATTTCTTTAACAATGCCCGTTTCACGTCCGATTCAACCCGAGCATTCTGCGCCTGGAGTCTGTTCACCATCCCCGTGTTTACTGTCTCTATTCAAAGATTCCGTTAGTTCAATGGTGAAGCCTCTCTGAATAGTTTAATGCTTCTACAAGTCTTCACCTGTTCACCTGCACTGTAGTCCTGTTTGTGATGAAGCCTCTGTGAATAGTTTAGTGTTTCTACAGATCATCCAAGTCTCCACCTGTTCACCTACATTGATCTGCAATGGATGGAATAAACAGAATCGAATGTCTCTTCCAGACAGACCTGAGAATAATTGAAGTCCCTTCTCCTGTAATTATAATGTACAGCGTTAGATGCCGCGATTGTTCCATTAACAAAACCCAAACATCACCGCTGCTCCTTTTAATCTCCAGAGGAATAGAAGGGCTCCTGATTCCAACAGATACAGTGCAAACTGATACAACATAACCTCAAAACATTTCATCTTACAGTGATGTGCAGTGACAGTCAGTGAATCTTTCCACACTGAAGCAGACAAGATGCGAAAGTGTCAGCAGCAAACTCGTTTCAGTCGCCAGACCTCTAAAGCAGCGTCAGATACACATACAGTGAAATAATATTTCATAACAGTGATAACCATTAAACACATTGAATTCACAGTTAAGCTGAACCATGTTATTGGGGTGGGAGGACATTGCGCTGCCTTCTTGTAACACTGAGACCGTTAGCTGTCTCATTATTAATCACTTATTAATGAAAAAATATTCCAGGACAGATTAGTTCTACAACATGAAACTAATAGCAGCTCTTGATGGTCTGATACCAGCTCTTAGTCCATGCACCTGATCCCAATACATTCAGTGGAACGAATAATCCAGTGACAATGCCAGGTCTGAATGAACAAAGATCATCACAGATATAATGCAGAATTTAGAAGACCGAAAGAGCAGAGATTGTGGACATTCCATCATTCAACTACTGGAACAGAACAGTCGGCAGTGTGAACCATGCACTGAGTAAAACATTACCAAGTACAGCTGCACAGTTAACACCGATTTACCCCATTGACATTTGACACGACGGCTTACCAGAAAATCCAACAGCTGCAAGAACAGGATAGTAAATGTCTTGTATCCGAAGGATTACTGGATATCCCATTTCTATGAGAAGCAGCGACTTCTGTTGGAGTGGAACCCACAGCTACGGCAGGCACTATGAACTGTTGCACTCCAATGGGCCATGATTTATACAGGGGATAAGTCTCCACTGACATGATTATACCTCTGATCATTGCTACTAGTTACAGTCAGATGAACAAACACATTACATCAGGACGTTTGACTCTGATGTAAATAATGTGGTGGATAAAACACAAACATCTCAATTTCCATGATACATAGATACATAGATACATAGAAGATAGGAGCAGGAGTAGGCCATCCGGCCCTTCGAGCCTGCTCCGCCATTTAATGAGATCATGGCTGATCCTCCAATTCAGTATCCCGTCCCCGCCTTCTCTCCGTAACCCTTAACCCCTTTTGCCTGTAGAAATATATCTAATTCCCTCTTAAATATATTTAATGAGCTGGCGTACACTGCCCTCTGTGGCAATGAGTTCCACAGGTTCACCACCCTCTGAGTGAAGAAATTCCCCCTCATTTCTGTCCTAAATGGTTTAGCCCTTATCCTTAAATTATGTCCTCTAGTTCTGTTCTCACCCGCCAAGGGAAACATTCCTTCTGCATCTAGTCTGTCTAGACCTGTCAGAATTTTATACACTTCTATGAGGTCCCCTCTCAATCTTCTAAACTCCAGTGTGTACATCCCTAAACTACATAGTCTCTCCTCATAGGTCAATCCCGCCATTCCTGGTATCAGCCTGGTGAATCGCCGCTGCACCCCCTCCATGGCAAGAACATCTTTCCTCAGATGAGGCGACCAAAACTGTACACAGTACTCGAGGTGTGGTCTCACCAGTGCCCTGTACAGCTGCAGCAAGGTATCCCTGTTCCTGTATTCCAACCCTTTTGCTATGAAGGCCAGCATACCGTTTGCCTTCTTGATCGCCTGTTGCACCTGCATGCTCGCCTTCAGTGACTGGTGTACAAGAACACCCAGGTCTCTCTGTACTTCCCCCTCTCCCAATTTATTGCCATTTAAATAATAATTTGCCCTCCCGTTCCTGCACCCAAGGTGGATAACTTCGCACTTGTCCACATTATAGTGCATCTGCCATTTATCCGCCCAATCACCCAGTCTGTCCAAATCGCTCTGGAGCTTCCTGGTCTCCTCCTCTGAGCCCACCCCCCCTCCTAGTTTAGTGTCGTCTGCAAATTTGGAAATGCTGCATCCGACTCCCTGATCCAGGTCATTAATGTAAATTGTGAACAGCTGGGGGCCCAGGACAGATCCCTGTGGTACCCCACTTGTTACTGCCTGCCATTCAGAAAATGAGCCGTTTATTCCAACTCTCTGTTTTCTATCTGACAGCCAGTTCTCTATCCACGTCAATACTTTCCCCTTTATCCCATGAGCTTCAATTTTCCCTGCTAATCTTTTATGTGGGACCTTATCGAAGGCCTTTTGGAAGTCCAGGTACACCACATCTACTCGCTCTCCCCCATCTATTTTACCAGTTACTCCCTCAAAAAATTCCAATAGATTAGTCAAGCACGATTTACCCTTTGTAAATCCATGTTGACTCTGTCCTATCCTGTCCCCATTTGCTAAGTGCTCCGCTATTTCATCCTTAATGATGGACTCCAGCATTTTGCCCACAACTGATGTAAGGCTTACAGGTCTGTAATTACCTGCTTTTTCCCTACTCCCCTTTTTGAATAGTGGGGTAACGTTAGCTACCCTCCAATCCATGGGCACTGTTCCCGAGTCTAATGAATTCTGAAAAATCATACTTAGTGCATCCGCTATCTCTAGGGCCACCTCCTTCAGCACCCTAGGATGCATGTTATCAGGCCCTGGGGATTTGTACGCCTTCAATCCCTTTAGCTTCCTTAACACCATATCCTTAGAGATATTGACTTGCATCAGTTCCTCCTTTGCAAATCCTCCTTAACAGATCTCTCTCGGGAGTAAGGCTGAAAGCGGTGCTCATACAGGACTAATCAACAATAATGAGCGGATTTATGTAGGTTCATGAAATTGTATTGACCCTTTTCAATCCTGCCTATTCATTTATAAATATTTCCCGATTTTTTCGCAGTGTACACTGAACCCAGGGAAAAATAATCTCGCTTTTCTCTATGTTCCTGCAGATTCCCAGTTAAAATATGAAGTTTCAGTCACTGAAACGAGTATAGTTAAAAGTCATTTTGAGGAATGGAGCCTAGAAATTTCTGTGGGCGATATTAGGGGATGAACACTGAACGTGGCCAATTGACATGCCTCTCTTCGCTTTTTTACTGCAGATATTTACATGTTTATTCTACATAGGTTAGCGGTTCCAGTAAAATTAGAACTGTGCATCCTCCTGAATCCATCCCTCCAGTTCACTTCTGGTCGGCCACCCAACCTCCACCTTACATCAACGTCAACCGATCCTAAACTCTGCTGTCCATGTCCAGCCCTCCCCAGGTCCCGCTCGCCCAACACCCTCGCCCTCACTGAGCCTCAGTGTCTCTCACTCCCGCAACTCCTTAAATGCAATATTATTAACCTTTGGTCTAAATTCCTACGTGGCCTCACCCCTCGCCATCTCCACCCTCTCCTCCAAACGTACAGCAAACCCACCCGTTATCTCTACATGCCTCTGACACTGGCCTCTTTAGGTGGGACTGCCCTCACTTGGTTCCAATCTTACCGATCTGCTCGTAGCCAGCCATCTCCAGCAATGGCTTCTCTTCCCACACCAACACCGTTAACTCTCGAGTCTCTAACTTTCCATTCTTGCCCATCCTTCTTCTCATCTACATGCTGCCCTTTGTGACATCACCTGCAGACATGGGGTTAGCTTCCACATGTCTGTTGAGAACACCCAGCTCCAGCTCCAGCTCTCCACCGTCTCTCTCCACCCTCTAATATCGCTTGTCTTATCAGATTGCACAACACCAGGTTATAGTCCAACAGATTTATTTAATTTTACAAGCTTTCGAAGCAGTTCGCTCCTTCGTCAGACTTGCTAACTTACCTGACGAAGGAGCGAACTGCTTCGAAAGCTTGTAAAATTAAATAAATCTGTTGGACTATAACCTGGTGTTGTGCGACTTCTCATTTTTGTCCACCCCAGTACAACGCCGGAATCTCCACATCATTATCAGATTGCAACATACTGTTTTGCCTGAGCTGTGTTTTGCTCCAATTAAACAGGAGGAAGACCGACACCTCCACCTTTAGCTCCACAAAAGAATCCATAACCTTGTTACACATTCCATCTCCCTCCCTGGCTGTTGTCTCAGTGTGTATTTCACGTTCTGTAACACTATTTGTACCTGACCGGAGATTTCGACCACATATTCTCTTCAACATAAGAGACGCCTACTTCCGCCAGCATAACATCGCTGGCCTCTCACCGTGACTCATTTCATCTGGCACTGAAGCCCTCAATCATGCATTCATCATCTCCAGACTCTCTGCCCTCTCCTCTAATCCACCGTCTCTTCATTCGTAGGACACGGGCCTCTCTTTTGATGGGATCCCCCTTGCATGTTTCCATGTTTTCCTATCAGATCGGAGCCAGAGAATCTCCAAAATTGGTTCTCTCCCCCGTCCCACATCCCGCAGCACCGTCACATTTGATGACTCACAAGGATCTATCCTCGCACTCTCTTGTTCCTCATCTACATGCTCCCCATTGATACATCCATCCGCAGATATGGGATCAGCTTTTCCATGTTCGTTGACGACACCAGTTTTAACAGTCCGTCCGCTCTCCCGAACCTCCTCCCTGTTTGGTCAGACTCCTTGTCCGACATCCTGTTTTGGATGAGCCACAATTTTCTCTAAACAAACATTGACAGAGCTAAACGCATCATCATGAGTCCCAGCTACATACTTTCTATCCAAGCAACAAATATGTTTCCCCACCATAACTATTAGCTTCGAAGGACCCACAGCATCCTAAGTGACACTAAGTTCTGCTTTATACCTCTTAGTCACTCCTCAATAATCGTCGCCTACTTCAACCTCAGCAGTATCACCGCCTCCCTCTTGCCTCAGCCCATCAGATTTTGAAACGCTTATCCATCCCTTTGTCACATCCGGACCCGACTATACGAAAGGGCACCAGGCTGACCTCACATGCCCCACCGTCCAGACACTTGCTGATACAAAACTCTGATGCCCGTATCCTATCCCACGCTTGATCCCTCTCGCCGATACACCTTCCATGTTATCTACTTTGGATATAGGTCCTTCAAAGCCTCCAGTTTATGCTGTCTTCCTTATGTTTCAATCCCTCATGGTCTCACCTATCCCTATTGATTCTATGTACCGCCTTGGTTCCATATAGTGTAATGCTCTTGCCGAACAAAATCCATCAGTTTCACTGTTGAAATTTTAAATTGAGCCCCAATGATTTATGTACGTGGGTCAGTCAATCTCTCTGCTCGTCCACAGTTCCTATCTTCTCGATAATTAGAACATGCTCTGATCTATCTTTCTTAGGTGCAAAGTGGACGACATCACACTTTCCCAAATTGAACTCCATCTGCCATCTCCCCATTCCCTTAATCTATCAATGTCCGTTTGCAACTTTTTTGCTCCCATAATCACTATTTACTGTGCCACCTAACGTAATGCCGTCAGCAAACTTAGATGTACGGTTCTGTATTCCTTCATTTAAGTCATTTATCAATATAGTGAAACGATTCGGTCAATCAGAATACCCCAGGAATTAGCACTCGTCATATCCTGCCAATTTAAGTACATAGCCAGTATCCCTACACTTTGTCTAATATCTCATCAACTATTTCCTCGCCAAACCAATAATTCTCCAATGCCTCCAATTCCAGGCGCTCCAATTTTTGTTCAAAGTCTCTTGTGTGGAACCTCGTTGAATAACTTCTAGAAGTCCACGTCTATATCATCCATAGACATTCCCCTCTCTACCCCCATCAGTTGTTGTTCTTATCAGTTACCTCATCACCAAATTCCACTAGTTTCTTTGGACATGACATGCCTTTTACAATCCATGCTCCAGAATTCCGTCCTTAATTCCCTCCAGTTTCCACACCTCTCCACCTTTAAGCCCTTCAACAAACCCATCTTTTTGACTGAGCAGATGGTCACCGCTCCTAATGTTTCCTCCTTTAGTCGGGTTCTATTTGTGTCTGATTATACTTTTGTGAAATGCCCTTGGATATGTTGTTCCATGTTAAAGGCGATATATTAATGCATGTCTTGTTGTTGTATTACTGTGTCCTTCACACGTTGATATACACAGGGTAAGGTACATACATGTTCCCTAATTTAACTTTAATCCAAATATTCCCTGTGGCTTTTGGGAAATCCCTGCATAATCTATCACATCCTGATTACAAGAAAGGATTCCAAGATTCCAGTTTCCATCAATAGCTTTGATAAATTTATCTAACGTGGTCCTTGTCATTGAAGTTACTTCTGAAGTTATATCTATTAATGCCTCACAACTACATCTTTCATGCAAATCTGTTTTTAAATAAAACCTCGCAACAAGCATTCCGAGGAAAATGTTATGTTTATTCAATCCTGTGAATTCTAAACCTTTATCTTGTTTGACGTACACGGTCAACTGGTTGGACTGAGTCTGATTTCAGAGGAATTCTTTTGAAAGACTTGTCATCTTCACTTCTATTAGAGGTTCCAGAAGCTGCTCATGATTAAAACAGAAAATGCTGGAAACACTCAGCAGGTCAGGCAGCATCTGTGAAGAGAGAAACAGAGTTAACATTTCATGTCGATGACCTTTCGTCAGAGTTCGTCAGACCTTTATTTGACGAAAGGTCATCGACCTGAAACGTGAAATCTGTTTCTCTCTTCACAGATGCTGCCTCACCTGCTGAGTGTCTCCAGCATTTTCTGTTTTTATTACAGATGTCCAGCATCTGCAGTATTTTCATTCTGTATTAGCTGCTCAGTGATATTGGTTTGCTGTCCTCTCTATGGCATTCAGTAAAAGTTGGGCTTTTTTGCCGACTATAATTTGTCGGATATTGCTAATATCCCGTCTGGTATAATTTATGTTTCTCCAATAATTGTTCTCAGACTGCACATATTGGTGGGTTGACTGGCGTGACTAGCTTTTTGTATTTTCTGGCCCTTGTTCCCTATTCATTGGTGTTTGGTGGTTTAATTTCCCGCCTTTCATTTCAAGGGAAAGCTGCACAATAATCTCACTCACTTTACCCCAGGTTCCAATGTTTATTTTCAAACACTTCTTAAATTTGAGAAACAATGAATTCCAGACGCTGAAATTCTCCATTCAATGTTTGGTTCGCATTTGGTTCCCCATCCCTCGTAAGTATAGGTCTATTTCTAACGGGCAGGGAGTGAAAGTATACGGTCTTATATTGTTCCTCCACACATTGGACTGGTCTTTTCATCAAAAATACACAGATCTAAGTTTATTACAATAATCCCTAGTGGGTACTACCGGTTTGCTTGACATTGCAGCAGCTGCTCTTATGGTTCCAGTGTTAAAGCGGTATCGCCAACAATTTCTCGCAAATATTATGGGAACGGCTTCGATGGTATATTTTGTTTTGAATGGCAACTGACAAAACCACTCTCCATATTAATTAACTGATCAAACCAATCCATATATTCATTATTTGATAATTAAATTCTCCATAATCATTAACTGATCAACCACTCTCCATATTCATTAAATGATCAATCACACTCCCTATATTCAATAACTGATCAAACCAATCTCTATATTCATTAACTGAACAAACCACTCTCTATAACCATTAACTGATCAAAACTCTCTCTATATTCGTTAACTGATCAAACAACTCTCTATATTCATAAACTGATCAAACCAATCTCTATATTCATTAACTGATCAAATCACTCTCTATATTCATTAACAGAGCAAACAACTCTCTATATTCATTAACTGATCAAAGCACTCTCTATATTCATTAAATGATCAAATAACTCTCTATATTAATTAACTGATCAAACCAATCTCTATATTCATTAACTGATGAAACCATTCTCTATATTCATTAAATGATCAAACCACTCTCTATATTCATTAACTGATCAAAAAACTCTATATATTCATTAACTGATCAAGCCACTCTCCATATTCATTAAATGATCAAACAACTCTCTCCATTCATTAAATGATCAAACCATTCTCTATATTCATTACATGATCAAACCACTCTCTATATTCATTAACTGACCAAAACACTCTCTATATTCATTAACTGATCAAACCACTCTCTATATTCATTAACTGACCAAACCACTCCCTATATTCATTAACTGATCAAACCACTCTCTATTTTCATTAACTGATGAAACCACTCTCTATATTCATTAAATGATCAAATAACTCTCTATATTCATAAACTGATGAAACCACTCTCTATATTCATTAACTGATCAAACAACTCTCTATATTCATAAACTGTTCAAACCACTCTCTATATTCATTAACTGATCAGACCACTCTCTATATTCATTAACTGATCAAACAACTCTCTATATTTATTAACTGATCAAACCACTCTCTATATTCATTAAATGATCAAACAACTCTCTCCATTTATTAAATGATCAAACCATTCTCTATATTCATTACATGATCAAACCACTCTCTATATTCATTAACTGATCAAAACACTCTTTATATTCATTAACTGATCAAACCACTCTATATATTCATTAAATGATCAAACAACTCTCTCTATTCATTAAATGATCAAACCACTCTCTATATTCATTTCCTGATCAAACCACTCTCTATATTCATTAACTGACCAAACCACGCCTTATCTTCATTAACTGATCAAACCACTCTCTATATTAATTAACTGATGAAACCACTCTCTGTATTCATCAAATGATCAAACAACTCTCTCTATTCATTAACTGATCAAACCACTCTCTATGATGATTATTTGATCAAACCACTCTCTAAATTCATTACCTAATCCAAGCTCTCTCTATATTAATTAACTAATCAAAGCACTCTCTATATTATCATTAACTGATCAAACAACTCACTTTATTCATTAACTGATCAAACCACTCTCTATATTTATTAATTAATCAAAGCACTCACTATATTCATTAACTAATCAAACCACTCTCTATATTCATTAAATTATCAAACCCTCTCTATATTCATTAAATAATCACACCACTCTCTTTATTCATTAAGTGTTCAACACACTCTCTGTATACATTAACTGATCAAACCACTCTCTATATTTATTAACGGAACAAATCATTCTCTATATTCATTAACTGATCAAACCACTTTCTCTATACATTAAATGATCAAACCGCTCCCTATATTCATAAACTGATCAAAACACTCTCTCGATTCAATAACTGAACAAATCACTCTCTATATTCGTTAATTAATCAAACCAATCTCTATATTCATTAACTGATCAAATAACTCTCTATATTCATCAACTGATCAAACCACTCTCTATATTCATTAACTAATCAAAGCAATCTCTATATTCATTAACTAATCAAAGCAATCTCTATGTTAATTAACTAATCAAAGCAATCTCTCTATATTCATTAACTGATCAAACCACTCTCTATATTCATGAACTGATCAAACCACTCTCTATATTCATTAACTGATCAAACCACTCTCTATATTCATGAACTGATCAAAACATTATCTCTCTTCATTAACTAATCAAAGCACTCTATATATTATCATTAACTGATCAAACAACTCTCTTTATTCATTAACTGATCAAATCACTCTCTATATTCATTAACTGAGCAAACCACTCTCTATATTTATTAATTAATCAAAGCACTCTCTATATTCATTAACTAATCAAACCACTCTATATATTCATTAAATAATCAAAGCACACTCTATATTCCTTAAATTATCAAACCCTCTCTGTATTCATTAAGTAATCACACCACTCTCTTTATTCATTAAGTGATCAACACACTCTATATACATTAACTGATCAAACCACTCTCTATATTCATTAACGGAACAAATCATTCTCTATATTCATTAACTGATCAAACCACTTTCTCTATACATTAAATGATGAAACCGCTCCCTATATTCATAAACTGATCAAACCACTCTCGATATTCATTATCTGATCAAACCACTCTCTATATTCATTATGTAATCAAAGCAATCTCTATGTTCATTAACTAATCAAAGCATTCTATCTATTATAATTAACTGATCAAATAACTCTCTATAATCATCAACTGATCAAACCACTCTCTATATTCATTAACTAATCACAGCAATCTCTATATTCATTAACTAATCAAAGCAATCTCTATATTCATTAACTAATCAAAGCACTCTCTCTATTATCATTAACTGATCAAACCACTCTCTTTATTCTCTAACTGATCCAATCACTCTCTGTATTCATTAACTGTTCAAACCACTCTCTATATTCATTACTTAATCAAAGCACTCTCTATATTCATTAACTAATCAAACCACACTCTATATTCATTAAATAATCAAATCACACTCTTTATTCATTAAATTATCAAACCCTCTCTATATTCATTAAATAATCACAACACTCTCTTTATTCATTAAGTGATCAACAAACTCTCTATATACATTAACCGATCAAACCACTCTCTATATTCATTAACTGAACAAATCATTCTCTATACTCATTAACTGATCAAACCAATTTCTCGATACATTAAATGATCAAACAACTCCCTATATTCATTAACTAATCAAACCACTCTCTATATTCATGAAGTGATCAAACCACTCTCTATATTCATTAACTGATCAAACCACTCTCTATATTCATTAACTAATGAAAGCACTCTCTATGTTCATTAACTAATCATATCACGCTCTCTATTATCATTAACTGATCAAACCACTCTCTATATTCATTAACTGATCAAACCACTCTCTATATTCATGAACTGATCAAAACTTTCTCTATATACATTAACTGATCATACTAGTCTCTGTATTCATTAACTGGTCAAACTGCTCTCTATATTCATTAACGAATCAAAGCACTTCTTATATCCATTAACTAATCAAAGCACTCTGTCTATTATTTTTAACTGATCAAACCAATCTCTATATTCTTTAACTAATCAAAGCACTCTCTATATTACCATAACTGGTAAAACCTGTCTATATATTCATTAAATAATCAAACCACTCTCTATAATCATTAAATAATCAAAGCACTATCTATATTCATCCAATTATCAAACCTCTCTCTATATTCATTAACTAATAAAACCACTCTCTACATTCATTAACAGAACAAATAATTCTCTATATTCATTAACTGATTCAAACCACTCTCTATACATTAACTGATCGAACCACTCTCTATATTCATTAACTGATCAAATCACTTTCTCTATACGTTAACTGATCAAACCACTCTCAATATTCATTAACTGATCAAACCACTCTCGATAATCATGAACTGATCAAACCACTCTCTATATTCTTTAACTGATCAACCCCATCTCTATATTCAGTAACTGATCAAAGCACTCTCTATATTTATTAGCTGATCAAACTACTCTTTATATACATTAACTGATCAAACCACTCTCTATATATTCATTAACTGATCAAAACACTCTCTATATATTCATTAACTGATCAAACAACTCTCTATATTCATTAACTGATCAATTAAGTTCTCTATATTCAATAACTGATCAATAAACTCTCTCTATTCATTTACCGATCAAACCATTCTCTATATTTATTAACTGATCAAAGCACACTCTATTTTAATTAACTGATCAAAATACTCTCTATATTCATTAACTGATCAAACCACTCTCTATATTCATTAACTGATCAAACAACTCTATATATTCATTAATTGATCACACCACCCTCTATTCCTTAACTGATCAAAACACTCTGCATATGCATTAACTGATCAAACAACTCTCTTTATTCATGAACTGATCAATTAAGTGCTCTATATTCAATAACTGATCAAAACACTCTCTATATTCATTTACTCATCAAACCACTCTCTATATTCATTAACTGATCAAACCACTCTCTATATTCATTAACTGATCAAACCACTCTCTATATTCATTAACTGATCAAACCAATCTCTAGATTCATTAACTGACCCAACCACTCTCTATATTCATTAATTGATAAAACCATTCTCTATAATTAATAACTGATCAAACCACTCTCTTTATTCATTAAGTGATCAAACCACTTTCTCTAGACATTAACTGATCAAGCCGCTCTCTATATTCATTAACTGATCAATCCTTTCTCTATATTCATTAACTGATCAAACCACTCTCTATATTTTTAACTGATGAAACTACTCTCTCTCTATTCATTAACTGATCAAACCACTCTATACCTTCATTAACTGATCAAACCACTCTCTATATTAATTATCTGATCAATTCACTCCCTCTCTTCATTTACTGACCAAACCACACTCTATATTCATTAACTGATCAATCCTTTCTCTATATTAATTAACTGATCAAACCACTTTCTATATTTTTAACTGATCAAACTACTCTCTCTATTCATTAACTGATCAAACCACTCTATATCTTCATTAACTGATCAAGCCACTCTCTATATTAATTAACTGATCAATTCACTCTCTCTATTCATTAACTGATCAAACCCCACTCTATATTCATTAACTTATCAAACCACTCTCTATATTCATTAACTGATCAAACCACTCCCTATATTCATTAAATAATCAAACGACTCTTCGTATTCATTAACAGAACAAATCATTCTCTATATTTATTAACTGATCAAACCACACTCTCTATACTTCAACTGATCTAACCACTCTCTATATTCATTAACTGATCAAAGCACTCTCCTTTTACATTAACTGATCAAAGCACTCTCAATATTCATTAACTGATCAAAGCACTCTCGATATTCATGAACTGATGAAACCACTCTCTATATTGATTAACTGATCAAACCACTCTCTATATTCATTAACTGATCAAAGCACTCTCTATATTTATTAACTGATCAAACGACTCTTTATATTCATTAACTGATCAAACCACTCTCTATATTCATTAACTGATGAAACCACTATGTATATTCATTAACTGATCAGACCTCTCTATATATTCTTTAACTGATCAAAACACTCTCTATATTCATTAACTGATCAAACAACTCTCTGTATTAATTAACTGATCTATTAAGATCTCCATCATCAATAACTGATCAAAAAAGCTTTCTATATTCATTTACTGTTCAAACCATTCTCTATATTCAATAACTTATCAAACCACACTCTATATTAATTAACTGATCAAACTACTCTCTATATTCAGTAACTAATGAAAGCACTCTCTATATTCATTAACTAATGAAAGCACTCTCTATATTAATTAACTAATCAAATCACTCTCTCTATTATCATTAACTGATCAAA
Source organism: Squalus acanthias (assembly GCA_030390025.1). Taxonomy (NCBI): domain Eukaryota; kingdom Metazoa; phylum Chordata; class Chondrichthyes; order Squaliformes; family Squalidae; genus Squalus; species Squalus acanthias. The sequence goes on along the minus strand of CM059442.1, from coordinate 9,371,876 downwards.
CCACTCTCTATATTCATTAACTGATCAAACCACTCTCTATATTCATTAACTGATCAAACCACTCTCTATATTCATTAACTGATCAAAACTTTCTCTATATACATTAACTGATCAAACCACTCTCTGTATTCGTTAACTGATCAAATCACTCTCTATATTCATTAACTGATCAAACCACTCTCTGTATTCATTAACTGATCAAACCGCTCTCTATATTCATTAACGAATCAAAGCACTTCTTATATTCATTAACTAATCAAAGCACTCTCTCTATTATCTTTAACTGATCAAACCACTCTCTATATTCATTAACTGATCAAATCACTCTCTGTATTCATTAACTGATCAAACCCCTCTCTATATGCATTAACTAATCAAAACACTCTCTATATTCATTAACTAATCAAAGCACTCTCTATATTATCATTAACTGGTAAAACCCCTCTCTATATTCATTAAATAATCAAACCACTCTCTATGTTCATTAAATAATCAAAGCACTATCTATATTCATCCACTTATCAAACCACTCTCTATAATCATTAACTAATCAAATCACTCCCTATATTCATTAACAGTTCAAATAATTCTCTATATTCATTAACTGATTCAAACCACTCTCTCTATACATTAACTGATCGAACCACTCTCTATATTCATTAACTGATCAGTCCACTCTCTCTATACGTTAACTGATCAAACCACTCTCAATATTAATTAACTGATCAAACCACTCTCGATAATCATGAACTGATCAAACCACTCTCTATATTCATTAACTGATCAACCCCATCTCTATATTCATTAACTGATCAAAGCACTCTCTAAATATATTAACTGATCAAATCACTCTATATATTAATTAACTGATCAAACCACCCTCTATTCATTAACTGATCAAAACACTCTGCATATTCATTAACTGATAAATTAAGTGCTCTATATTCAATAAGTGATGAAAACACTCTCTATATTCATTTACTCATCAAACCACTCTCTATATTCATTAACTGATCAAACCACTCTCTATATTCATTAACTGATCAAACCACTCTCTATATTCATTAATTGATAAAACCATTCTCTATAATTATTAACTGATCAAACCATTCTCTTTATTGATTAACTGATCAAACCGCTTTCTCTATACATTAACTGATCAAGCCGCTCTCTATATTCATTAACTGATCAATCCTTTCTCTATATTCATTAACTGATCAAATGACTCTCTATATTTTTAACTGATCAAACTACTCTCTCTCTTCATTAACTGATCAAACCACTCTATATCTTCATTAACTGATCAAACCACTCTCTATATTAATTAACTGATCAGTTCACTCTCTCTCTTCATTAACTGATCAAACCACAATCCATATTCATTAACTGATCAATTCTTTCTCTATATTCATTAACTGATCAAACCACTCTCTATATTTTTAACTGATTTAACTACTCTCTCTACTCATTAACTGATCAAACCACTATTTATCTTCATTAACTGATCAAACCACTCTCTATATTAATTAACTGATCAATTCACTCTCTCTATTCATTAACTGATCAAACCACACTCGATATTCATAAACTTATCAAAACACTCTCTATATTAATTAACTGATCAAACCACTCTCTATATTCATTAACTAATCAAATCACACTCTATATTCATCAACAGAACAAATCATTCTCTATATTCATTAACTGATCAAACCACACTCTCTATACTTCAACTGATCGAACCACTCTCTCTATTCATTAACTGATCAAAGCACTCTCTCTATACATTAACTGATCAAACCATCTCAATATTCATTAACTGATCAAAACAATCTCGATATACATGAACTGATCAAACCATTCTCTATATTCATTAACTGATCAAACCACTCTCTATATTGATTAACTAATCAAAGCAATCTCTATTAACATTAACTTATCAAAGCACTCTCTCTATTATCATTAACTGATCAAATCCCTCTCTATATTCATTAACTGATCAAAACACTCTCTATATTCATTAACTGATCAAACCACTCTCTTCATTCATGAACTGATCAACACATTCTCTATCTTCATTAACTAATCAAAGCACTCTCTATATTATCATTAACTGATCAAACCATTCTCTTTATTCATTAACTGATCAAACCACTCTCTATATTTATTAATTAATCAAAGCACTCTCGATATTCATTAACTAATCAAACCACTCTCTATATTCATTAAATAATCAAAGCACACTCTATATTTATTAAATTATCAAACCTTCTCTATATTCATTAAATAATCACACCACTCTCTTTATTCATTAAGTGATCAACACACTCTCTATATACATTAACTGATCAAACCACTCTCTATATTCATTAACTGATCAAACCACTCTCTATATTCATTAACTGATCAAACCACTCTCTATATTCATTAACTGATCAAACCACTCTCTATATTCATTAACTGAACAAACCAATCTCTAGATTCATTAACTGACCATACTCTCCCTATATTCATTAATTGAAAAAAACCTTCTCTATAATTATTAACTGATCAAACCACGCTCTATATTCATTAACTGATCAAATCACTCTCTATATTCATTAACTAATCAAACCACTCTCTATATTCATTAACCGAACAAATCATTCTCTATATTCATTAACTGATCAAACCACACTCTCTATACTTCAACTGATCGAACCACTCTCTATATTCATTAACTGATCAAACCACTCTCAATATTCATTAACTGATTGAACCACTCTCGATATACATGAACTGATCAAACCAATCTCTATATTCATTAACCGACCATACTCTCCCTATATTCATTAATTGAAAAAAACCTTCTCTATAATTATTAACTGATCAAACCACGCTCTATATTTTGAGGTTAGGCGGCTGCTTGAAGGCGAGTAGTGGGGGCGTGGGGATGGCCTTAGCAAGGTGTTCGTCGTCATCGATGACATGTTGAAGGCTGCGAAGAACATGGCGTAGTTTTTCCGCTCCTGGAAGTACTGGACGACGTAGGGTACTCTGTTGGTTGTGTCCCGTGTTCGTCTTCTGAGGAGGGCTATGCGGTTTTTCGCTGTGGCCCGTCGGAACTGTCGATCGACGAGTCGAGCGTCATATCCCGTTCTTATGAGGGCGTCTTTCAGTGTCCATAGGTGTCCATCGCGTTCCTCCTCGTCTGAGCAGATCCTGTGTATTCGCAGGGCTTGTCCATAGGGGATGGCTTCTTTAACGTGGTTAGGGTGGAAGCTGGAGACGTGGAGCATCGTGAGGTTGTCCGTGGGCTTGCTGTAGAGTGAAGTGCTGAGGCGTCCGTCTTTGATGGAGATTCGTGTGCCCAAGAATGAAACCGATTCTGAGGAGTAGTCCATGGTGAGTTTGATGGTGGGATGGAACCTGTTGATGCTATCGTGTAGTCCTTTCAGTGATCCTTCGCCGTGGGTCCAAAGGAAGAAGATGTCGTCGATGTATCTGGTGTACAGCGTTGGTTGGAGGTCCTGTGCAGCGAAGAAGTCTTGCTCGAACTTGTGCATGAAGATGTTGGCATATTGGGGTGCGAATTTGGTCCCCATGGCTGTTCCGTGTGTTTGGGTAAAAAAATGGTTGTTGAAGGTGAAGACATTGTGGTCAAGGATGAAGCGGATGAGTTGTAGGATGGCGTCCGGAGATTGGCTGTTGTTGGTGTTGAGTACTGAGGCTGTCGCAGCGATGCCGTCATTGTGGGGGATATTGGTGCAGAGTGCCGATACGTCCATTGTGACGAGGAGTGTTCCTGGTTCAACTGGACCATGGGTGCTGAGTTTCTGCAAGAAGTCTGTAGTGTCACGACAGAAGCTGTGGGTTCCCTGTACGATGGGGTTCAGGATGCCCTCGACGTACCCAGAGAGGTTCTCACACAGGGTTCCGTTGCCTGGTACGATAGGACGTCCGGGTGTGTTGGCTTTGTGTATCTTTGGGAGGCAGTAAAAGTCTCCTACGCGGGGAGTACGTGGGATGAGAGCGCGTAGGATGTTTTGAAGGTCTGGATCGAAGGTCTTGATCAGTCTATTGAGTTGGCGGGTGTGTTCTTTGGTCGGATCTGCGGGTAGCTGTCTGTAGTGTTCCTGGTTGTCCAGTTGTCGGTATGTCAGAAACTGATAGCCAAGTTCCGCAATCATGAGGAGGGCCTCAATCGCGATATCAGGTTCATGTCACGATACAGAACGTGACTTGACATCATGGCCAGTCTTCCCAGGTGTTTTTTTTTTTAAAAAGGCTAACACAAGAACCTACACAGATTGACAGGATATGCAGCCAGCAGGTGGTTTGACACGTTGGACCCCCTGGGACACATCTCATTGTCATGGCTATGCTCTTTGATGTGGGAAAGATTTGAATATATTTTGTCTGTGTTTAAATTTTGAATTCTGGGAGATTCTCTCACTGCTAAACTTACCTGACGAAGGAGCGAACTGCTCCGAAAGCTTGTAAAATTAAATAAATCTGTTGGACTATAACCTGGTGTTGTGCGACTTCCTATATTTATTGACTGATTAACCTACTCTTTATATACATTAACTGATCAAACCTCTCTGTATATTCATTAACTGATCAATTAAGTTCTCTATATTCAATAACTGATCAAAATAACTCTCTATATTAATTTACTGATCAAACCACTCTCTATATTCATTAACTGATCAAACCACTCTCTATATTCACTAACTGATCAAAACACTCTCTATATTCATTAACTGATCAAACCACTCTCTATATTCATTAACTGATCAAACCACTCTCTATATTCATGAACTGATCAAAACACTCTCCATATTCAATAACTGATCAAAACACTCTCTATATTCATTAACTGATCAAACCACTCTCCATATTCATTAAATGATCAAAACACTCTCCATATTCAATAACTGATCAAACCACTCTCTGTGTTCATTAAGTGATCAAACCACACTCTATATTAATTAACTGATCAAACCACTCTCTATATTCATTAACTGATCAAACCACTCTCTATATTCATTAACTGATCAAACCACTCTCTATATTCATTTACTGATCAAACCACTCTCTATATTTATTAACTGAGCAAACCACTCTCTATATTCATTAACTGACCCAACCACTCTCTATATTAATTAATTGATAAAACCATTCTCTATAATTATTAACTAATGAAACCACTCTCTATCTTCATTAACTGATCAAACCTATCACTATATTAATTAACTGATCAGAACACTCTCTATATTCATTAACTTATCAAACCACTCTCTATATTCATTAACTAATCAAACCACTCTCTATATTCATTAACAGAACAAACCACTCTCTATATTCATTAACTAATCAAATCACTCTCTATATTCATTAATTGATCAAACCACACTCTCTATACTTTAACTGATCGAACCACTCTCTATATTCGTTAACTAATCAAGCCACTCTCTATACTTTAACTGATCGAACCACTCTCTATATTCGTTAACTGATCAAGCCACTCTCTATATTCATTAACTGATCAAAGCACTCTCTATATTTATTATCTGCACTGATCAGCTATTCTGTATATACATTAACTGATCAAACCACTCTCTATAATAATTAACTGATCAAACCACTCTGTATATTCATTAACTCATCAAACCTCTATATATATTCATTAACTGATCAAAACACTCTCTATATTCATTAACTGATCTATTAAGATCTCTATATTCAACAACTGATCAAAAGAACTTTCTATATACATTTACTGTTCAAACCATTCTCTATATTCATTAACTGATCAAAAAACACTCTATATTAATTAACTGATCAAACTACTCTCTATATTCATTAACTGATCAAAACACTCAATATGTTCATTAACTGATCAAGCAACTCTCTATATTCATGAACTGATCAATTAAGTGCTCGATATTCAATAAGTGATCAAAACACTCTCTATATTAATTAACTGATCAATTCACTCTCTCTGTTCATTAACTGATCAAACCACTCTCTATATTCATTAATAATCCAAACACTCTCGATATTCATTAACTAATCAAACCACTCTCTATATTCATTAACGAATCAAATCACTCTCTATATTCATTAACAGAACAAATCATTCTCTATATTCATTATCTGATCAAACCACGCTCTCTGTACATTAACTGATCGAACCACACTCTATATTCATTAACTGATCAAACGACTCAATATATTCATTAACTGATCGAACCACACTCTATTTTCATCAACTGATCAAACCACTCAATATATTCATTAACTGATCAAACCATCTCAATATTCATTAACTGATCAAAACAATCTCGATATTCATGAACTGATCAAACCATTCTCTATATAAATTAACTGATCAAAGCACTCCCTATATTTATTGACTGATCAAACTACTCTTTATAGACATTAACTGATCAAACCACTCTGTATATTCATTAACTGATCAAACCTCTCTATATATTCATTAACTGATCAAACAACTCTCTATATTCATTAACTGATCAAACTCATCTCTATATTCATTAACTGATCAAACCACTCTATATATTCATTAACTAATCAAACCACTCTATATATTCATTAACTGATCAAACCACTCTCTATATTCATTAACTGATCAAACCACTCTCTATATTCATTAACTGATCCAAACACTCTCCATATTCATTAACTGATCAAACCACTCTCTATATTCATTAACTGATCAAAACACTCTCTATATTCATTAACTGATCAAACAACTCTCTATCTTGATTTACTGATCAAACCACTCTCTATAATCATTAATTGATCAAACCATTCTCTATAATTATTAACTGATCAAAACATTCTCTATATTCATTAACTGATCAAACCACTCTCTATATTCATTAACTGATCAAACCACTCTCTATATTCATTTACTGATCAAACCACTCTCTATATTTATTAACTAAGCAAACCACTCTCGATATTCATTAACTGACCCAACCACTCTCTATATTAATTAATTGATAAAACCATTCTCTATAATTATTAACTAATGAAACCTCCCTCTATCTTCATTAACTGATCAAACCTATCTCTATATTCATTAACTTATCAAGCCACTCGCTATATTCATTAACTAATCAAACCTTTCTCTATATTCATGAACTGATCAATTAAGTGCTCGATATTCAATAAGTGATCAAAACACTCTCTTTATTCATGAACTGATCTAACCACTCTCTATATTCATTAACTGATCAAACCTTTCTCTATATTCATGAACTGATCAATTAAGTGCTCGATATTCAATAAGTGATCAAAACACTCTCTATATTAATTAACTGATCAATTCACTCTCTCTGTTCATTAACTGATCAAACCACTCTCTATATTCATTAATAATCCAAACACTCTCGATATTCATTAACTAATCAAACCACTCTCTATATTCATTAACTAATCAAATCACTCTCTATATTCATTAACAGAACAAATCATTCTCTATATTCATTATCTGATCAAACCACGCTCTCTGTACATTAACTGATCGAACCACACTCTATATTCATTAACTGATCAAACCACTCAATATATTCATTAACTGATCGAACCACACTCTATTTTCATTAACTGATCAAACCACTCAATATATTCATTAACTGATCAAACCATCTCAATATTCATTAACTGATCAAAACAATCTCGATATTCATGAACTGATCAAACCATTCTCTATATACATTAACTGATCAAAGCACTCCCTATATTTATTGACTGATCAAACGACTCTTTATAGACATTAACTGATCAAACCACTCTGTATATTCATTAACTGATCAAACCTCTCTATATATTCATTAACTGATAAAACAACTCTCTATATTCATTAACTGATCAAACTCATCTCTATATTCATTAACTGATCAAACCACTCTATATATTCATTAACTAATCAAACCACTCTATATATTCATTAACTGATCAAACCACTCTCTATATTCATTAACTGATCAAACCACTCTCTATATTCATTAACTGATCCAAACACTCTCCATATTCATTAACTGATCAAACCACTCTCTATATTCATTAACCGATCAAAACACTCTCTATATTCATTAACTGATCAAAACACTCTCTATATTCATTAACTGATCAAACAACTCTCTATATTGATTTACTGATCAAACCACTCTCTATAATCATTAATTGATCAAACCATTCTCTATAATTATTAACTGATCAAAACATTCTCTATATTCATTAACTGATCAAACCACTCTCTATATTTTTAGCTCATCAAACTACTCTTTCTATTCATTAACCGATCAAACCACTCTCTATCTTCTTTAACTGATCAAACCACTCTCTATATTAATTAGCTGATCAATTCACTCTCTCTATTCCTTAACTGATCAAAACACTTCCTATATTCATTAACTTATCAATCCACTCTCTATATTCATTAACTGATCAAACCACTCTCTATATCCATTAACTAATCAAAACACTCTCTATATTCATTAACAGAACAAAGCATTCTCTATATTTTTAACTGAGCAAACCACTCTCTATATTCATTAATTAATCAAAGCACTCTCTATATTCATTAACTGAGCAAACCACTCTCTATATTCATTAATTGATCAAACCATTCTCTATAATTATTAACTGATCAAACCACTCTCTATATGCATTAATTGATCAAACCATTCTCTATAATTATAAACAGATCAAACCACTCTCTATATTCATTAACTGATCAAACCACTCTCTATTTTCATTAAATGATCCACCACTCTCTATATTCATTAATTGATCAAAGCACTCTCTATATTCATTAACTGGTCAAACCAATCTCTATATTCATTAACTGATCAAACCACTCTCTATATTCATTAACTGATCAAACCACTCTCTATGTTCATTAATTGATCAAAGCACTCTCTATATTCATTAACCTAGCAAACCACTCTCTATATTAATTAATTGATCAAACCATTCTCTATAATTATTAACTGATCAAACCACTCTCTATGTTCATTAACTGATCAAACCACACTCTATATTCATTAACTGATCAAAGCACTCTCTATAATCATTAACTGATCAAACCACTCTCTATATTCATTAATTGATCAAGGCACTCTCTATATTCATTAACTGATCAAACCACTCTCTATATTCATTAACTGATCAAACCATTATCTATAATTATAAACAGATCAAACCACTCCCTATATTCCTTAACTGATCAAACCACTCTCTATTTTCATTAAATGATCCACCACTCTCTATCTTCATTAACTGATCAAACCACTCTCTATGTTCATTAATTGATCAAAGCACTCTCTATATTCATTAACTGAGCAAACCACTCTCTATATTCATTAATTGATCAAACCATTCTCTATAATTATTAACTGATCAAACCACTCTCGATGTTCATTAACTGATCAAACCACACTCTATATTCATTAACTGATCAAAGCACTCTCTATATTCATAAACTGATCAAACCACTCTATATATTCATTAACTGATCAAACCACTCTCTATTCATTAACTGATCAAACCACTCTCTATATTCCTTAACTGATCAAACAACTCTCTATGCATTAACTGATCAAAACACTCTCCATATTCATTAACTGATCAAACCACTCTCTATATTCAAGAACTGATCAATTAAGTGCTCTATATTCAATAACTGGGCAAAACACTCTCTATATTCATTTACTGATCAAATCACTCTCTATATTCATTAACTGATCAAACCACTCTCTATGTTCATTAACTGATCAAACCACTCTCTATATTCATTAACTGATCAAACCACTCTCTATATTCATTAACAGATCAAACCTCTCTCTATATTCATTATCTGATCAAACCACTCTCTATAGTCATTAACAGATCAAACCACTCTCTATATACATTAACTGATCAATCCGCTCTCTATATTTTATTAACTGATCAATCCTTTATCTATATTCATTAACTGATCAAACCACTCTCTATATTTTTAACTGATCAAACCACTCTCTATATTAATTAACTGATCAATTCACTCTCTCTATTCATTAACTGATCAAACCACACTATATATTCATTAACTGATCAAACCACTCTCTATATTCATTAATAATCAAACCACTCTCCATATTCATTAACTGATCAAACCACTCTCTATAATCATTAACTTATCAAAAAAACCTCTCTATATTCATTAACTGATCAAACCACTCTCTATGTTCATTAACTGACCGAACCACTCTCTATATTCATTAACTGATCAAACCACTCTATCAATACATTAACTGATCAAACCACTCTCAATAATCATTAACGGATCAAACCACTCTCGATATTCATGAACTGATCAAACCACTCTCTATATTCATTAACTGATCAAACCACTCAATATATTCATTAACTGATCGAACCACACTCTATTTTCATTAACTGATCAAACCACTCAATATATTCATTAACTGATCAAACCATCTCAATATTCATTAACTGATCAAAACAATCTCGATATTCATGAACTGATCAAACCATTCTCTATATACATTAACTGATCAAAGCACTCCCTATATTTATTGACTGATCAAACGACTCTTTATAGACATTAACTGATCAAACCACTCTGTATATTCATTAACTGATCAAACCTCTCTATATATTCATTAACTGATAAAACAACTCTCTATATTCATTAACTGATCAAACTCATCTCTATATTCATTAACTGATCAAACCACTCTATATATTCATTAACTAATCAAACCACTCTATATATTCATTAACTGATCAAACCACTCTCTATATTCATTAACTGATCAAACCACTCTCTATATTCATTAACTGATCCAAACACTCTCCATATTCATTAACTGATCAAACCACTCTCTATATTCATTAACCGATCAAAACACTCTCTATATTCATTAACTGATCAAAACACTCTCTATATTCATTAACTGATCAAACAACTCTCTATATTGATTTACTGATCAAACCACTCTCTATAATCATTAATTGATCAAACCATTCTCTATAATTATTAACTGATCAAAACATTCTCTATATTCATTAACTGATCAAACCACTCTCTATATTTTTAGCTCATCAAACTACTCTTTCTATTCATTAACCGATCAAACCACTCTCTATCTTCTTTAACTGATCAAACCACTCTCTATATTAATTAACTGATCAATTCACTCTCTCTATTCCTTAACTGATCAAAACACTCCCTATATTCATTAACTTATCAATCCACTCTCTATATTCATTAACTGATCAAACCACTCTCTATATCCATAAACTAATCAAAACACTCTCTATATTCATTAACAGAACAAAGCATTCTCTATATTTTTAACTGAGCAAACCACTCTCTATATTCATTAATTAATCAAAGATCTCTCTATATTCATTAACTGAGCAAACCACTCTCTATATTCATTAATTGATCAAACCATTCTCTATAATTATTAACTGATCAAACCACTCTCTATATGCATTAATTGATCAAACCATTCTCTATAATTATAAACAGATCAAACCACTCTCTATATTCATTAACTGATCAAACCACTCTCTATTTTCATTAAATGATCCACCACTCTCTATATTCATTAATTGATCAAAGCACTCTCTATATTCATTAACTGGTCAAACCAATCTCTATATTCATTAACTGATCAAACCACTCTCTATATTCATTAACTGATCAAACCACTCTCTATGTTCATTAATTGATCAAAGCACTCTCTATATTCATTAACCTAGCAAACCACTCTCTATATTAATTAATTGATCAAACCATTCTCTATAATTATTAACTGATCAAACCACTCTCTATGTTCATTAACTGATCAAACCACACTCTATATTCATTAACTGATCAAAGCACTCTCTATAATCATTAACTGATCAAACCACTCTCTATATTCATTAATTGATCAAGGCACTCTCTATATTCATTAACTGATCAAACCACTCTCTATATTCATTAACTGATCAAACCATTATCTATAATTATAAACAGATCAAACCACTCCCTATATTCCTTAACTGATCAAACCACTCTCTATTTTCATTAAATGATCCACCACTCTCTATCTTCATTAACTGATCAAACCACTCTCTATGTTCATTAATTGATCAAAGCACTCTCTATATTCATTAACTGAGCAAACCACTCTCTATATTCATTAATTGATCAAACCATTCTCTATAATTATTAACTGATCAAACCACTCTCGATGTTCATTAACTGATCAAACCACACTCTATATTCATTAACTGATCAAAGCACTCTCTATATTCATAAACTGATCAAACCACTCTATATATTCATTAACTGATCAAACCACTCTCTATTCATTAACTGATCAAACCACTCTCTATATTCCTTAACTGATCAAACAACTCTCTATGCATTAACTGATCAAAACACTCTCCATATTCATTAACTGATCAAACCACTCTCTATATTCATGAACTGATCAATTAAGTGCTCTATATTCAATAACTGGGCAAAACACTCTCTATATTCATTTACTGATCAAATCACTCTCTATATTCATTAACTGATCAAACCACTCTCTATGTTCATTAACTGATCAACCCACTCTCTATATTCATTAACTGATCAAACCACTCTCTATATTCATTAACAGATCAAACCTCTCTCTATATTCATTATCTGATCAAACCACTCTCTATAGTCATTAACAGATCAAACCCCTCTCTATATACATTAACTGATCAATCCGCTCTCTATATTTTATTAACTGATCAATCCTTTATCTATATTCATTAACTGATCAAACCACTCTCTATATTTTTAACTGATCAAACCACTCTCTATATTAATTAACTGATCAATTCACTCTCTCTATTCATTAACTGATCAAACCACACTATATATTCATTAACTGATCAAACCACTCTCTATATTCATTAATAATCAAACCACTCTCCATATTCATTAACTGATCAAACCACTCTCTATAATCATTAACTTATCAAAAAAACCTCTCTATATTCATTAACTGATCAAACCACTCTCTATGTTCATTAACTGACCGAACCACTCTCTATATTCATTAACTGATCAAACCACTCTATCAATACATTAACTGATCAAACCACTCTCAATAATCATTAACGGATCAAACCACTCTCGATATTCATGAACTGATCAAACCACTCTCTATATTCATTAACTGATCAAACCACTCTCTATATTCATTAACTGATCAAATCACTCTCTATATTCATTAAATGATCAAACCACCCTGTACATTCTTTAGCTGATCAAACCTCTCTCTATTTTCATTAACTGATCCACCACTCTCTATATTCATTAATTGATCAAAGCACTCTCTATATTCATCAACTGATCAAACCACTCTCTATAATCATTAACTGATCGAACCACTCTCTATATTCATTAATTGATCAAGGCACTCTCTATATTCATTAACTGATCAAACCACTCTCTATATTCATTAACTGATCAAATCACTCTCTATATTCATTAACTGAGCAAACCACTCTCTATATTCATTAATTAATCAAAGCACTCTCCATATTCATTAACTGAACAAACCACTCTCTATATTCATTATTTGATCAAACCATTCTCTATTATTATTAACTGATCAAACCACTCTCTATATTCATTAATTGATCAAACCATTCTCTATAATTATAAACAGATCAAACCACTCAATATATTCATTACCTGATCAAACCACTCTCTATTTTTATTAAATGATCCACCACTCTCTATATTCATTAATTGATCAAAGCACTCTCTATATTCATTAACTGATCAAACCAATCTCTATATTCATTAACTGATCAAACCACTCTCTATATTCATTAACTGATCAAACCACTCTCTATGTTCATTAATTGATCAAAGCACTCTCTACATTCATTAACTGAGCAAACCACTCTCTATATTCATTAATTGATCAAACCATTCTCTATAATTATTAACTGATCAAACCACTCTCTATGTTCATTAACTGATCAAACCACCCTCTGTATTCATTAACTGATCAAAGCACTCTCTATAATCATTAACTGATCAAACCACTCTCTACATTCATTAATTGATCAAGGCACTCTCTATATTCAATAACTGATCAAACCACTCTCTATATTCATTAACTGATCAAACCATTCTCTATAATTATAAACAGATCAAACCACTCTCTATATTCATTAACTGATCAAACCACTCTCTATTTTCATTAAATGATCCACCACTCTCTATATTCTTTAATTGATCAAAGCACTCTTTATATTCATTAACTGATCAAACCAATCTCTATATTCATTAACTGATCAAACCACTCTCTATATTCTTTAACTGATTAAACCACTCTCTATGTTCATTAATTGATCAAAGCACTCTCTATATTCATTAACTGAGCAAACCACTCTCTATATTCATTAATTGATCAAACCATTCTCTATAATTATTAACTGATCAAACCACTCTCTATGTTCATTAACTGATCAAACCACACTCTATATTCATTAACTGATCAAAGCACTCTCTATATTCATTAACTGATCAAACCACTCTATATATTCCTTATCTGATCAAACTACTCTCTATGCATAAACTGATCAAAACACTCTCCATATTCATTAACTGATCAAACCACTCTCTATATTCATGAACTGATCAAACAACTCTCTATGCATTAACTGATCAAAACACTCTCCATATTCATTAACTGATCAAACCACTCTCTATATTCATGAACTGATCAATTAAGTGCTCTATATTCAATAACTGGGCAAAACACTCTCTATATTCATTTACTGATCAAATCACTCTCTATATTCATTAACTGATCAAACCACTCTCTATGTTCATTAACTGATCAAACCACTCTCTATATTCATTAACTGATCAAACCACTCTCTATATTCATTAACAGATCAAACCTCTCTCTATATTCATTATCTGATCAAACCACTCTCTATAGTCATTAACAGATCAAACCACTCTCTATATTCATTAACTGATCAAACCATTCTTTATAATTATAAACAGATCGAACCACTCTCTAAATTCATTAACTGATCAAACCACTCTCTATTTTCATTAATTGACCCATCACTCTCTATATTCATTAATTGATCAAACCACTCGCTATATTCATTAATTGATCAAACCATTCTCTATAATTATTAAATGATCAAACCACTCTCTATGTTCATTAACTGATCAAACCACACTCTATGTTCATTAACTGATCAAAGCACTCTCTATATTCATTAACTGATCAAACCACTCTATTCATTAACTGATCAAACCACTCTCTATATTCATTAACTGATCAAACAACTCTCTATTCTTTAACTGATCAAAACACTCTCCATATTCATTAGCTGATCAAACCATTCTCTATATTCATGAACTGATCAATTAAGTGCTCTATATTCAATAACTGGGCAAAACACTCTCTATATTCATTTACTGATCAAATCACTCTCTATATTCATTAACTGATCAAACCACTCTCTATGTTCATTAACTGATCAAACCACTCTTTATATTCATTAACTGATCAAACCACTCTCTATATTCATTAACAGATCAAACCACTCTCTATATTCATTAACTGATCAAACCACTCTCTATATTCATTAACTGAGCAAACCACTCTCTATATTCATTAATTGATCAAACCATTCTCTATAATTATTAACTGATCAAACCACTCTCTATGTTCATTAACTGATCAAACCACACTCTGTATTCATTAACTGATCAAAGCACTCTCTATAATCATTAACTGATCAAACCACTCTCTATATTCATTAACTGATCAAACCATTCTCTATAATTATAAACAGATCAAACTACTCTCTATATTCATTAACTGATCAAACCACTCTCTATTTTCATTAAAAGATCCACCACTCTCTATATTCATTAATTGATCAAAGCACTCTCTATATTCATTAACTGATCAAACCAATCTCTCAATTCATTAACTGATCAAACCACTCTATATATTCATTAACTAATCAAACCACTCTCTATGTTCATTAATTGATCAAAGCACTCTCTATATTCATTAACTGATCAAACCACTCTATATATTCATTAACTGATCAAACCACTCTCTATTCATTAACTGATCAAACCACTCTCTATATTCATGAACTGATCAATTAAGTGCTCTATATTCAATAACTGAGCAAAACACTCTCTATATTCATTTACTGATCAAATCACTCTCTATATTCATTAACTGATCAATCCTTTATCTATATTAATTAACTGATCAAACCACTCTCTATATTTTTAACTGATCAAACCACTCTTTTATAAATTAACTGATCAATTCACTCTCTCTATTCATTAACTGATCAAACCACACTCTCTATATTCATTAACTGATCAAACCACTCTCTATATTCATTAATAATCAAACCACTCTCTATATTCATTAACTGACCGAACCACTCTCTATATTCATTAACTGATCAAACCACTCTATCAATACATTAACTGATCAAACCACTCTCAATAATCATTGACGGATCAAACCACTCTCGATATTCATGATCTGATCAAACCACTCTCTATTCATTAACTGATCAAACCACTCTCTATATTCAATAACTGATCAAACAACTCTCTATTTTCATTAACTGATCAAAACACTCTCCATATTCATTAACTGATCAAACAACTCTCTATATTCATGAACTGATCAATTAAGTGCTCTATATTCAATAACTGGGCAAAACAATCTCTATATTCATTTACTGATCAAATCACTCTCTATATTCATTAACTGATCAAACCACTCTCTATGTTCATTAACTGATCAAACCACTCTCTATATTCATTCACTGATCAAACCACTCTCTATATTCATTAACAGATCAAACCACTCTCTATATTCATTAACTGATCAAACCACTCTCTATATTCATTAACTGATCAAACCACTCTCTATGTTCATTAATTGATCAAAGCACTCTCTATATTCATTAACTGAGCAAACCACTCTCTATATTCATTAATTGATCAAACCATTCTCTATAATTATTAACTGATCAAACCACTCTCTATGTTCATTAACTGATCAATCCACACTCTGTATTCATTAACTGATCAAAGCACTCTCTACAATCATTTACTGATCAAACCACTCTCTATATTCATTAATTGATCAAGGCACTCTCTATATTCATTAACTGATCAAACCATTCTCTATAATTATAAACAGATCAATCCACTCTCTATATTCATTAACTGATCAAACCACTCTCTATTTTCATTAAATGATGCACCACTCTCAATATTCATTAATTGATCAAAGCACTCTCTATATTCATTAACTGATCAAACCAATCTCTGTATTCATTAACTGATCAAACCACTATCTATATTCATTAACTGATCAAACCACTCTCTATGTTCATTAATTGATCAAAGCACTCTCTATATTCATTAACTGAGCAAACCAGTCTCTATATTCATTAATTGATCATACCATTCTCTATAATTATTAACTGATCAAACCACTCTCTATGTTCATTAACGGATCAAAACACACTCTGTATTCATTAACTGATCAAAGCACTCTCTATATTCATTAACAGATCAAACCACTCTCTATATTCATTAACTGATCAAACCACTCTCTATAGTCATTAACAGATGAAACCACTCTCTATATACATTAACTGATCAAGCCGCTCTCTATATTCATTAACTGATCAATCCTTTATCTATATTCATTAACTGATCAAACCACTCTCTATATTTTTAACTGATCAAAACTCTCTTTTATAAATTAACTGATCAATTCACTCTCTCTATTCATTAACTGATCAAACCAAACTATATATTCATTAACTGATCAAACCACTCTCTATATTCATTAATAATCAAACCACTCTCTATATTCATTAACTGATCAAACCACTCTCTGTAATCATTAACTTATCAAAACAAACTCTCTATATTCATTAACTGATCAAACCACTCTCTATATTCATTAACTAATCAAACCACTCTCTATATTCATTAACTGACCGAACCACTCTCTATATTCATTAACTGATCAAACCAGTCTCTATATTCATTAACTGATCAAACCACTCTCTATAGTCATTAACAGATGAAACCACTCTCTATATTCATGAACTGATCAAAGCACTCTCTATATTCATTAACTGATCAAATCACTCTCTATATTCATTAACTGCTAAAACAAACTCGCGATATTCATTAATTGATCAAACCACTCTCACTATTCATTAACTAATCAAACCTGTCTCTGTGTTCATTAACTGATCTAAACAATCTCTATATTCATTAACTGATCAAACTACTCTCTGAGCTCATTAACTGATCCAACCACTCTCTATATTCATTAACTGATCGAACCACTCTCTATATTCATTAACTGATAAAACCTTTCTCGATATTCAATAACTGATCAAACCACTCTATATATTTATTAACTGATCAAACTACTCTCTATATTCAATAACTGATCAAAGCATTCTTTATATTCATTAACTGATCAAACCACTCTCTTTTTTAATTAACTGATCAAACCACTCTCTATATTAATTAACTGATCAAACCACGCTCTTTATTCATTAACTGATCAAACCACTCTCTATATTCTTTAACTGATGAAATCATTCTCTATATTCATTAACTGATCAAACCACTCTCTTTATTGATTAACTGATCAAACCACTCTCTATATTTATTAACTGATCAATCCACTCTCTATATTGATTAACTGATCCAAACACTCTCTATATTCATTAACTGACCAAACCACTCTCTATATTCATTAACTGATCCATCCACTCTCTATATTCATTAACTGAGCAAACCAATCTCTATATTCATTAACTGATCAAATCACTCTCTATAATCATTAACTGATCAAACCACTCTCTATATTCATTAACTGACCAAACCACTCTCTGTATTCAAGAACTGATCAAACCTCTCTCTATATTCATTAACTGATCAAACACCTCTCTATATTCATTAACTGATCAAACCACTCTCTATATTCATGAGCTGAACAAACCAGTCTCTATTTTCAGTAACTGATGAAACCACTCTCTATATTCATTAACTGATCAAACAACTCTCTGTATTCATTAACTGATCAAACACCTCTCTGTATTCATTAACTGATCAAACATATCTCTATATTCATAAACTGATCAAATCACTCTCTATATTCATTAACTGCTTAAAAAACTCCCGATATTCATTAATTGATCAAACCACTCTCTATATTCATTAACTGACCAATCCACTCTCTGTATTCATTAACTGATCAAAACTATCTCTATATTCATTAACTGATCAAACCACTCTCTATATTCATTAACTGAGCAAACCAATCTCTATATTCATTAACTGACCAAACCACTCTGTGTATTCATGAACTGATCAAACCTCTCTCTATATTCATTAACTGATCAAACCACACTCTGTTTTCATTAACTGATCAAACCACTCTCTATATTCATGAACTGATCAAACCACTCCCTATATTGATGAACTGATCAAAGCACTCTCTGTATTCATTAACTGATCAAATCACTCTCTATATTCATTAACTGCTAAAAAAAAATCGCGATATTCATTAATTGATCAAACCACTCTCACTATCCATTAACTAATCAAACCTGTCTCTGTGTTCATTAACTGATCTAAGCACTCTCTATATTCATTAACTGATCAAATCACTCTCTACAATCAAAAACTGATCAAACCACTCTCTATATTCATTAACTGACCAAACCACTCTCTGTATTCATGAACTGATCAAACCTCTCTCTATATTCATTAACTGAGCAAACCAATCTCTATATTCATTAACTGATCAAATCACTCTCTATAATTATTAACTGATCAAAGCACTCTCTATATTCATTAACTGACCAAACCACTCTCTTTATTGATTAACTGATCAAACCACTCTCTATATTTATTAACTGATCAATCCACTCTCTATATTGATTAACTGATCCAAACACTCTCTATATTGATTAACTGACCAAACCACTCTCTGTATTCATTTACTGATCAAAACTGTCTCTATATTCATTAACTGATCAAACCACTCTCTATATTCATTAACTGATCCAGCCACTCTCTATATTCATTAACTGAGCAAACCAATCTCTATATTCATTAACTGATCAAATCACTCTCTATAATTATTAACTGATCAAACCACTCTCTATATTCATTAACTGACCAAACCACTCTCTGTATTCAGGAACTGATCAAACCTCTCTCTATATTCATTAACTGATCAAACCACTCTCTATATTCATTAACTGATCAAAACACTGTCTATATTCATTAATTGATCAAACAATTCTGTATAATTATTAACTTATCAAACCAATCTCTCAATTCATTAACTGATCAAACCACACTCTATATTCATTAACTGATCAAACCACTCTCTTTATTCATTAACTGATCAAAGCACTCTCTATATTCATTAACTGATGAAACCACTCTCTTTATTCATTAACTGATCAAACCACTCTCTATATTCATTAACTGATCAAACCACTCTCTATATTCATTAACTGAGCAAACCAATCTCTATATTCATTAACTGATCAAATCACTCTCTATAATCATTAACTGATCAAACCACTCTCTATATTCATTAACTGACCAAACCACTCTCTGTATTCATGAACTGATCAAACCTCTCTCTATATTCATTAACTGATCAAACCACTCTCTATATTCATTAACTGATCAAACCACACTCTGTTTTCTTTAACTGATCAAACCACTCTCTATATTCATGAACTGATCAAACCACTCTCTATATTCATGAACTGATCAAAGCACTCTCTATATTCATTAACTGATCAAACCACTCTCTATATTCATGAACTGATCAAACCACTCTCTATATTCATGAACTGATCAAAGCACTCTCTCTATTCATTTACTAATCAAACCTGTCTCTGCGTTCATTAACTGATCTCAGCACTCTCTATATTCATTAACTGATCAAACCACTCTCTGTATTCATTAACTGACCAAACCACTCTCTATATTCCTTAACTGATCAAATAACACTCTATATTCATTAACTGATCAAACCACTCTCTATATTCATTAACTTATCAAACCGCTCTCTATTTTCATTAACTGATCAAACCACTCTCTGTACTAATTAACTGATCAAACCACTCTCTATATTCATTAACTGATCAAACCACTCTCTATATTCATTAACTGATCAAACACCTCTCTATATTCATTAACTGATCAAACCACTCTCTATATTCATGAGCTGAACAAACCAGTCTCTATTTTCAGTAACTGATGAAACCACTCTCTATATTCATTAACTGATCAAACAACTCTCTGTATTCATTAACTGATCAAACACCTCTCTATATTCATTAACTGATCAAACATATCTCTATATTCATAAACTGATCAAATCACTCTCTATATTCATTAACTGCTTAAAAAATTCCCGATATTCATTAATTGATCAAACCACTCTCTATATTCATTAACTGACCAAACCACTCTCTGTATTCATTAACTGATCAAAACTATCTCTATATTCATTAACTGATCAAACCACTCTCTATATTCATTAACTGAGCAAACCAATCTCTATATTCATTAACTGACCAAACCACTCTCTGTATTCATGAACTGATCAAACCTCTCTCTATATTCATTAACTGATCAAACCACTCTCTATATTCATTAACTGATCAAACCACACTCTGTTTTCATTAACTGAGCAAACCAATCTCTATATTCATTAACTCATCAAACCACTGTCTATATTCATTTATTGATCAAACAATTCTGTATAATTATTAACTTATCAAACCAATCTCTCAATTCATTAACTGATCAAACCACTCTCTATATTCATTAACTGATCAAACCACACTCTATATTCATTAACTGATCAAACCACTCTCTTTGTTCATTAACTGATCAAAGCACTCTCTATATTCATTAACTGATGAAACCGCTCTCTTTATTCATTAACTGATCAAACCACAATCTATATTCATTAACTGATCAAAGCACTCTCTATATTCATTCACTGAGCAAACCAATCTCTATATTCATTAACTGATCAAATCACTCTCTATAATCATTAACTGATCAAACCACTCTGTATATTCATTAACTGACCAAACCACTCTCTGTATTCATGAACTGATCAAACCTCTCTCTATATTCATTAACTGATCAAACCACTCTCTATATTCATTAACTGATCAAACCACACTCTGTTTTCATTAACTGAGCAAACCAATCTCTATATTCATTAACTGATCAAAGCACTCTCTATATTCATTAACTGATCAAATCACTCTCTATATTCATTAACTGCTAAAAAAACTCGCGATATTCATTAATTGATCAAACCACTCTCACTATTCATTAACTAATCAAACCTGTCTCTGTGTTCATTAACTGATCTAAACAATCTCTATATTCATTAACTGATCAAACTACTCTCTGTGCTCATTA
This sequence comes from Squalus acanthias, assembly GCA_030390025.1. Classification (NCBI taxonomy): domain Eukaryota; kingdom Metazoa; phylum Chordata; class Chondrichthyes; order Squaliformes; family Squalidae; genus Squalus; species Squalus acanthias. Next base: position 9,349,294 of record CM059442.1, on the reverse strand, counting down.
ACTGATCCAACCACTCTCTATATTCATTAACTGATCGAACCACTCTCTATATTCATTAACTGATAAAACCTTTCTCGATATTGAATAACTGATCAAACCACTCTCTATATTCTTTAACTGATGAAATCATTTCTATATTCTTTAACTGATCAAACCACTCTCTTTATTGATTAACTGATCAAACCACTCTCTATATTTATTAACTGATCAATCCACTCTCTATATTCATTAACTGATCAAACCACTTTCTGTATTCATTAACTGATCAAACCACTCTCTATATTAATTAACTGATCAAACCACTCTCTATATTCATTAACTGATCAAACCACTCTCTATATTCATTAACTGATCAAACCACTCTCTGTATTCATTAACTGATCAAACACCTCTCTATTTTCGTTAACTGATCAAACCATTTTCTATATTTATAAACTGATTAAATCACTCTCGATATTCATTAACTGATCAAACATATCTCTATATTCATCAACTGATCAAATCACTCTCTATATTCATTAACTGCTCAAAAAACTCCCGATAATCATTAATTGATCAAACCACTCTCTCTATTCATTTACTAATCAAACCTGTCTCTGTGTTCATTAACTGATCTAAGCACTCTCTATAATCATTAACTGATCAAACCAATCTCTGTATTCATTAACTGATCAAACCACTCTCTGTATTGATTAACTGATGAAACCACTCTCTATATTCATTAACTGATCAAACCACTCTCTGTATTCATTAACTGACCAAACCACTCTCTATATTCCTTAACTGATCAAATAACACTCTATATTCATTAACTGATCAAACCACTCTCTATATTCATTAACTTATCAAACCGCTCTCTATTTTCATTAACTGATCAAACCACTCTCTGTACTAATTAACTGATCAAACCACTCTCTATATTCATGAACTGATCAAACCACTCTCTATATTCATTAACTGATCAAACACCTCTCTATATTCATTCACTGATCAAACCACTCTCTATATTCATGAGCTGAACAAACCAGTCTCTATTTTCAGTAACTGATGAAACCACTCTCTATATTCATTAACTGATCAAACAACTCTCTGTATTCATTAACTGATCAAACACCTCTCTATATTCATTAACTGATCAAACATATCTCTATATTCATAAACTGATCAAATCACTCTCTATATTCATTAACTGCTTAAAAAACTCCCGATATTCATTAATTGATCAAACCACTCTCTCTATTCATTAACTAATCAAACCTGTCTCTGTGTTCATTAACTGATCTAAGCACTCTCTATATTCATTAACTGATCAATCTACTCTCTGTGCTCATTAACTGATCCAACCACTCTCTATATTCATTAACTGACCAAACCACTCTCTGTATTCATGAACTGATCAAACCTCTCTCTATATTCATTAACTGATCAAACCACTCTCTATATTCATTAACTGATCAAACCGCTCTCTATATTCATGAATTGATCAAACAATTCTGTATAATTATTAACTTATCAAACCAATCTCTATATTCATTAACAGATCAAACCACTCTCTATTTACATTAACTGATCAAACCACTCTCTATAATAATTAACTGATCATTTCACTCTCTCAATTCAATAACTAATCAAACCACTCTCTATATTCATTAACTGATCAAACCACCCTCTATCTTCATTAACTGATCAAACCACTCTCTATATTCATGAACTTATCAAACCATTCCCTATATTCATTAACTGATCAATCCACTCTCTGTGTTCATTAACTGATCAAAACACTCTGTATATTAATTAACTGCTCAAAAAACTCCCGATATTCATTAATTGATCAAACCACTCTCTCTATTCATTAACTAATCAAACCTGTCTCTGTGTTCATTAACTGATCTAAGCACTCTCTATATTCATTAACTGATCAAACTACTCTCTGTGCTCATTAACTGATCCAACCACTCTCTATATTCATTAACTGATCAAACCACACTCTGTTTTCATTAACTGAGCAAACCAATCTCTATATTCATTAACTGATCAAATAACAATCTATATTCATTAACTGATCAAACCACTCTCTTTATTCATTAACTTATCAAACCACTCTCTATATTCATTAACTTATCAAACCGCTCTCTATTTTCATTAACTGATCAAACCACTCTCTGTACTAATTAACTGATCAAACCACTCTCTATATTCATTAACTGATCAAACCACTCTCTATATTCATTAACTGATCAAACACCTCTCTATATTCATGAACTGATCAAACCACTCTCTATATTCATGAGCTGAACAAACCAGTCTCTATTTTCAGTAACTGATGAAACCACTCTCTATATTCATTAACTGATCAAACAACTCTCTGTATTCATTAACTGATCAAACACCTCTCTATATTCATTAACTGATCAAACCATTTTCTTTATTTATTAACTGATTAAATCACTCTCGATATTCATTAACTGATCAAACATATCTCTATATTCATAAACTGATCAAATCACTCTCTATATTCATTAACTGCTTAAAAAACTCCCGATATTCATTAATTGATCAAACCACTCTCTCTATCCATTAACTAATCAAACTTGTCTCTGTGTTCATTAACTGATCTAAGCACTCTCTATATTCATTAACTGATCAAACTACTCTCTGTGCTCATTAACTGATCCAACCACTCTCTATATTCATTAACTGATCAAACCACACTCTGTTTTCATTAACTGATCAAACCACTCTCTTTATTCATTAACTTATCAAACCATTCTCTATATTCATTAACTGATCAAACCACTCTCTATATTCATTAACTGATCAAACCACTCTCTATATTCATTAACTGATCAAATCACTCTCTATATTCATTAACTGCTTAAAAAACTCCCGATATTCATTAATTGATCAAACCACTCTCTCTATTCATTAACTAATCAAACCTGTCTCTGTGTTCATTAACTGATCTAAGCACTCTCTATATTCATTAACTGATCAAACTACTCTCTGTGCTCATTAACTGATCCAACCACTCTCTATATTCATTAACTGATCAAACCACACTCTGTTTTCATTAACTGATCAAACCACTCTCTTTATTCATTAACTTATCAAACCATTCTCTATATTCATTAACTGATCAAACCACTCTCTATATTCATTAACTGATCAAACCACTCTCTATATTCATTAACTGATCAAACCACTCTCTATATTCATTAACTGATCAAACACCTCTCTATATGCATTAACTGATCAAACCACTCTCTATATTCATGAACTGAACAAACCAGTCTCTATATTCATTAACTGATCAAACCACTCTCTATATTCATTAACTGATCAAACCACTCTCTGTATTCATTAACTGATCAAACACCTCTCTATTTTCGTTAGCTGATCAAACCATTTTCTATATTTATTAACTGATTAAATCACTCTCGATATTCATTAACTGATCAAACATATCTCTATATTCATAAACTGATCAAATCACTCTCTATATTCATTAACTGCTTAAAAAACTCCCGATATTCATTAATTGATCAAACCACTCTCTCTATTCATTAACTAATCAAACCTGTCTCTGTGTTCATTAACTGATCTAAGCACTCTCTATATTCATTAACTGATCAAACTACTCTCTGTGCTCATTAACTGATCCAACCACTCTCTATATTCATTAACTGATCGAACCACTCTCTATTTTCATTAACTGACCAAACCACTCTCTTTATGCATTAACTGATCAAACCACTCTCTCTATTCATTAACTGATCAAACCACACTCTGTGTTCATTAACTGAAAAACCACTCTCTATATTCATGAATTGAGCAAACCACTCTCTATATATTTATTAACTGATCAAACTACTCTCTACATTCATTAACTGATCAAACATATCTCTATATTCATAAACTGATCAAATCACTCTCTATATTTATTAACTGCTCAAAAAATTCCCGATATTCATTAATTGATCAAACCAATCTCTCTATTCATTAACTAATCAAACCTGTCTCTGTGTTCATTTACTGATCTAAGCACTCTCTATATTCATTAACTGATCAAACCACACTCTGTTTTCATTAAATGAGCAAACCGATCTCTATATCCATTAACTGATCTAACCACCCTCTATATTCATTAACTGATCAAACCACTCGCTATATTCATTAATTGATCAAAAAATTCTTTATAATTATTAACTTATCAAACCAATCTCTATATTCATTAACTGATCAAACCACTCTCTATTTTCATTAACTGATCAAACCACTCTCTATAATAATTAACTGTTCATTTCACTCTCTCAATTCATTAACTGATCAATCCACTCTCTATATTCATTTACTGATCAAACAACACTCTATATTCATTAACTGATCAAACCACTCTCTTTGTTCATTAACTGATCAAACCATTCTCTATATTCATTAACTGATCAAACCACTCTCGATTTTCATGAACTGATCAAACCCCCCTCTATCTTCATTAACTGATCAAAGCACTCTCTATATTCATGAACTTATCAAACCATTCTCGATATTCATTAACTGATCAATCCACTCTCTGTGTTCATTAACTGATCAAAACACTCTGTATATTAATTAACTGCTCACAAAACTCCCGATATTCATTAATTGATCAAACCACTCTCTCTATTCATTTACTAATCAAACCTGTCTCTGTGCTCATTAACTGATCTAAGCACTCCCTATATTCATTAACTGATCAAACCAATCTCTGTATTCATTAACTGATCAATCCACTCTCTGTATTGATTAACTGATGAAACCACTCTCTATATTCATTAACTGATTAATCACTCTCTATATTCATTAAATGGTCAAACCACTCTCTGTGCTCCTTAACTGATCCAACCACTCTCTATATTCATTAACTGATCGAACCACTCTCTATTTTCATTAGCTGATCAAACCACTTTCTATATGCATTAACTGATCAAACCACTCTCTATATTCATTAACTGATCAAACCACACTCTGTGTTCATTAACTGATCAAACCACTCGCTATATTCATTAATTGATCAAACAATTCTTTATAATTATTAACTTATCAAACCAATCTCTATATTCATTAACTGATCAAACCACTCTCTATTTTCATTAACTGATCAAACCACTCTCTATAATAATTAACTGATCATTTCACTCTCTCAATTCATTAACTGATCAATCCACTCTCTATATTCATTTACTGATCAAACAACACTCTATATTCATTAACTGATCAAACCATTATCTTTGTTCATTAACTGATCAAATCACTCTCTATATTCATTAACTGATGAAACCACTCTCTATATTCATTAACTGATCAAACCATTCTCTATATTCATTAACTGATCAAACCACTCTCGATTTTCATGAACTTATCAAACCATTCTCGATATTCATTAACTGATCAATCCACTCTCTGTGTTCATTAACTGATCAAAACACTCTGTATATTAATTAACTGCTCACAAAACTCCCGATATTCATTAATTGATCAAACCACTCTCTCTATTCATTTACTAATCAAACCTGTCTCTGTGCTCATTAACTGATCTAAGCACTCCCTATATTCATTAACTGATCAAACCAATCTCTGTATTCATTAACTGATCAATCCACTCTCTGTATTGATTAACTGATGAAACCACTCTCTATATTCATTAACTGATTAATCACTCTCTATATTCATTAAATGATCAAACCACTCTCTGTATTCATTAACTGATCAAACCACTCTCTATATTCCTTAACTGATCACATAACAATCTATATTCATTAACTGATCAAACCACTCTCTATATTCATTAACTTATCAAACCATTCTCTATATTCATTAACTGATCCAAACCACTCTCTATATTCATTAACTGATCAAACCACTCTCTATATTCATTAACTGATCAAACCACTCTCTATATTCATTAACTGATCAAACACCTCTCTATATTCATTAACTGATCAAACCACTCTCTATATTCATTAACTGATCAAACACCTCTCTATATTCATTAACTGATCAAACCACTCTCTATATTCATGAACTGAACAAACCAGTCTCTATATTCATTAACTGATCAAACCACTCCCTATATTCATTAACTGATCAAACCACTCTCTGTATTCATTAACTGATCAAACACCTCTCTATATTCGTTAACTGATCAAACCATTTTCTATATTTATTAACTGATTAAATCACTCTCGATATTCATTAACTGATCAAACATATCTCTATATTCATAAACTGATCAAATCACTCTCTATATTCATTAACTGCTTAAAAAACTCCCGATATTCATTAATAGATCAAACCACTCTCTCTATTCATTAACTAATCAAAACTGTCTTTGTGTTCATTAACTGATCTAAGCACTCTCTATATTCATTAACTGATCAAACTACTCTCTGTGCTCGTTAACTGATCCAACCACTCTCTATATTCATTAACTGATCGAACCACTCTCTATTTTCATTAGCTGATCAAAGCACTTTCTATATGCATTAACTGATCAAACCACTCTCTATATTCATTAACTGATCAAACCACACTCTGTGTTCATTAACTGATCAAACCACTCTCTATATTCATGAATTGAGCAAACCACTCTCTATATATTTATTAACTGATCAAACTACTCCCTATATTCATTAACTGATCAAACATATCTCTATATTCATAAACTGATCAAATCACTCTCTATATTTATTAACTGCTCAAAAAATTCCCGATATTCATGAATTGATCAAACCAATCTCTCTATTCATTAACTAATCAAACCTGTCTCTATATTCATTAACTGTTCAAACACCTCTCTATATTCATTAACTGATCAAACAACTCTCTATATTCATGAACTGAACAAACCAGTCTCTATATTCATTAACTGATCAAACCACTCTCTATATTCATTAACTGATCAAACCACTCTCTGTATTCATTAACTGATCAAACACCTCTCTATATTCATTAACTGATCAAACCATTTTCTATATTTATTAACTGATTAAATCACTCTCGATATTCATTAACTGATCAAACATATCTCTATATTCATAAACTGATCAAATCACTCTCTATATTCATTAACTGCTTAAAAATCTCATGATATTCATTAATTGATCAAACCACTCTCTCTATTCATTAACTAATCAAACCTGTCTCTGTGTTCATTATCTGATCGAAGCGCTCTCTATATTCATTAACTGATCAAACTACTCTCTGTGCTCATTAACTGATCCAACCACTCTCTATATTCATTAACTGATCGAACCTCTCTCTATATGCATTAACTGATCAAACCACTCTCTTTTTTAATTAACTGATCAAACCACTCTCTATATTAATTAACTGATCAAACCACTCTCTTTATTCATTAACTGATCAAACCACTCTCTATATTCTTTAACTGATCAAACAGCTCTCTATATTCGTTAACTGATCAAACCATTTTCTATATTTATTAACTGATTAAATCACTCTCGATATTCATTAACTGATCAAACATATCTCTATATTCATAAACTGATCAAATCACTCTCTATATTCATTAACTGCTTAAAAAACTCCCGATATTCATTAATAGATCAAACCACTCTCTCTATTCATTAACTAATCAAAACTGTCTTTGTGTTCATTAACTGATCTAAGCATTCTCTATATTCATTAACTGATCAAACTACTCTCTGTGCTCGTTAACTGATCCAACCACTCTCTATATTCATTAACTGATCGAACCACTCTCTATTTTCATTAACTGCTCAAACCACTCTCTATATGCATTAACTGATCAAACCACTCTCTATATTCATTAACTGATCAAACCACACTCTGTGTTCATTAACTGATCAAACCACTCTCTATATTCATGAATTGAGCAAACCACTCTCTATATATTTATTAACTGATCAAACTACTCTCTATATTCATTAACTGATCAAACATATCTCTATATTCATAAACTGATCAAATCACTCTCTATATTTATTAACTGCTCAAAAAGTTCCCGATATTCATTAATTGATCAAACCAATCTCTCTATTCATTAACTAATCAAACCTGTCTCTGTGTTCATTTACTGATCTAAGCACTCTCTATATTCATTAACTGATCAAACCACACTCTGTTTTCATTAAATGAGCAAACCAATCTCTATATCCATTAACTGATCAAACCACTCTCTATATTCATTAACTGATCAAACCACTCGCTATATTCATTAATTGATCCAACAATTCTTTATAATTATTAACTTATCAAACCAATCTCTATATTCATTAACTGATCAAACCACTCTCTATTATCATTAACTGATCAAACCACTCTCTATAATAATTAACTGATCATTTCACTCTCTCAATTCATTAACTGATCAATCCACTCTCTATATTCATTTACTGATCAAACAACACTCTATATTCATTAACTGATCAAACCACTCTCTTTGTTCATTAACTGATCAAAGCACTCTCTATATTCATTAACTGATCAAACCACTCTCTATATTCCTTAACTGATCACATAACAATCTATATTCATTAACTGATCAAACCACTCTCTATATTCATTAAATTATCAAACCATTCTCTATATTCATTAACTGATCAAACCACTCTCTATATTCATTAACTGATCAAACCACTCTCTATATTCATTAACTGATCAAACCACTCTCTATATTCATTAACTGATCAAACACCTCTCTATATTCATTAACTGATCAAACCACTCTCTATATTCATGAACTGAACAAACCAGTCTCTATATTCATTAACTGATCAAACCACTCTCTATATTCATTAACTGATCAAACCACTCTCTGTATTCATTAACTGATCAAACACCTCTCTATATTCATTAACTGATCAAACCATTTTCTATATTTATTAACTGATTAAATCACTCTCGATATTCATTAACTGATCAAACATATCTCTATATTCATAAACTGATCAAATCACTCTCTATATTCATTAACTGCTTAAAAATCTCCCGATATTCATTAATTGATCAAACCACTCTCTCTATTCATTAACTAATCAAACCTGTCTCTGTGTTCATTAACTGATCTAAGCACTCTCTATATTCATTAACTGATCAAACTACTCTCTGTGCTCATTAACTGATCCAACCACTCTCTATATTCATTAACTGATCGAACCTCTCTCTATATGCATTAACTGATCAAACCACTCTCTATATTCATTAACTGATCAAACCACACACTGTGTTCATTAACTGATCAAACCACTCTCTATATTCATGAATTGATCAAACCACTCTCTCTATTCATTAACTAATCAAACCTGTCTCTGTGTTCATTTACTGATCTAAGCACTCTCTATATTCATTAACTGATCAAACCATTCTCTATATTCATTAAATGATAAAATCATTCTCTATATTAATTAACTGATCAAACCAATCTCTATATTCATTAACAGATCAAACCACTCTATATTTATTAACTGATCAAACCACTCTCTATATTGATTAACTGATCCAAACACTCTGTATATTCATTAACTGATGAAACCACTCTCCATATTCATTAACTGATCATACCACGCTCTATTTTCTTTAACTGATGAAATCATTCTCTACATTCATTAACTGATCAAACCACTCTCTTTATTGATTAACTGATCAAACCACTCTCTATATTCATTAACGAATCAAACCACTCTCTATATTAATTAATTGATCAACCACTCTCTATATTCATTAACTGATCAAACCTCTCTCTATATTCATTAACTGATCAAACCTCTCTCTGTATTAATTAACTGATCAAACCACTCTCTATATTCGTTAACTGATCAAACCACTATCTAAATTCATTAACCGATCAAACCACTCCCTATTTTCATTAACTGGTCCAACCACCCAATATTAATTAACTGATCAAACCGTTCTCTGTGTTAAAATAACTGATAAAGTCGCTCTCTGTGTTGAATAACTGATCAAATAACACTTAAATTGTGGAAACAGAACTGTACCTCACCCAATAATGTTCTATAAGGACACAGAGCTCCACAAACAACAGCATGACGCAGACCTGTACAGCTCTGGCACTTTATTGTCAGAACATAGACCTTTACAAGGTCCTGCACTCTAACGTACAGGCACTGACCAGTATAACACACAGACTTTCCGTGTAAGCAGAAATACCTGAACATCACCAGCAATGCATAGTAATGACACAGACGTCTTTATCTCCAGCACTCGACTGTAAGGACAACGATCTGTAAATCATCCAGCACTGCTGTCCAAGGACACAGACCTGCACTTCCACGGCACTGTACAGTAAAGACACAGACCTTTGCATCCCCTGCACTCCACTGTTACGGCACAGACCTGAACAACATCCAGCCCTGCACTAAAAGTCCACAGTCCTGTACAACTCTCAAACCCACACTGAATGATCATAGACCTTTAAAACATAAAAAGTAGGCTCATGACAAATTTTCAGAAGCAAGAATCAGTTAATAACCAGGAAGATTATGGAAAGCACAGGAGGGAATTTTAAAAGTTAACAGAGTGTCAAAGAAAGGCTACAATAAAATAATAACAGTTAACGTTAAATTAAATCCTAGAAAAAATTATAAATGTTAAAGTAGTTATCTAGGGGAAGACGTTGATCGTATTGAGGACTCAAAGGGAAATCTTCATGTAGAGGCAGAGGGCATGTCTAAAGCAATAAATGAGATCTTAGCATCTGTATTCACAAAGGAAGTTAATGTTGTGAAGGTTACACTAGAAGAGGAGAGGGAATTTGTTAACTGGAACAATATATCGAGGAACCAACCATAGATCAGGCCATCTTAGACTGGATATTATGTAACGAGAAAGGATTAATTAGCAATCTTGTTGTACGAGGCCCCTTGGGTCAGAGTGATCATAATATGATAGAATTCTTCATTCGGATGGAGAGTGAAGTAGTTGAATGAGAGACTAGGGTCCTGAATTTAAATAAAGGAAACTGCGATGGTATGAGGCGCGAATTAGATAGGATTGCTTGGGGAATGTCACTCAACGGGTTGACGCTGGATAGGCAATAGCAAACATTCAACGACTGCACGGATGAACTACATAATTTGTTCCTCCCAATGTGGCGTAAGAATAAAACAAAAAGGGTAAATCAACCGTGGCTAACAAGGGAAATGAGGGATAGCATAAGATCCAAGGAGAGGGTATCTAAATTGGCCAGAAAAAGGGGTAACCCTGAGGATTGGGAGCAGTTTAGGATTCAACAATGGAGGACAAAGGGATTAATTAAGAAGCGGAAAATCGAATATGAAAGTAAGCCTGCAGGGAACATAAAAACTGACTGTAAGAGCTTTTATAGATATGTGAAGAGAAAAAGATTAGTGAAATCAAGTGTAGTTCCCTTGCAGTCAGAAGCGGAGGAATTTATAATGGGGAACAAAGAAATGGCTTAACAATTAAATGCATATTTTGTTTCTGTCTTCACAAAGGAGGACACAAATAACCTCCCAGAGATACTGGGCAACATACGGTCTGATGAAAGGGAGGAACTGAAAGAAATCAGTATTTGCAGGGAAATGGTGTTAGGGAAATTGACGGGATTGAAGGCTGATAAATCCCCAGGGCCTGAGAACCTTCATCCTAGGGTACTTAAGGATGTGGCCCTAGAAATAGTAGAGGCATTGCTGATCATCTTCCAACATTCGATGGAATCTGGAACTGTACCCATGGATTGGAGCGTAGCTAATGTTACCTCACTATTCAAAAAGGGTGGTTGAGAGAAAGCGGGGAATTACAGACCGGTAAGCCTGACATCGGTAATGGGGAAAATGCTAAGAGTACATTTTAAAGGATGTAATAACTGAGCATTTGAAAAACAGTGACAGGATCGGACAAAATCAACATGGATTTACAAAAGGTAAATCGTGCTTGACTAATCTATTGGAATTTTTTGAGGATGTAACTAGGAAAATAGATAATGGACAACCAGTAGATGTGGTGTATTTTGACTTTCAAAAGACTGTCAATAAGGTCCCGCATACGAGATTGGCGTGTAAAGTTAAGGCACATGGGATTGGGGGCAAGGTATTGACTTGGACAGAGAACTGGTTGGCGGACAGAAAGCAATGAGTAGGAATTAATGGGTCTTTTTCTGAGTGGCAAGCAGTGACTAGCGGGGTACAGCAGGGATCGATCCTTGGGCCCCAGCTATTCACAATATATATTAATGATCTAGATAAGGGAACTAAATGTAATATCTCCAAGTTTGCAGATGACAGAAAGCTGGGTGGGAGTGTGTGCTGCGAGGAGAATACCGAGAAGCTCCAGGATGATTTGGACAGGTTGGGTGAGTCGGCAGAAGCGTGGCAGATGCAATATAACGTGCATAAATGCGAGGTTATCCACTTTGGTGGCAAAAACAGAAAGGCAGACGATTATCTGAATGGCAATAGATTGTGAGAAGGGGTATTGCAACAAGACCTGGGTGTCCTTGTGCACCAGTCGCTGAAGGTAAGCATGCAGGTGCAGCAGGCGGTGAAGAAGGCAAATGATATGTTGGCCTTCATAGCTTAAGGGTTTGAGTATAGGAACAGGGATGTCCTGCTGCAGTTGTACAGGGCCTTGGTGAAACCACACCTTGAGTATTGTGTGCAGTTTTGGTCGCCATATCTGAGTAATGATATTCTTGCCATGGAGGGAGTTCAGCGAAGATTCACAAGGCTGATATCTGGAATGGTAGGAATGACATATGAGGAGAGATTGGGTCGATTGGGCTTATACTCGCTGGAGTATCGAAGAATGAGAGGGGATCTCATCGAAACATATAACATTCTGACAGGTCTGGACAAATTAGATGCAGGAAGAATGTTCCCGATGGTCGGAGAGTCCAGAACCAGGGGTCATAAACTAGGGATAATGGGTAAGCCATTTCGGACAGAAATGAGGAAGAACTTCTTCATCCAGAGAGTGGTGAACCTGTGGAATTCTCTACCAGAGAAGATAGTTGAGGCCAAGTCATTAAATATATTCAAGAATGAGTTAGATATATTTCTTAAAACTAAAGGTATCAAGGGATATTGGGAGAAAGCAGGTACAGGGTACTGAGTTTGGATGATCAGCCATGATCTCATTGAATGGCGGAGCAGCATGGAGGGGCCGAATAGCCTACTCCTGCTCCTATCTTCTATGTTTCTATGTTTCTAATAGAAAGAGATGATGTACTAAAAAGATTAGCGTTTCTGAAAGTTGGTAATTCACCTGGTCAGGATGGAATGCATTCTCGGTTGCTGAAAGAAGCAAAGTTGGAAAAGGCAGTGGCATTGGCCACAATCATTCAATTCTCATTGGATACAGGACTAGTGCCAGAGGACTGGAGGTTAGTAATGTTAAACCACTGTTCAATACATGGGCGAGGGATAAACCATGAACTCTATTCCACACTTAGCAAATGGGGACAGGATAGGACAGAGTCAACATGGATTTACAAAGGGTAAATCGTGCTTGACTAATCTATTGGAATTTTTTGAGGGAGTAACTGGTAAAATAGATGGGGGAGAGCCAGTAGATGTGGTGTACCTGGACTTCCAAAAGGCCTTCGACAAGGTCCCACATAAAAGATTAGCATGGAAAATTGAAGCTCATGGGATAAAGGGGAAAGTATTGACGTGGATAGAGAACTGGCTGTCAGATAGAAAACAGAGAGTTGGAATAAACGGCTCTTTTTCTGAATGGCAGGCAGTAACAAGTGGGGTACCGCAGGGATCTGTCCTGGGTCCCCAGCTGTTCACAATTTACATTAATGACCTGGATCAGGGAGTCGGATGCAGCATTTCCAAATTTGCAGACGACACTAAACTAGGAGGGGGGGGGGTGGGCTCAGAGGAGGAGACCAGGAAGCTCCAGAGCGATTTGGACAGACTGGGTGATTGGGCGGATAAATGGCAGATGCACTATAATGTGGACAAGTGCGAAGTTATCCACCTTGGGTGCAGGAACGGGAGGGCAAATTATTATTTAAATGGCAATAAATTGGGAGAGGGGGAAGTACAGAGAGACCTGGGTGTTCTTGTACACCAGTCACTGAAGGCGAGCATGCAGGTGCAACAGGCGATCAAGAAGGCAAACGGTATGCTGGCCTTCATAGCAAAAGGGTTGGAATACAGGAACAGGGATACCTTGCTGCAGCTGTACAGGGCACTGGTGAGACCACACCTCGAGTACTGTATACAGTTTTGGTCGCCTCATCTGAGGAAAGATTTTCTTGCCATGGAGTGGGTGCAGCGGCGATTCACCAGGCTGATACCAGGAATGGCGGGATTGACCTATGAGGAGAATCTATGTAGTTTAGGGATGTACACACTGGAGTTTAGAAGATTGAGAGGGGACCTCATAGAAGTGTATAAAATTCTGACAGGTCTAGACAGACTAGATGCAGAAGGAATGTTTCCCTTGGCGGGTGAGAACAGAACTAGAGGACATAATTTAAGGATAAGGGCTAAACCATTTAGGACAGAAATGAGGGGGAATTTCTTCACTCAGAGGGTGGTGAACCTGTGGAACTCATTGCCACAGAGGGCAGTGTACGCCAGCTCATTAAATATATTTAAGAGGGAATTAGATATATTTCTACAGGCAAAAGGGGTTAAGGGTTACGGAGAGAAGGCGGGGACGGGATACTGAATTGGAGGATCAGCCATGATCTCATTAAATGGCGGAGCAGGCTCGAAGGGCCGGATGGCCTACTCCTGCTCCTATCTTCTATGTATCTATGTATCTATGTATTCTCCCAGTTTCTCCGTCACCGCCGCATCTGCTCTGATGATGCCACCTTCAATACCAATGCTTCCGACATGTCATCCCTTTTCCTCAAACGAGGATTCCCCTCTACCCTGTCGACATGGCCCTCGACCGTGTCCGTTCTATCTCCCGCTCTTCTGCCCTCACCCCTGCTCCTCCCTCCCACCAGCCTCCACCTTCAACGGGTCATCCTGCGCCATTTCCGCTACATTCAGTGTGATCCCACCATCAAACACATCTTCCCCTCACCTCTATTTGCTGCATTCTACAGGTACCGCTACCTTCGCGACACCCTAGTCCACTCCTCTACCACCCTCATCACCCCTTCCCCTTCGCCCGGCACCTTCCCGTGCACGCGCAGGAGATGCAACAGATGCCCTTATACCTCCCCTCTTCCCACTGTCCAGGGCCCCAAACACCCCTTCCAGGTGAAACAGCGATTTACTTGACACTTCCTGCAATTTAGTATACTGCTTTCGATGCTCACGATGTGGTCTCCTCTACATTGGGGAGACCAAACGCAGATTGGGTGACCACTTTGCGGTACACCTCCGTTCAGTCCGTAAGGTGGACCCCGAGCTCCCGGTCGCCTGTCACTTTAATTCACCGCTTCACTTCCACTCTAACCTCACCGTCCTCGGCCTATTACGCTGTTCCACGGAAGCGCAGCGTAAGCTCGAGGAACAGCACCTCATCTTTCGTTTAGGCACGCTACAGCCCTCTGGACTCAATATCGAGTTCAACAATTTTAGATCATAACCTCAGCTCCAATCACATTTATATTTTATTTTTTCCACCCTTTTATTTGCCCCCCCCCCCACCTTTTTTTTCCTCCTAGAAGCTGGCAGCTGTCCTGCATTCTGCCAGTGGATTTCACACTTCTTTCAGCCTTAATCTGTCACATTAACACCACCTCTAGCCTTGCATATCTCTTAATGTCTCTTAATGTCTCTTCATCTCCCCCTTTGTTCCTTTATCCGCTCCCCCTTTTCCCAGCTGTACCCTGGCCTTAAAGCTATTTGATTTCCGGCTCTTCCCAGTTCTGACGAAAGGTCATCGACCTGAAACGTTAAATCTTTCTCTCTCCAGGGATGTTGTCTGACCCGCTGAGTTTTTCCACCGTTTTCTGTTGTTATTATAGATTATTCCTGTTCGACTGATTGGGAGGACCACTGAACACGCGTTTAGACTATACAGAGATTGGAATAGACTGGATGTTTAGGCGGTTATTCTTTTCCCAGAGAGTATTGAGCCTGTGGAATGCGGTGCCGGCTGGTGTGGTGGGTGCTGACGCACTGTGATCCCCTGCTGTGCTGTAAGATTCTATGATTCAAAACTCTTCATAATGTGAAACGCCTCCTTGACGTTTCCACTTATTCCTCTTATCCCAGAGGGAACAATCCAAGGACTCCCCGAACTCTTGCTTCTCATTTCCCCTTTATCAGTTCAATAAGTGAAGAAGCCTGGTTTCATCGCCACTTCCTTGGAGCAGCAAAGGAGCTGATTTAAATCCAGTTGAACATTGGGTTTGGTCGCCTCATCTTTCCATACAGGGACAGGCAAGACATTCTTTACTCGGAGACAAAGCAGACGCTCCGCACAGGATATAATTCAGTGTAGGAGCGCACGCACCGTTTCAATATATCAACCCCAGGACTGGATTGAGTGCCTAGATATAACAGTGAAGGTCAAGGGGATATTTAATAGAGGCGTCCAACGTTAATAGTTAATCTGATAGAGCAGAGAGGAGTAAACTCTTTCCCTGGCAGGAGGGTCGGTAACAAGAGGATCACAGATTCACGACACATGGCAAATGGCCCGGAGAGGGAGATGAGGAGAATTTCCTTTTCACGCAGCGAGTTGTTATGATCTGGAAGGATCTGCCTGAAAGGGCGGCGGAAGCAGATTCAGTAATAACTTTCAATAGGGATTTTGATACATACCTTGAAGGAAAACCTTTGCAGGGCTCTGGGGAAAGATTCTGGTTTGAGGGACTAATTGATGGCTCCTTCACAGAGCCGGCACAGGCACGACAGACCGAATGACCGCATTCTGTGCTGTAAGATTCTGTGATTCTCCGACCTTTGGCGGCGAGGCTGATGCACAATAGTTTGGAGGTATTTAAATGTTACACTTTCAGTAAATTTTAATCCGATTACTAAGAGTTAAACTACTGTTGAAGACATGTCCTTAAAATGCTCTGAAAAGAAACGATTCGTTTTGTAAATCACATCTCGCCCATGATCGCCACTCAGCTTATGGTTAGCAGGACTGCCCGGAGCATTCGTTGGAAAGTGGAACCATCGCAATTGTCTGGAAACGTTCACGAACCGCAGAATGTGGCGGTGCAAATCTTCAGGCCTCTGACAGGAGACTGTCAGTGCATTTAGCCTTGGAGTTTAAACAGGAGACATTGCATTCGGCCACGTAAATGGGGAGCTGGAGGAACTTGATTGCTCCTGGGTTTGTGTTTCGCCATTCACGCTCCGCCAACTGTAGTAACCCACTTCCTAGTGCAATCGCCAGTTCCGGTTTTGTTGAAGAAATAAGTGCACTGAGCAGAAAGCAGCTCAGGAAATAAACCAAGCACTGACACCACTGTGTCAGCCAATGAGCTGGAGTCGCCGCGGGAGTTATGGGAGGACTAACAGCAAACAGTTTATTTTAAGGCAAACAAAGTCCAATTACGCTGCAAAAAGCAAACAGAATCTACTTAAACAGGATTGCACAGCAATCAGTCTAATTACTCTGCAGAATCTTTTTAAACAGTGTCTCTGTGCACTTAAGCAAACATAATCTCTTTACACACCGCCTCCGCAGCCAGCAGATTCTATTGAAACAAGGACTCTGGACAGGATAGCACACAGACTCATGACCAAACTTACAGCAGAGTCTTCTTATAAAAGTAATGTTATGTTTCCAGCAACATGTGGTGAGTGGAGCACAGTTGCTTAATACAAAAGATGTGAATAAAATCAATCCCAGTCACTTCCAGAATTGCGGTTTTAAGGCCTGATTGACGGGCAATTAAACAGCAATTACCCAGTCATGTCCATTCTGGCGGGGAACGGTGGAGTCATCATCTGGACCGGAAATAAACTGCCAATTTTCGTTACAAGTCATTGTGAGTTATTGCGAAATAATTAATAATGTAAAAGTAGGAGTGACCCTGCATTGGCCGGGAATCGAAGCCGGGTTGCACGCGTGGGAAGCGCGAAATCCACCAGTGAACCACCAATGCTGCACACAGGAACACTTGAGTCTCTCATGTCTTAAAGACGTATCCGTGACAATTTCTATTGGAGTAGCAATTTTTAATCAGAATGGAAAAGGTCCTTTTCTGGTTATTCACCGATGTATCTGCACATCTCTACAAAATGGAGATTCAGGAAGGAGAAGAATCTGCGAACAGGGCGTTTCAGGAAAGCCAATCACATGCACATTGCAAAAAGTGGGCATTGCTGGGATTATAAACAGATGATTGTGAACAAGGTAAGTACCTTTGCCCACTAAATATGGCATCACCAGGCTCTCCTGCCATCCATGCCAGCGATAAGCACCAACAGTGCGTCTTAACTGTAAGTGTATAAACATTTTGTTCTAAATTAACCTCATACCTACCCATCCATATGACTGTTTCACTGGCCCATTATCTCCGTTCGGGAGAGTGCGGCGTTCAATCCGTAAAGCAATCGGTTCAAACATAGTCATAGAGCCATAACGGCACAGAAGGAGGCCATTCGGCACATCGCGTCCTTGCCGGCTCTCTATAGAGCAATCCAGTCAAGCGTATTCCTCCGCACTTTCCCCGTAGCCGTGCACGTTTATTTCTGTCAAGTGCCTATCCAGTCTCCGTTTGAAAAAAATGAGTGTCTCCGCTTCCAACTACTTCTGTAAGCAGCCATTTCCAGGTCATCACCACTCGCTGCGTAAAACATTTTTCCTCACATCCCCCTGTTTCTCTCGCCCAAAATATTAAATCTGTGTCCCCTAGTCCTTGTACCATCAGTTAGTGGGAGGAGACTTTCCCCGTCTAGTCTATCAAAACTTTTCATTATCTTGTACACCTCTATCAAGTCAACCTCAACCTCCTTTGCTCTAATGAAAATAAATCCAGCTACTCCAACCTGTCCTTGTAACTAAGATCCCCCATCCCCGGAACCATTCAGGTAATTCTCCTCTGCACCCACTCAAGGGTCTTCACATCATTCTTAAAGTGTGTTGATCAGAATTGACCGCAATATTCCAGTTGTGGTCTAACCAGCGCTTTATAAACGTTCAGCATAACTTCACTACCTTTTAACTCAATACCTCTATTTATGAAACCCAAGATCCCATATGCTTTGCTAACCACTCTCTCAATATATCCTACCACCTTCAGGGAACTATGCACATAATTTCCAAGGTCCCTCTGTCCCTGCGCACTCTTTAAAACTGTGCCATTAAGTGTATATTGCCACTCACTGTTCCTTCTGCCAAATGCATCAAATCACACTTCTTTGTATGAAATTCCATTTGCCACTTGTCTGCCCATTCTGCTAGCCTTTCTATGTCCTGTAGCATAGGGTTGGTATCATCCTCACTGTTTGTCACACCCTCAAGTTTGGTATCATCGGCAAATTTAGAAATTCTACTCTGTATTCCAATATCCAGGTCAAAAACCAGTGTCCCCAGCAAAGACCCTTGGGTAACACGACTATCTCCCATTCTTCAGTCTGAAAAACAGCCATTTACCACAACTCGCTGTTTTCTGTCCTGAAGCCAATTCCTTATCCAATCTGCTACTGGCGCACCTATTCCATGAGGCTCAATTTCCTAAAATCCATGTAGACAACATCCATTGCATTCCCTTCAAGAATCCCCCCATCTTACTTTATCAAAACATTCAATTGAATTAGTCAAACACGATCTGCCTTTTAAAAAATCGTGTTGGCTCTCCTTAAGTAGCTTAAACCTCTCAAAGTGGCAGTTAATTTTTCCCTTGATTACAGTGCGCTTGCTCGACACACCGATCAATAGGTTAAACATCCACTCTTTCTGAGGGCAGCGAGTTGTTCCAACATCTAAGGCTCCACAAGCATTGAATTGTCCCGGAGCTGGTCTTCATCTCACGGACTCCTCAACATCTCAGCTCACAGCAACTGCCCACTGACCGGTTTGTGTGACGTCACAATGCAGAGCGAGCAGTCACAGCTCTTGTCCCTGTTTGACGCCTTGTCGTTCTTCCATCTCACTTTATAATTAAGAGATCGGATTGTGGTCTCGTCACTAAACCTTCACAATGGCTTCTTTGCTGCAGTTTTGTTTCATGTTTTCTAGAAAGATGAGCAGAAATCTACCGAAAGGAAGGCAGCATCGGGAGCAGAGAGCAGACACCAGAAAAACAGGGGGACACAATCAAAATCGTACGCGGGTAAGTTACAGGTAAGTAGTTCGTTTATTGGGTATTGCATTTTGTAATTAGTGTAAGTAGTTAGTTTTTTGGTTAGTGAAATTCGTGGTTAGAATTTATTTTTTGGTGTTAGGTACACAGTTAAATAGCTTTAAATCTAAAAAGAACCTACAGATCAATTTAATCCATAAATAAACACAGCCTAAGATATGGCAGAGCAGGATTTGTCTGGACTGCAATATTTTGGAATTTCTGGACAGCGAGACTGTTCCGAGCGGACAAGTCTGCAGTAGCTGTCTCTGTATCGATCTCTCCGACACATAATGAAGGGGGAGGAGCATATGAACACTTTGCTCCAGACCTCGGTAACACTTCGTAGGGAGCTACAGGATTAGAACGGTCTTAGTGTGATTGAAAGTGGACTGACTAAAGGGAACCGATCTGAGATAGAGAACGAGGATCCTCAGAAAATGATCCGAACCAACAAGTACAAAGTGCATGCTACATGTGAGGATAAGCATTCAGATTGTCAGTGTACACTGTTGTTCTCCTTACCTAAGGCAAAATACACTTGCCATAGAGAGATGGCAAAGAAAGGTTCACCAGATCGATTGCTGAGATGGGGGTATTGTTCTATGACAATAGGAGATTTCGAGATTGGGACTGAAATGATTTTGTTAGGTCAGGGCACCAAATGATTAGGCGGAATCCGGGTAAATGGAGTTGAGGTTCAGACCAACCATGATCTCATTCCATAGAGAAGGCTCGAGTGGCTGAATGGCCGGCTCCTGTTTATCATGTTCCAAAATGGTCATTTAAATTGCGTGCAAAGTAAACTAAATAGCAAGAGCGGAGTAGGACATTTTTCGCAGATTTAATTTCTATAGATGACTATTTTCAAACGAAAAGTCTCTCTGGATAATATTGTAATGGGTGAAATGCTGATCAACATCACATTGCCCGGCACAGTTGAGATGGGCGAGCCTGGTGTCCGGCAGATCTGCCAATGTTCTACAGCTTCACCGCTGCCTAGAGGATGGAGTCCTCACCGTAGTTTTGGACGGTGTCTCGCTGACCCTGAAACAAACGGTGCAATTGGTCAGATAGTCAATCGATCATCGTACACTCTGGTAACAGTTCAGCGAATATCTATCAGCAGATGCTTCGCGGCAGAAGCCGAAAAATGTAAAAAGCGGCGTTGTTCCAGTGAGCAGTGGATTACGGGGAATAGTGCGCTGCTCAAATGGGTATTTACTGTCCGCTAACGGTTGCATTTACAGATGAAGTCCTCACCTCAGGTAATTCTCTTTGTTTAAAAACAAGAAGGGACTCTCGAGCAGTAGCAGGGCAACAGGAGATGCTGGAAACAGAGAGCGGGAGGAACTTTCTAGTTGATCAGAGGCGCTAAAGACGCGATAAGCGCTCGGCCACCGGGCACAGTGGCTTCGAAGGAAATGGACATCGGGAGGGTGTGCAATGGGCGGCTGAATCCAGATCACCGTTTTACTCCAACTCTAAGCCAAAGGTATAGCGCCTATTTCTGACAGCATCGGAAAATGAAGGGACAACTTAACATTCCAGGTGGGATACAGGGATGTTGGGTGTAAGAAATGGAAACCGCACGCTGGTTCAGTGGGAGAAGTAGAAAATTGTCATGTTTACATCACAATGCTCTGCATATTCCACACATTAAACAACAGTTAAACTGTAACTGCTGTACACTGTCCAGATTCGGTTTTACAGGAGTGTATTTGCAGCTTCATTCGTGGTAATTGAACTCTATCATTTCCCTTCAGTTCCTATAGCAGGAGCAAATCTACGCCTCACCCCGCAAAGATTCGTGTCCTATTGGAAATAAATGTGTTCAATCCGCTTAGAAAAACAGAGATCCGTTCACTATTCTTTCTTGGACATCTTTCTGTCGCCGTTTTAGGACATATTGATGTGTGATCAAAAACGTTTTTGGCCTCATGGATATTAATTACTGGACAAGACAATTGTGATATTTCAAAAGAACAAGCACTCTGTGGAAGAAGGCAACGTAATATTTGGACACATCTTTCCACGAGCTGGATTGACCGAGATAAAACTCAACATCAATGGAAAAAATGAAATCTCAGTGCATTTGTAACTTACAGCGTTTACTCTCGGCAATGTTTGCAGGTTAGGAACAGCATCTAAATGAAACAAAACGCAAATAAATGAATTGATGTTTAAATACTAATAGCATTTCCCCATTTTAATGACGAGTTTTAAGCCTATAGACGTTTTGCTTATCATGATATGGATGGGGCACCGTCTCCACGCTCAATAGTGGGAACTAGCTGGTCATTGACAACCACCAATCGGTCTTAGACTGTCCAATATGAAGTGTATGGACCTCCTACGCCGGGCTTCCCTTCCCACTTCCTCTCCTTCTCGAGGAAGTGGATGGTTGGCCGAGGTTTCTCTCGACATGGGCCGTAGATTTGCACTGTGTGACTGGATGATTCTCAGACTATCACAGATGCAGCGATAGCTTGTCTAGTCTTCAGTTGTCCTGTGATCTCAATCAGTGCTAAACTGTATCGATTGTTGAAAATTAATGCCTTTTTATCCATGATAATAATTTTAACAATTTGAATAAGGATACACTTGATTCCGAAATATTTACACGGCTTTAACGTATTGACATCATACGGGCATCTTGCTGCCTGTCTACAAAATCTTACTTCCTGTTGTAAAGATTCTGTCATCCTTTTTGTTCAATATATTCTCATTTTAATACCCTATGTGAATTTTTATGCTGGAAACTTACTATGTAAATTTCTCACACTGTAGGTACACCGTCTCACCACTGGCGGCACTACAGCACATTAACCTGCACTGCAGAGGAAGATCGATGCTCCACCAAACCCGATGTGTTAGCTTCAAAACTTGGCAATGGTTTTGCTATTTAACTTTAGATAACAATAAAATGTGAAGTATTGTACAAAAGGGAAAGACTGCCAACATTGGAATTTAATTATATCTGTGTACCCTGGTCCAGTAATCCACTACCCTGTAATAGCAAACAGTGGAAGGAGCGCACAGCAACCCAAGCACCCCACCAAGCTACCCATTCAACCACTGTCTGCCCCACCTGTGACAGAGACTGTAGATCCGCATTGGGCTCTTCAGTCACCTGAAAACTCATTTTTTTGTGGAAGCAAGTCATCCTCGGTTCCGAGTGACTGCCTAGGAAGAGGAAGAAGACCCTGCAATAATGCACTTGAAGACTCTACTTAGTCCGGACTCCACGTCCCTAATGCGCTGTAAATTAGATGAGCAGTACAATTAAAATCTTAATTGTGCTCTTTATAAAAAGGCACTTCCGATTGGAAATGTTTGCTTCACATTGTCCATT
The DNA here is from genome assembly GCA_030390025.1 of Squalus acanthias. NCBI lineage: Eukaryota > Metazoa > Chordata > Chondrichthyes > Squaliformes > Squalidae > Squalus > Squalus acanthias. Next base: position 9,325,715 of record CM059442.1, on the reverse strand, counting down.
ATAAATTCTTCTGCTCTATTCAATTGTAGATTGAAAATCTGCCGACAGAAATATTCCATGCTGTAATTACAGTTATCCACCAGTGATGGCGCGGTGCAGCTTCTCAGCATCTTTGCAAAAACCTATGATACTATCGCCGACTCTACATGCTTCAGCAATTGCCAACTATTTTACTACTTTACTGTAAATATATAAATATTTTGAAGAATGCATGATCAGACTTCCTATTATAAAGAAATAAGCACAGTGGGTCGGAATTAACAAGGGGTTTGGTTTACATCTATGATCCGGGGTCCAACGATCTCTTTCCGACTATCCTCTCTGCATCTGTTGACTACACTCGCTCATCACTCCCTGTCTGAAATATCACTTTAATTGAATGATGAAAATATAAATTCGTGTTTATTTTGATTCTTGGTCAGATTCACTAAATGTTTCAGAATGATTGACACTGTATGTGATTCACAGTTGTGTTGCTAAATACAATAAAAAGTCTACAAACGGTTACTAGAAATGTAGTAATAACATTGTGTTCATTTCTTTTCGTTAATTGCAAATGAGAATTTTGGATGCACGAAAACAAAACTGAACTTACATGTTAGTGTCTCACTGCTTTGGTCACCAGGAGGCGCTTTATTCCTTAAAACAACATAAATCGTCAATTAATCATTTTATTTTCGATGGCACAGGTCATTACATTCCCGAGACAGGTGTTGGTTGGATTTCAGACATGGATCCCGTGTTATATGTAGAAGTGTCTCTCTGCCCACGTCTTGGAACATGTGGTTATCGAACTGTTCCCAGTCCAGGTTATTCCTTGGAATGTTTCTTTGTTACCCTGGAACTAACGATTTGTTTGATGTCTAGGGCGATTAATGAGGACCTAGCTCCTGCTCTTACCATGTGGAGCGGCACCGTTAAATAGTTTGTGAATATTTCCTCCCTTTGGACAATCTTTTTGTCGAGCACAGTCTCCATTGGGCTAAAAATAAGAATTTGATGAAATCGTCCCAAACGGATTCGTGATATCGCTTCAGTGAGCACACAGAGGGATTTCTTCTGTCATTGACTAGTCGTTAGTATGGAATCCGCAGATTTGAAACGCTATAGCTTAATGAGATATTGAATAAAAACACATTTAAAGGGATATAGAGCAGATGCAAGCAAAATGATTGAAGTAAGTGAAACCTGCCTGGATTAGTGTTTGAGTGTATTTAAGTGTTTGTGATTGTGTGTGTGTTTGAGTGTTTGTGTGTGTTTTAAAATGATTGCGTGTTTGAGTGTGTGTGATTGTGTGTGTGTTTGAGTGAATGTGTGTGTTTTAATATGAATGTGTGTTTGAGTGTGTGTCTGTGTGTTTTAATATGAGTGGGTGTTTGAGTCTGTGTGTGTGTTTTAACATGAGTGTGTGTATATTTTTTTAATACGACTCTGAATTGAGTGTGTGTGTGTGTTTTAATATGAGTGTGTGTTTTATCTTGTGTATGTGTGTTTTAATATGAGTGGGTGTTTGAGTGTGTCTGTGTGTTTTAATATGAGTGTATGTTCGATTGTTTGTATGTGTGTTTTAATATGAGTGTGTGTTTGAGTGTGAGTGTATGCTTTAGGTCGAGTGTGTGTCTGTGTCTTTGACTGATCGTATGAGCATATATATGTGTTCGTGTGTGTGAATGTTTGTGATTATGCATACAGGTCTGTGTGTATATATATATATGTATGTGTGAGTGTGTGTATGTATACACGTCTACTTGTGTGTTGGAGTGTGAGTGTGAGTGGGGGAGCTTCTTTCTAATATGTAAATGAAGCCATGTATTCAGGGTATAATTTTCCTGAACGTTTGCTTCTGAGTATTATCTTTGTCAGGTGTGGTTGAAATTGACAATTCAACAGTTAATGTTCTCACCTCATTTCTCTGCTGCTTCTCCACTTCCCTAAGAAGAAAATGTAAGTGTTAGAAATCTGAGCCAATTACTGGATTACAAAATAGGAATATTGGAAAAGTCAAAGAGCAGAAAATGTCTTTCGGATACAGAAACCTATGCCCCAGCAACATAACTGTCCCGACACAACCAACAAATGTTTTACGAAGAAACACGAAGGTTGTAATTTTAACCTAACCCGCTGGTGGAAAAGGGGCGAATTCAGGCAGGACTTCCGTTGTACACACCGCCCATTTCCCGCTCTGCAGCACGATATTTTCATTCCATGCCGTGTTCCAGATTTTCCTCTTCTATATTCATGTACTACCCGAACCACCGCCACAACAGCACCTCTCAGCCGTCTCCTTCCAGATTAAGAATACCGAGTTTCTCGATTCATTCTTTACAATGTGACACTGTGGGTTGGAATTCCGCATGACTGGTAAAGCAGAATGGGCGGTATCGCTCGCGCTGCCTGTTGTAAACCCCACAGGACATTCAGTTCCACACCTGGGGAATATCATAGGTGGACAATGTGATATCATCCATCTTGCACTATCAAGCAAGACACATTTGTACCCCAATAATGCAGTAGCGCAAAAGTGGCAGTAGGTTTGAGTCGGCCATTATACGATAAAATCCATATTCTATTGAAATCAACGGTGCTAATTATCGGACGGAGCTTATAACAGGCGGCCGATTAAAGTCCTCCCGTTATGTGCTTCCACCAAAGACGCATTTCTACCCAGGTCCCTTTGCGATTCGACTTTCGCTATTTCACCTGTCAGTCCACGATCTCCTAATATTTAGAGTCCTGGGTTAGGAGGGCAGTGGAATATGGTTGGAGGAGGCTGTTAGTACTGGGTAAGTAGAGAGGCGACAGTAAGCTTAGTCTGTTTTTCTGTAATGAACGGAAAATCCATGATGTTTAACCCACCTTTCTTCCAGAAGCACACACCCAACAGAGCAACGATGAGAATCAGACCAACAACAGAGCCAACACCAGCCTCCAGCGCAAAGGATTTATCTAAATGAGATAAAGGGACACAGCGACAAATAGTTAAATAACGGTTTCTGCACAAAATAGCACCTGCAGCTTAACGGAAGCCAGCAATAGAAATGGATCCGGACTGACATCCAAAACAGCAAAAATACGTAATCAATTAAAACATTGATATAAAATCATAGAATTGCACGTTACGGAATGAGTCAATTTGGCCCATTCTGCCAGTGCCGGCTCTTTGAAATAGCTATACAATTAGTATCACACCTCTGCTCATTCCTCACAGCTCTGCATTTTGTTCTCATTTTCAAGTATTTATCCGGTTCCCTTTGGAATGTTACTGTTGAATCTGTTTCCACCTCATTTTCTGGCGTTGCATTCCAGATCACAACAACTCGCTTGAATATTTTAGTATTGTTATCTTGATCTCACCTCTGTTTTTTGCCAGTTATATTAAATCTGTGCCCTTTGGTAACTGACCCTCCTGCCAGTACAACCAATTTCTCCTTATCTACTCTATCGTAAACCCTCATAATTTTGAACCGTTCTACTAAATCTCCCGTTAACATTTTCTGCTCTGAGGAGAACGACCCCAAGTTCCCTTGTCTCTTCACATAAAATGACATAGCATTCCCAACAGTCGCGATACTTAATTTTAGCGGTTCCTTGGATTTGCATTGTTTCGATAAAGTGTGTCAGATGTTCAAAGTCTGTCTCTCTTCCTCTCTGTTTTTCTTATAAAAGACCCGCATTAAATCAGTGCTGCAAAATCAGCGAATCAGTAATAAAGTCGGCGGGGGTTTGGCACGCAGGTGACGTCACAATTCACTGGGTGAACATGACGCAGCACGAAGATCAATCTCATTGGTCGATTGATTAGGTGCCTCATTAATTCTTTGAATTTTTCATTGGATATTAACCGTGTTCTCGGACCAAGCGAATGTTCCCAGCTGGCGTCAAAAATATAACAGACTGTGTGTAAATTAGTCAGTTTCATTCTGTAAGTTTCATTCTGGTAACTGGGTCAAAACTGAGCATGCGAGGAGAGAATGAGATGAGTTAATGTTTCAGGTGCGGACCTTGGTCATAACATACTGCTCTCTGCACAGACGCCGATTGAACTGTTGTATATTTCAAACAGCTGATAGTTTTTTTTGCTTACTGTGTTAAAATGACCTTTTATTAAAGTCGGTAACGTGGATATATTTTTTTTCTCAGCTTCCCCAGTGGGCAACCTTGGACAATTAGACAATCGTTGAGGAACTACAAGAGAAAGCGAGTTAATCAAATTTTAATCTGAGTTGGAAAAGTAAAACCATTCAACGGTTAGCGCTTTAGTTCTGCCATCAGTCACGCGGTAAGTAGCGAACACTTAATTGAATAAGAGTTAAAGGGATTTCGGGCTCTGGGGCAAAAGCGAGCTTTGACGCATCGCCCGCCTGTTCAGTTCCGTAGGACGGGGTGTAAGGCGGGCGGCCGATGAGACACCATCCAAGAAGAATTTTAACACCTGGATGTCATTTTCACGCCAGTTTTAATCCTTAAACAGAACAATTGATGCAGACTAACAATGACTCAAAAATTCCTTGTACTGGGGACGGACGAACACAGTAACTGTGTGAATCTCACTCACCTCCTACAGTTATATGTACAGGGTCACTTAGAGCTGATGTCAGCCGCCTTCCCCTCACATCCGCTTCATACAGACAGGAGTAATTTCCTCCGTCGGCGTGATCTATATTACTGATGGTGAAGGTGACAGAATTGCTCCCTGCAGCAGCAGGCTGGACATCCGAGTAATTCGTTTCCCCGTGACTGTATAAGTAAAATGTGATGCCTGGAAGCTCCCGGGGGCTTGTACAGTTAAAGACGACTTCTCCACCCTTCACAACAACATTGGAATCCATTGATATATTTGGTTTGGGTCGACCTGTAATTCGAAAGGAACAAGTAGTGACCATCGATTCAAAATTTAATACAGATTTATTCTTGTGAACCAAAATATGATTAACCTGAACTTGTGTACACAGGACCTAATTGAAAAAGTTTGGAGAAGACACGACAGTCGAAATTATATTGAGCAGTGAGGAGGATACAAACACACATCAAGAGGACATGATTCTGCTATTCCCATTTACACCTCTTCTAGACTCATCTTTTCTTTCTTTACTGGTCCCATAACATCTCATTTTACATTGTACAATCACACCTTTTGTCATTTAATCTTTCCAGCATTCCAACCTATCACACACCTTCCCTTTTGACCTTTTCACCCTTCCCCCCTTTCCCTGCCTCTGCGTTTGCTTAAAGTCTTTTATATCTCTAAGTTTTTTCTAGTTGTGAGGAAAGGTCATCGATCTGAAACAATAATGTCCCGAAAATTAGACCTAATAGGTGAGAGTACGCACTGTGTACTCTCGCGTATTAGGTCCCGAATTGCCGGTTTCCTGCATGCACTGCGCATGCGCGGGAAACCGGCACTTCGTGCATTGCAAAGGGGGCCGTTCCGAAGTTAACCGCGTGCGCGCTACAGGTTGTGCGCACGCAGTGAACTTAGTTTTTTTTCCAGGTTTGAACGCGCAAGTAAGTGGTGAAGATTTTACACATAAAGAAAGCAGTCTAACCCTAACCCTTTTAACAAGGTAAGTAGTTAATTAAGTGTTATTTTAAATTTTCTTCAACAAGTTTATCTTTTTTAGAGACTTTAAAGAAAGGTAAGTTTATTTTTATAACTTTTAAAAAGATTTTAATTTTTTACAAAAATTTAATTTTTTGTTTAAAGTGGTTAATTTATTTAACTATAGTTATTTTATTAATGTGATGGCTTTTTAAAATTTAATTGAGATTTAGCTGATCTTTTGGGGGCTTGTAGTATTCATAGCTTTGACAGCCCTTGCTGTCAAAACTATGAATGAAAGATGGTGTGCTGCCATTGCCTCTAACTAAATCACGTGATCCCAGAGCTCGCACGAACTAATTGCGCCTCTGGGACACGCAAGCTCTGCACATCGGCAACAGCGAGAGGCCCTCGAACTGAAGTTCTTGTGGGCCCCAAACAAAAAGGTAGGCGCAGAGTGCGATAACGCGGGGAATCCTTACCCCCGCGGGAACCATCGATGTTTAATTTCTGGGCCGTTAACTCTGATTCACTCTCTACAGAGGCTGCCTGGCCTGCTGAGTATCTCCAGCATGTTCTGTTTTTAATTCAGGAGTACATAGACAGACTGATGAAATTGAGAGAATCATGGGGGCAGATTAAATTTAACAGAGAACTGTGAAGTGACACATTCTGGTAGGAAAGAATGAGGATGGACAGTATAAACGAAATGGTACAATTTTAAACGTGGTACAGGAACAGCGGGACCTGGGGTGCACATGCACAAGTCTTTGAAGGTGGCGGAATAGGCTGAGGAAACATTTAAAGAAAAGTCGTATCAAACAGAGGCTTAGACTACAAATTCAAAGAAGATATGCTAAAGCTGTAGAAATCACTGGTTAGACGCCATGCACGAATACTGTGTCTCAAATTAGGGCATTACTCTTTAGGAAGGATGTCAATGCATTGGAGAGGGTGCAGAGGAGTTTTACCGGAATGCTTCAGGGATGGGGATTTCCGTTATATTGAGAGGCTGGAGAAGCTGTGATTGATTTCCTCAGAGCAGCGAAGGATGAGTAGCGATTTAATAGAGGTGATCAAAATCAGGAAGTGTTTTGATAGAGTAAATAAGTATAAACGTTTTCCTGTGACAGACATGTAGGTAACCAGGGGTCGCAGGTCAGATTGTACAAATCAAATTTCCTCTCAACCTTCTCTGCTCTAAGGAGAACAATCCCAAATTCTGTAATCTATCCACGTAACATATATATTCTCTAATTTATTTAAACACTTCGAGGGAAAAATTCAGTTCGATGCGCCAACCGTTAGTGCCTTAAGAGGGCGCTAATGGGGCGCAAAGCTACCAGTGCCCGGGCGCGGCGCTGTTAGCGCCGCTCGCGAAATTAACGAGACCTTTTGCGGTGGCTCTAAACATTACCGCCATGGTCTCCTGCGCCGGCAGATCGTGATGTCATTCGAGTGTGCAATGCCCTGGTAGCGCCCCGTAGCGGATATTGAGTGGCGCCCACTGTCTTACCACCTGCCGCTAGGAACGACAGGTTGAGAGGAGCGTTTTGCAGTCAGGAAGGGTCTGGGGGAGCGCTATTTAAAGGAGACCGCTTCCTGCCTTTTTTTGTTGGTGACATTTTTAACCATGCATTTTGAGAGAGAGAGAGAGAGACTTCTGGAGAGATTCAACGCTCTCATAGAGTCATAGGGGTAGAAATTAGGTCGCGCCCCATTTGGGGCGCAAATATCGTCCGCGCGCAAATATTAGCGCCTGGCGCTAATTATCGGCACTGACAGGAAACTTCACTTTTACCGCCCCGGGAGGTGAGTGGAGCGCTAAATTAGGCGCTGCACACCTCTCTTAAGGCGCAAAGGCCTAGGAGTGAGGCGCTACCTCAGCGCACGAGCGCAGCGCAGCTGCTGCCAGTTAGCGAGGGAACACAGACACACTGGCGCCGGACACTTCTTAAAGCGGGGGGGGGCACTTGCTCCCCAGCCACACCCTGCTCATTGCAGCCTTGAATCTCAGCCTGGAGAGACCTGTAATCCATTTTGCTGCCAAGCATGGAGAGGGTGAGAGAACGCGCTCATCGCTTCACTGAGCGGGCCTTGGATGCTCTGGTTGACGCAGTGGAGCGCAGACGATGCATGCTGTTCCTGGAGAGTGGCAGGAGGCCTTTGCCACGCGAGTTCAGAAGAGTGTGGAGGGAGGTGGCTCAGAGCGTCTCCTCCAGGAGCATGGTGCCCAGGACCCATGTCCAGTGCAGCAAAAAGTTCAACGACCTCACTCGGGTCGTCAGGGTGAGTGGCTTTTTCTCAATACCTCTCCATCCCTCCATCTCAACCTCACTCTATGGCCAGAGGGTCTTAAAACCCCAATGCACAACACTCATGCAACACCTATGGCCCTTTCATCAAACACACACACACATTCCACACTTTGCATACAGTAAGGGCTATTCACCTATGGGAGGCACATCAGGCAAGACCATGGCTGCATATTGTAAGGGCTATTCAGCTATGGGAGGCACATCAGGCAAGACCATGGCTGCATACAGTAAGGGCTATTCACCTATGGGAGGCACATCAGGCAAGACCATGGCTGCATATTGTAAGGGCTATTCACCTATGGGAGGCACATCAGGCAAGACCATGGCTGAATACAGTAAGGGCTATTCACCTATGGGAGGCACATCAGGCAAGACCATGGCTGTATATTGTAAGGGCTATTCACCTATGGGAGGCACATCAGGCAAGACCATGGCTGTATATTTACTCAGATGCTGTCCTTTTTCTTGCAGGCTAAGCTGGCTCATAATCGGAGACAGCAGCAACGGACAGGTGGAGGGCGGCTTCAGCTGCAACCCCTCAGCGATCTGGAGGAGCGCGTCCACAGGATTGTGGCAAGCCGGGTGATCGGTCCCGTCGCCACTGGAGACGCCGACCCCGTTGTGGACAGCAATGGTAAGGTCATCACCTTTTTGTCCTCTGTCCTTCCACTTGTCCCTCACAATACCAGCCTTTGACACTTTCAATCCAACTTGCTAACTCGCTGCACTTATTCCTCCCTTACTGCCACCCTGTCCTCACGCTAAAGCCACTCTTGTACCTCCCTGCTTTCAGATGGTGATTCACCAGCTGAGGAGATGGTCCCTGAAGCTGCCACTGGGAGTGATGCTGCAGCTGAGGAGGAAGAGGAAGCCGGAGCATCAGTGCCACCCTCTCCCGAGGAAGCCCATGGCCACACTGGGAACACGCCTTCCCCGGAGGGGAGCAGGGGGGAAGGGGCTGATGATGGTGAAGTTCCAGGACCCAGCGGGCTGCAGCAACGCCATTGGGGGGGGAGGGAAGAACGGGGGAGCAGGGGGGAAGGGGCTGATGATGGTGAAGTTCCAGGACCCAGCGGGCTGCAGCCACGCCATGGGGGGGGGGGAGTGAAGAACGGGAGCCTTCTCCCCAGAGGGAGAGTATGCCAGACACTCCTAATGCAATGGACGCAGAGGAGGAGCGGCTGATTGCAGAAATGAACAGCCAGGCGGTGGGAATGCACACTGAGCTCATGGGTGCAGTGGGAAGGGTGCCCGAATGCATTGAGGCACTGGCAAGGAGTGTGGAGCACTTCGCTGTAGCACAGGCGGATGCCACACTAAAGCTTACTGCTGCAATTCAGTCACTGGCTGCCAGGAACCCATCTGAGACTGCTCTCATGCAGACTCAGATTGAGGCCACGCGAGCACTGACTGCTGCCATCCTCGATGGTTCGTGCACATGTCCCCGGGGCTGTCACCGCGCCGCAGCAGGCCAGCAATCTGTTCTCCGGCAAATTGCTCCGGATGCTGAAGTGCTGCCCCGTGGGAGTGCCAGTGTGTCGGGCGAGCAGGGAGTTGCTGTCCTCTCTCACGATGACAGCATTCCTGCTGCCAACACTGTCACTTCTCCACTGCACTTGCCACCGCCTGTAGGACAGACTGCTGCCGCCCATGCAGAGTTGGTGCAGTCTGCAGCCGGGACCTCCAGGCCCAGAAGTGGTCGAGGCCGTCCTTCAGGGGCATCTGCAGTGTCAGGGTCTGACAAGCAGCAGCCTTCCACCAGCCTTGCTGCAGCCACTGAGGTCCCATTACGGAGGAGCAGTAGGGTTAGAAGGGGGGAAGTGCGCAAGGGAAGGAGATCACCCTCGAAGGGCAAAAAGTAGGAGGTGTGCCAAAATGCTGGTCATTTTTTTATTAAAGGCCGAGGTTCATGGTCCAACTTTTGTTTAGTGTTTTGGACATTATCTCCAGGTTGTGAGAACCAGTTATGTTACTGACTGTTTTTTTGTGTTTATTTCTATGAGTTTGTCATGAGGAATTGACACACACAGAGTTTGTACAATAAATAAGTTTCTGTATTCAAAATATACATGGCTGGTGGTTGGAATTATTGGTGCCTTGGCCAGCTTAGGGGTTGCGTGCTGGGTTGATTCGTGTTTGTAGCACTGGCAGGGGCCCTAGAAGCGGCTTGCTATTAGTCGTTGACGGACGGCCCTTGCAGTTTGACCATTGTGGGCCGCCCTCCTGCCTTGGTGCTGCTGCTGATCATCGTCCTCGGCCTGTTCCTCCTCTTCCTCCTCCTCCTCTTGTGGTGCTGCAAGGCCTGGTGGCATTGGCTGCGTCCTGAGGATTGCCATGTTGTGCAACATGCAGCACACCACTACGAATTTGGAAACTTGCTCAGGCGAGTACTGCAGGGCTCCTCCGGAATGGTCCAGACAGCGGAATCGTTGTTTGAGCACGCCGATTGTGCGCTCAATAATGTTCCTCGTTGCTTGTTGGCTTTCCTGGTACCGCAGCTCAGCAGGGGTGTTTGGCGCACGGAGCGGTGTCATCAGCCAGGTGCTCAATGCGTACCCCTTGTCCCCCAGAAGCCAACCAACTGGCTGCTGCGGTGCCTCGAAAATATCTGCCACAGTACTCTGGCGCAGGATGAAAGCATCGTGGCAGCTGCCCGGATAGTGGGCATTGACAGCGAGAATCACCTGTCTGTGGTCACAGACCAACTGCACATTCAAGGAATGGAACCCCTTTCTGTTCCGGAACTCCTCTGCATTCTCTCGCGGAGCACGCAAAGCCACATGCGTGCAGTCAATGGCGCCCTGCACCATGGGGAAGCCCGCTACCCTCGCAAAGCCCATAGCACGGTCATGCTGCTTGTCTGGGGTCATAGGGAAGGAGATGAAGTCTCGTCTCCTTGTGAAGAGGGCATTGGTGACCTGCCGGATGCAGCGATGCACCGCAAACTGGGAGATATTGGCGAGGTCCGCAACAGCAGCTTGGAATGAGCCAGTGGCGTAGAAGTTCAAAGCCACTGTGACCTTCACTGCCACCGACAGAGACGTCCTGGACCTCAGCTGAGGCTGCAGATCTGGCTGCAGCAGGTCGCTGAGCTCAGTGACCACCTCCTTGCTGAATCGCAGCCTTCGCAAACACAGCTCCTCGGACATGTGGATGTAGGAGAGCTGTTCACGATATACCCTGGGAGGGTAAGCTCTCCTGTACATGCGCCTGATGGCCCTCCTCCGTCTGGCCATCATTGCCACTCTCTGTCTGCGTCTCACTCTCCTCCGATTGAGCTGGAGCAGGACGACGCCCCCAATCATTGCAGCCCCCATATTCTCTTTGCCAGAAAAGTAATGAGGTACAGCAACGAAAGTAGCAGCAAAGTTAGGATGAACTAGGCAAAACTACCTCACAAAGCGTTGAGTCAATGTAGAAGTCTCTCTCTCTCTCTCTCCGAATCTCTCTCTCTCTCTCAGAACGAGTGGTGCATAAATGTCGACCACAGAAAAAGACAGGAAGAGGCCCCCTTTAAATAGCGCCCCCCCCAGCCCCACACCGATTGATAACGTTCCAGTCTTCCGGTCGTTGGAAGCGCCAGGCGGTAAGGCAGGGGGCGCCACTCAATTTCCGCTCCGGGGCGCCCCAAGGGCGTTGCACCACGGAATGACGTCACAATCTGCGCGCGCAGGTGGTCGCAGCGGTAAGTTTTAGCGCCGCCGCACAATCTCAAGTTAAGTTCTCGAGCGGCGCAAACAGCGCTGCGCCCGGGAATTAGCGCCTTAACGCCCCATTAGCGCCCATTTAAAGCGCTAACGGGAGGCGCAACCAACTGAATTTTTACCCCATAGAGTTATACAGCACGGATAGAGTCCCTTCGGCCCATCGTGTCCGCGCCGGCCATCAAGCCCTGTCTAATCTATTCCCACATTCCAGCATTTTGTCCGTAGCCTTGTATGCTATGGCATTTCAAGTGCTCATCCAAATGCTACTTCAATGTTGTGAGGGTTCCTGCCTCCACAACCCTTTCAGGCAGTGAATTCCAGACTCCAACCACCCTCTGGGTGAAAAAGTTATTTCTCAAATCCCTTCTAAACAACCCGCCCTTTATCTTGAATCTATGCCCCCTTGTTATAGACCCCTCTACTAAGGGAAAAAGCTCCTTAGTATCCATCCTATCAATGCCCCTCATAATTGTGTACACCTCAATGATGTCCCCCCTCAGCCTCCTCTGCTCCAAGGAAATCAAACCCCATCTGCCCAGTCTCTCTTCATAGCTGAAGCACTCCAGCCCGGGTAACATTCTGGTGAATCTCCTCTGCACCCTCTCCAAAGCGATCACATTCTTCCTGTAGTGTGGCGACCAGAACTGCACACAGTATTCCAGATGTGGCCTAACCAGTGTTTAATACAGCTCCCTCATAACCTCCTTGCTCTTATATTCTATGCCTCGGCTAATGAATGCAAGCATCCCATATGTCTTTTTTACCACCTCATCCACCTGTTCCGCCGCCTTCAGGGATCTGTGTACTTGCACACCAAGATCCCTCTGACCCTTTGTCTTGCCTAGGGTCTTAAAATTCATTGTGTATTCTCTTGCCTTATTAGTCCCTCCAAAGTGCATCACCTCGCACTTTTCCAGATTAAATTTCATTTGCCACTGTTCCGCCCATCTGACCAACCCATCTATATCGTCCTGCAGACTGAGGCTACCCTCCTCGCTATTTACCACCCTACCAATTTTTGTATCATCCGCAAACTTACTGATCATAAATTTTACATTCATATCCAAGACGTTAATGTAGACCACAAACAGCAAGGGACCCAGCACCGATCCCTGTGGTACCGCAATGGCCAAAGGCTTCCAGTCACAAAAACAACCTTCGACCATCACCCTCTGCCTTCTGCACTTAGGCAGTTTTGTATCCAATGTGCCAAGTCACCCTGGATTCCATGGGCTCTTACCTTCTTGACCAGTCTCCTGTGCGGGACTTTATCGAAGGCCTTACTGAAATCCATGTATACCACATCCACTGCGTTACCCTCATCCACACACCTAGTCACCCCCTCAACAAATTCAATCAAATTAGTCAGACATGATCTTCCCTTGACAAAGCCATGTTGGCTAACCCTGATTAATCCTTGCCTCTCCAAGTGGAGACTAATTTTGCCCCTCAGATTTTTTTCCAATAACTTTCCTACCACTGATGTTAGGCTCACTGGTCTGAAGTTCCCCGGTTTTTCTCTACTCCCTTTCTTGAATCATGGTACTGCATTAGCGGTTCTGCAGTCCTCTGGCACATCCCCTGTGGCCAGAGAGGTTCTGAATATATGTGCTGGAGCCCCTGAAATCTCCTCCTTTGCCTCACACAGCAGCCTGGGATACATTTCGTCCGGACCTGGGGATTTATTCATTTTTAGACCTGCTAAAACCGCCAATACCTCCTCCCTCTCGATGTTAAAATGTTCGAGTATATCACAGTCCCCCTGGCCAATTTTATGTCGGCTTCGTCCTTCTCCATAATGAAAACAGTTGTAAAAATTCATTGAGAACCCCACCTACATCTTCTGGCTCCACACACAGATTGCCACTTTTGTCCCTAATGGGCCCTATTTTTTCCCTAGTTATCCTCTTACCCTTAATATACTTATAAAACATCTTAGGATTTTCCTTTATTTTGCTCACCAGTGTTATTTCAAGGCCCCTCCTTGATCTCTTCATTTCATTTTTAAGTATCTCCCTGTACTTTTTGTACTCCTCTCGGGCTTCCTCCATCTTTAGCATTTTGTATCTGCCAAAAGCCCCCCTTTTTATCCTGATCCTTTCTCGTATATCTCCCGACATCCAAGGTTCCCTGTGAAGGAGTTTAAGGTACTGAGCAGCACTTTGCAGGCTCATTTTGATTTGCCCTTCCCTGTATCGATTTAGAAGAGACTTTCGGGGTTGCAATGTGAGCTCTTTCCCTGGTTCTCTCTATTGTTCATTCCAGCAGATTTGATGTGCAGGTCTCTCCAGGCCCAGATTCAAGGCTGCAATGTGCATGATGTGGATGGAGATCAAGAACAACCCACCCCTTTAATTCTTGGACACACGAATCTCCATCAAAGACGGACGCCTCAGCACTTCACTCTACCGCAAGCCCACAGACAATCTCACGATGCTCCACGTCTCCAGCTTTCACCCTAACCACGTTCAAGAAGCCATCCCCTATGGACAAGCCCTGCGAATACACAGGCTCTGCTCAAACGAGGAGGAACGCGATCGACACCTACGGTTACTGAGAGACGCCCTCGTAAGAACGGGATATGTCACTCGACTCGTCGATCGACAGTTCCGACGGGCCACAGCAAAAAAAACGCATAGACCTGCTCAGAAGGCGAACACGGGACACAACCAACAGAGTACCCTACGTCGTCCAGTACTTCCCCAGAGCGGAGAAACTACGCCATGTTCTTCGCAGCCTTCTACATGTCATCGATGACGACGAACACCTTGCTAAGGCCAACCCCACGCCTCCATTACTCGCCTTCAAGCAGCAGCCTAACCTCAAAAGTACCATCGTTCGCAGCAAATTACCCAGCTGTCAGGACAACAGCGACTATGACACCACACAACCCTGCCACGACAACCTCTGCAAGCCATGACAGTTCATGAACACAGATACCGTCATCACACGTGAGGACACTACCCACCAGGTACATGGTATATACTCATGTGACTCCTCTAACGTTGTCTACCTGATACGTTGCAGGAAAGAATGCACCGCGGCATGGTACATCGGCAAAACAATGCAGAAACTGAGACAATGGATGAATGGACACCGCACAACAATCGCCAGGCAGGATTGTTACCTCCCAGTCGGTGAACACTTCAGCAGTCAAGGACATTCAGCCTCGGATCTGCATGTTAGCGTTCTCCAAGGCGGCCTTCGAGACATACAACAACGCAAAATCATCGAGCAGAAACTGATAGCCAATATCCGCACCCATTAGGACGGCCTCAATAGGGATATCGGGTTCATGTCACGCTACAGAACGTGACTCGACATCGTTGTCTGTCTTTCCAGTTTTTTTTTTAAAACACTAAAAAAAACAATCCCCAAAAAAACCTCAGCTGCAGACAGCAGGATTTGAAACGTTGGACCCCCTGTGACACATCTCATTGTCTTGGCTGTGCTCTGGTGTGTCTTTGATGTAAGGACACCTTCCTTGAAAGATTGTATCTCTGCAGTTTTTGTGTTTATATACTGTGTGATATTGTAGATTCACTCACTGTACCTTTACCTGACGAAGGGGCGAAAGCTCCGAAAGCTTGTAATTTTATATAAATCTGTTGGACTATAACCTGGTGTTGTGCGACTTCTCATTTTGGCACCTTAAGACAGATGTGTAGCGCCTCATTTAGCGCTCCAATCACCTCCAGGGGCAATAAAAGTCAAGTTTGCAGTCGGAGGCGATAATTAGTGCCAGGCGCTAATCTTTGCGCACAGCCATTAATTCCCCCCCAAACGGGGCGATACTGAATTTTTCACCCTTAGAAAATAATAATAGGATTAGGCCGACTCAACACGGATTTATGTAAGTGAAATCGTGTTTGACAAATCTGTTGGCGTTTTTTGAGGTTGTAACTTGGAGAATATCTAAGGGAGAATCAGTGGATGTGGTGTATTTGGATTTTCCGAAGGCATTCGATAATGTGCCACACACGAGATCACTAAACGAAATTAGGGCTCATGGGATTGGGGATAATATATTTGCATGGATTGAAGATTGGTTAACGGACAGAAAATAGAGAGGAGGAATAATGGGGTCATTTTCGGTTTGGCAGGCTGTAACTAGTGGGGTAATGTAAGGATCGGTGCTTGGGCCTCAGTGATTCACAATCTACATCAATGATTTGGATGAAGGGACCAATTGTAATATAAAAAAGTTTGCTGATGATACAAAATTGGTGCAACATATGTTGTGAGGAGGATGTAAGAAGGCTTTAAGGTGATAATGGACCAGAAATTAAACATGCGATGGTTGCCGCGGGGGTAAGGATTCCCAACGATATCGCACTCCGCGCCTGCCTTTTTGTTTCGGGCACACACGAACTTCAGTTCGAGGGCCTCTCCCTGTTGCCGGAGTGCAGTGCTTGCATATCCCAGAGGCGCAATTACTTTGTGCGAGCTCTGGGATCACGTGGGCCAGTTAGAGCCAATGGCAGCACACCATCTTTCATTCATAGTTTTGACAGCAAGGGCTGTTAAAGCTATGAATACAACAAGCCCCCAAAAGAACAGCTAAACCTCAATTAAATTTAAAAAAGCTATCACATTAATAAAATAACTATAGTTAAATAAATTAAGCACTTTAAACAAAAAATTAAATTTTTGAAAATAATTGAATTCTTTTTAAAAGTTATAAAAATAAACTTGCCTTTTTTAAATTGTCTAAAAAAGATAAACCTGTTGAAAAAAAATTTAAATAACACTTATTTAATTACTAACCTTGTTAAAAGGGGGTCCTACGCCTGCTTTCTTTATGTGTAAAATCTTCACCACCTACCTGCGCGTTCAAACCTGAAAAAAACTAAGTGCACTGCGTGCGCGCAACCTGTAGTGCGCACGCGGTTCACTTAGGAACCGCCCACTTCGCCATACACGAAGTGCCGGTTTCCCATGCATGCGCAGTGCATGCAGGACACCGGCAATTCGGGACCTAATACGCGAGAGTACACAGTGCTTACTCTCGCGTATTAGGTCTAATATTCGGGCCATTGACAGGCAAAGTGTGTGGGCAAGAACATGGCAAATGTAATAAACTGTGGAGAAATGTGCCTCTAGAACCAGGGTCCACAGTCTCTGATTAAGGGGTCGGCCATTTTGAAATGAGACGAGGAGAAATTTCTCCACTGAGAGGGTGGTGAATCTTTGGAATTCAGTATCCCATGGGGCTGTGAAGGCTTAGTCCTTGATTATATTCAAGACAGAGGTGGAGAGATTTTTGAATGTTAAGGGAATCAAGGGATATGTGGATAATACAGGAGATGCTGTAGAAGATTGCGAATGATCTTACTGAATGGCGGAAAAGGCTTGAAGGGTCAAATGGCCTCATCCTGCTCCTGTTTCTTATCTACTTATGTTGTTAAAACCAAGCCTGTTATTTTCCTCTTTCCTAATATTAAACCATTAATTCAGTTACAGTGATTAAAGCATAATTTTGTAAACAAGAGTGATGAAAAATAATGACAAATCTCTGCTACCTGACACTCACCTGCTACTGTGACCGCCACAGACTCGCTGAGCTGAGATTCTAACAACCTTCCACTGACGGAGGTTCTATATCGGCACTGGTACCGCCCTCCTTGGCCTTTAGTGGTAACCGGGATGTTTCCAATGTTGTCCTTTCTGACAATTTGATCGGATTGCAGATATTGATTATCTTTGTAAAAGAAGCAGGTTTTATCGCGATAATCTCCGGTCACGGTGCAGAAAATGGAGACCGTCTCTCCTACTACATACACCCCACTTGGTTGATCAAGAGTTATCATTGGCGCTGTTAGCGGATCTGTGGTAAAATAAATAGAAAGTACAATGAGAAATGGATCTGCGGATATTCATGTACAGTGCAATGTTGGGAACTCACTGATGATTGGGCTGTGTTTAAGCGCAGTTTGACATCGGATACAGAGATTCCAGAAAAGTGGAATTCCGGATTTCATTATAAAGAAAGAAAATGTTGCCTTTCTATAGCGCCTTTCATGAACTTGGGACATCCCGAAGCATTTTACTGCCAATTTAGTAATACTGAAGTTTTGTAATGTAGGAAATCAAGTGGCGGTGCAAAAACACCATAATCAGCTCCAGTTCTCTGTTCAAAGTCCGGTTTCAGGCCAGAGATTTTAATCTGGGATACGAGCGAAACAAGGACATGGTTGCTTAAAAAAGCCCAGGTGAAGTGGCGATCAGAAAGAGTGAAAGGCTCCATTATAACCGCAACGCGACCGGTACCAGTGCAAGTATGAAACCTCCGCCAAAGGAAGGCTTTTAGAAACCAATCTCAGCGAGGCTTTGACTGTCAGACATTTCAAATAATTGAGCCGTTTTTGTGAGCACGCAATTATTGTTATCATTACCGTTGTGGTTGTCGCTGGAGTGGCCGGCAACTACTGTCCATCCGTGGTCTCCCCTTCAGAAGGTGGCCTTCTAATTGAACCACAGCGAGTCCAGTGTGGTCAAAGTGCACAACAATGTAGTGGGTTCTCAGATTTGGATCTACCGACGATGAAGGAACAGCAATATATTTCCAAGTCAGGATGGTGTTTGACTTGGAGGGGAACTTGGAGATGCTGGTGTTTCCATGCGCCTCCTGCTCTTGTCCTTCTAGATGGAAGAGGTCGCGGGTTTGGGAGGTGCTGCCGAAGATTGTTGAGTTGCTGCAGTGCACCTTGTAGATGGTACACACTGCAGCCACTGTGCGCCGGTGTTCGAAGGAGTGAATACTTAACATGCTGCATGAGGTGCCAATCAAGAGAGATGCTTTTTTCCTGGATGATGTCTGGCTGCCTGAGTTGGAGCTGCCCTCACCCAGGCATGTGGAGAGTATTCAATCACAAAAGTGACTTGTGCAAGTCGATGGTGGAAAGGATTTGTGGAGTCAGTAGGAGAGACACTCGCCGCAGAATTCCCTGCCTCTGACCTGCTCTAATAGCCACAGTGTTTATGTGGAGGTGAATTTGGAGTGGATGTTGTTCCCATGCGCCTACTGATCATCTCCTTCTGGCTGGTGGAGGTCCCTTGTAAGTGAAACGCTGCCGTAATACAATGCAGAGAGAGATATGGAAACCCACAATCTAATTAGATTAAAGTGTTGCGCATAACAGGATCATTTTGGAAATCTCGGCACGTAGATTCTGTTCTCTGACAGAGAAACATGTAATGTGTCAAGGCCAGTCAGTCTGGAGAGCTTCTTGAGGTGACGCTACACTCAGTGGAGTTCAATCCCTGGCGCCGTGCTGTCAGTGTGGCACTAAACTTTGATAGTTCAAAAATATAGGGGATCCTTTTTTCTTAGGCGGATCCTTGAAACAAGTGGTCACGATTCGATTTTATAAACATAATTAAATGGAAAAATTATCAGCCGTGGCATAAAACCAGCTGCCGATCGCTATCGCCCGTTTTGCGCAACCGCCCGTGACGAATTTCACTGCCTTATCTCCAATAATGTCCTTTGCCGGTAATGGATTCACATCACTTGAATGCAGGGCCCAATGTTACATGGAACCTGTCAAGATTTGAGAAATATGTTCAATACCCATTCTGTTTTCTTCCTCTCTCCTAATATTAAACCATTCATTTTCTTACAGTGATTAAAGCATGATTTTATAAAAATATCAAGAGCTGGAAAAAAACATTCAAAAAGTCTCTGCTCCCTGTCACTCACCTGTTACAGTGACCGTCACAGACACGCTGCGATGAGATTCTAACCGCCTTCCATCGACGGAGGTTCCATATCGGCACTGGTACCGCCCTCCTTGTTCTTTACTGGTAACCGGGATTTTTCCAATGTTGTTCTTTCTGCCAATTTGTTCGGATTGCAGATATTGATTATCTTTGTAATAGTAGAAGTTTTTATCGCGATTATCTCCGGTTGCGGTGCAGGTAATGGTGACTGTCTCTCCTACTACATAAACCCCAGTCAGTTGATCAAGAGATATCACTGGTGCTGTTAGCGGATCTGTGGTAAAATAAATAGAAAGTACAATGAGAAATGGATCTGCGGATTTTCATGTAAATTGCAAGGTTGGGAACTCGCTGCTGGTTGTGCGGTGTTGAAGCGCAGTTTCATAACGGATACAGAGATTTCACTATAGGGAAGTTCGGGATTTGATTCAAACAAAGAGAGACTTGCATTTCTATAGCGCATTTCATGACCTCGGTACGTCCCAAAGCGCTTTACCGCCAATGTAGTACTTTTGAAGTGTAGTCGCTGTTGCAATGTAGGTAATCAAATGGCGAAGCCAAAGAACCTAAATCAGCTCGAGTTCTCTGTCCAAAGTCCGGTTTTAGGACGGAGATTTTACTCTGGGACACGAGGGGAACAAGGAAATGGATGCTTTGAAAAGCCCAGAGCTGCTAATTATCCCAGGTGATATTACGATGAGAGAGAATGTAAGTCTCCATTATGCCCTCAACCCGACCGGTACCAGTCCAAGTATGAAACCTCTGGCAGAGGAAAGCAGTTAGAAACCAATCTCAGCGAGGATATGACAGTCACACATTTCACATAATCGAGCCGTTTTTGTGAGCCAGCAATTATTGTTATATTTACCGTTGTTGTTGTCGCTGGCGTGGTCGGCAACTACTGTCAGTCCCTAGTTACCCCTACAGAAGGTGATCGGTGTCATTCTAATTGGACCTTAGCGCGTCCAGTGTGGTGAAAGTGCACAACAATGTAGTGAGTTCTAAGATTTGGATCTACCGACTATGAAGGAACAGGGATATATGTCCAAGTCAGGGTGGTCTGTGACTTGGAGGGGAACTTGGAGGTGCCGGTGTTCCCATTCGCCTGCTGCCCTTGTCCTTCTAGGTGAAAGAGGTCGCGGGTTTGGGAGGTGCTGCCGAAGAAGCCTTGGTGAGTTGCTGCAGTTCAACTTGTAGATTGCACACACTGCAGACACTGTGCGCCGGTGGTGGACGGATTGAAAGTTTAATCTGGGGCATGAGGTGCCAATCAAGCGGGCTGCCTTGTCCTGGATGATGTCAAGCTTCCTGAGTTGGACCTGATCTCACCAAGGCATGTGGAGGGTATTTAATCACACTCCTGACTTTCGCAATTAGATGGTGCAAATGCTTTGTGGAGTCAGGAGGGGAGACAATCGCCGCAGAATTTCCTGCTACCGACCTGCTCTAACATCCACAGTGTTTATGTGGAGGGGAATTTTAGAGGTGAAGTTGTTCCAATGCGCCTGCTGCCCTTGTTCTTCTGGCTGGTGGAGGTCCCGTGTAAGTGAAATGCTGCCGAAATGCAATGCACAGAGAGATATGGAAACCCATTTTATAATTCGATTAGAATATTGCGCATAACAGGATAATTTTGAAAGTCTCGGAACGCAGATTCTGTTCTCTGACAGAGAGTCCTGTAATTTGTCAAGGCCAGTCAGTCTGGAGAGCTTCTTGAGCTGGCGCTACACTCAATGCAGTTAAATCCCTGGCGTCGTACTGTCATTGTGGCACTAAACTTTGATATTTCATACGTATAGGGGAGCATTTTTTGTTAGGTGCTCCCACAGTGCTCCCGCAGGGAGTTCCAGGGTTTTAATGCAGTGAACAATGAAGGAACCGCGATGTATTTCCAAGGCGGGATTGTGCGAGACTTGGAGGGGTGCCTGGAGGTGATGTTGTTCCCATGCACCTGCTGCACTTGTCTTCTGGGTCGTGGAGGTCGCTGGTTTGGGATTGTGTAAATGGCCTCCGGAAGTCTATTACTGTCCTCCTCATTGCTCACTATATGCCCGAGCTTCCTGCAATCTGCCGACTTTGAAACTTATGATCTGTATAAACAAGTCCAGGTCGTTACTATACGTCAAAAATGTATTCCCTCTAAATGTTGCTATTCAATATGTTTCCACCGCCCTTCCAGGCAAGGCATTCCAGATCACAACATCTCGCCGTGTAAAACAGTTTTCTTTATTTCCTCTCTGGATCTTTTGCAAATTATCTTAAATCTGTGTGCTTTGATTCAGTTTCTTTATTATTTACTCTGTCGATAAGCCTTAAAGCTTTGAACATCTATATTGAATCGTCCCTTGTTCTTTTCAGCTTTAAGGGTACAAACTCCAGATAACTAATGTTCCGAAAACGCTGCCCCGTCTCACTCACCTGTTACTGTTACTCGCACCGAGTCACTACGTGAGGACCAGGTCCATTGCTCGTTGACATCGTATCCATACTTGCACTGGTAATCTCCTTGCTCATATCTGCTGGTTATTGCAATATAAGACGATCTGCTGGTCGTAGAAATGGGCAGTTCTTCCCCATTTTTATAAAAGATATAATTGTTACCCGTGAAATTTTTGTCGTCATTGCAGGTAATCGTGATGGTCTCTCCGGGTAAATACACGCCAGACTCTTCATTCAGTGTAATTTCAGGTTTCAGCGGTAGTTCTACGGCAAAAAAACAACGACAGTGAACGTCAAAGAGTACTTCCCATAACACACGTTTCAGTCTGAGTGGTAAAGAGGACAGGAAGATGGGAGCTCATTCCCAATCAACAGCTGCAGCGCCGGCGACCTCTGCAGTAGAACATAGATCAGTTAGGGGTAAAAATTGAGTCGCGCCCCATTCGGGGCGCTAACCTCGCCGGGGCGCGACTTTTAGCGCCCCGAAAAAATTAGCGGCCCCGCGCCGGAACTTCAGTGGTTGCGCCCCAAGAGGGAAGCGGGGCGCAACTGGAAGCACCCCGCATCCCTCTTGGGGCGCTGCGAGTGAATATCCTGGCGCTACGTGCCGCAGCGCCACGCGCTGCGGCACGTCGCGCCGCGGTATTGCAGGCCTTCCTCCCCTTCTTAAAGGGGAGGGGCCTTGCGCAGCGCGAACCGGGGCCCAGCTGGGCTCCCAGGGATCGGGAGTGCCGGCAAAAGAGCCCGGCACTCAAGAGAAGTGCCGGGCTCTTGGAGCGCAGCCGGCACTTCACGGTGGGGGGGCTTCACGGGGGCCGGGGACAGCAACGGGGGCAGGTGCTGGCAGGCGGCCAGCAACAAAAATGGCCGCCTGCCACCTCCCCTTTAAATATCGCCGCCCCGGCCGCAAGTACGCCCCCCTGAACCCGTCGGACATAGCGTCTGGCGGTAAATCAGGGGGCGCGACTGAAGATCACGGCCGGGGCGCGAGCGGGGCGCGAGCACGGCGATGACGTCATCGCCGGCGGCGCAGCGCCACAGGGCGCTACCGGCTGCCGCCGCCGCTAACCTCCCACTAAATTTTTCGGGAGGCGTTGGCGGCGCTGCGCCCGGGCGTTAGCTGCTTTACGCCCCATTAGCGCCCATTTAAGGCGCTAACGGGAGGCGCAAGCAGCTGAATTTTTCCCCCTTAGTGTTTACCTGCGAGCAGCAAACTACCCGGTGTAAAAGCTGTTGTACAGAGCTATGTCATGGATAACGGAGAGAGCGACATAGAGACAGAGACAGCCATGCGTAGGGTGAGAGAGAGAAAGTCAGAGAGAGAGACAGACAGAAAGAGAGAGGAAGGAAAGTGACCTGGATACAGGGAGCAGCAAAAGACGTCGAAGAGAGGGTATGAGAGAAAGACAGAACGCTGGAGAGGAATTAAAAGTAGGAGTAGGAGAAAAACAGAGACAGAAAGTCTGCGAAAGCATCATGGAGAAATGGAATGAGGGAGGATCAGCTGAGACCAGATAAGGGAGATAAAAAGAGAGCGAGAGCGGAAGGGAGTGAAAATGTATCGCGACAGAGGGTTGAAAGGGAATGAGTTTGAGAGTATGCAGAGAAATGGGACAGACGACTGGAATCAAAAATAATGGAAAGGGGCACTGAGAGAGAGAAAGAAAGAGACAGAAGATGGACCTTTGACCTCCCCCCCCCCCCCACGCTCCTTCTCTCACTGTGACGATGATTGGCTCTCCATGCTACCAATAAACCTAGCACGAGAAACGTCACCCATGTTGGTTTGAAAGTTCGGGCAAGCAGGTTGTCGGTTTAGCTGAGAATTTGCGAGGAATCTCATCACACAGGGAGTGCTGAGAATGTGGAACTCGCTTCCCCGTGGAGTGATTGAAGCAGGTGATATTGCTGTCTTTTAGCCGAGGCTAAATGTATACACGTGGGAGAAAAGAATCGAGGCAGAAGGGGCAGGGGATAGGAGGTAAGCACAATGTGTATTATGAACACCGGTGTGGACCAGCAGTGCCACATTGTCTTTTTCTGTGCTTTAAATTCCAAGTCATTCTTTATAATCAGCACCCCACTTAGCACTTCGAAACAAAAAACATTGAAAAATTAAAGCTGTGAATATCTGTTCATACAATCATACAGCGCTCAAGGAGGCCATTCGACCTATCTTGGCTGTGCCGGCGATTTACAAACATAGAAACATAGAACAAATATTAGCTTTCTAGATCGCCCAGCTAGGGGAAAGATTTTCCCTGCATGCAGTCTGTCTATAGCCATATCAGCATTTTATACGTTTCAATGAGATCCACTCTCATTCTTCTAAACTCTCGTGAATACAGGCCTTGTAGACACAACTCTCCTCATACGACAATCCTGCCATCCCAGGAATCAGTCTGGTGAACCTTCGCTGCACTCCCTCTATGGAAGGTTTATCCTTTCGTAGGTAAGGAGATCAAAACGCACACTATACTCCAGATGTGGTCTCACCAAGTCACTGTCTAACTGAGGTAAGCCATCCTTGTCCTGTACACAAATCCTCTTGCAATGAAGGCCAAAATACCATTTGCCTTCCTAATTGCTTGCTGCTCCTGCATGTTTGCTTTTAATGACTGGTGAATAAGGACACCCAGGTCCCTCTGTACATAAACATTTCCAAATCTATCACCATTTAAATAATAATTTGCCTTTCTGTTTTTCCTACGGAAGTGGATAAATTCACTCTTATCCACGCTATACTGCATCTGGCATGTATTTGCCCACTCACTCTAGTTGTCTAAATCGCCTTGACGCCTCTTTGCATCCTCCTCACAACTCAGAATCCCACCTAGTATCGTGTCGTCAGCAAACTTGGAAATATTACATTTGGTTCCCTCCTCCAAATTATTGATACATATTGTGAATAGCTGGGGCCCAAACCCTGATCCCTGCGGTACCCCACTAGTCACCGCCTGCCACCCCGAAATAGACCCATGTATTCCTGCTCTCTGTTTCCTGTCTGTTAATCAATTTTCTATCCATGCCAGTATATGACCCCCAATCCTATGTGCTTTAATTTTGCACGCTAACCTCTTATGTGGGACTTTATCAGAGGCCTTCTGAAAATCCAAATACACCACATCCACTGTATCTCCCTTACATATTCTACAAGGTACATCCTCAAAAAACTCCAGTAGGTTTGTCAAACCCGATTTCCATTTCATGAATTCATGTTGACTTTGTCTAATCCCGTTGATATTTCTGAAGTGTCCTGTTATTGCATCCTTTATAATGAACTCTAGCTTTTGCCCTACAACTGATGTTAGTCTAACCTATCTGTAGTTCCCGATTTGCTCTCACCCTCCTTTATTAAATAGCGAGGTTACATATGCCACCTGGCAATCTGCAGGAACTGTTCCATAATATATAGAATTTTGGAAGATTACAACCAAGGAATCCACTATGTCCATGGCTACCTCTTTTAGTACTCTGGGATGCAGATTATCAGGCCCTGCGGATTTACCAGCTTTGAGTCCCATTATTTTCTCCAGCACTATTTTTTTACGAATACTAAATTCCTTTAATTTCTCCTTCTCACTAGACCCTTGCTTCCCAAGCATTTCTGGAAAGTTTTTTGTATCCTTTTCCGTGAAGATAGTACCGAAGTTTTTGGTTAATTGCTCAGCCATTTCCTTCTTCGCCATTAAAAATGTTCCCGTTTCTGACTGTTAATGACCTACATTTGTCTTCACTAATCTTTTTATTTTTACATAAGTTTTAAAATGTGGTTTTTTGTTCCTTGCATGTTTACTCTCATACTCTATTTGTAATAGTAATCATATTAGTCTACATACACTCTGCCCTTTTCCCATTGATCTGCAAATCTTCCACTTTCAAGTATTTACCCAATTTACTTTTGAAAGTTTCTATTGGCTCTGCTTCCACCACCCTTTCAGCTAGAGCAGTCCACAACAGGCAACCTCACTAATAATAATACTCCAGCTAAATTTCCCTGAGCAACATTCCAGATAGCGTCTGCTTGTCTGGAAGTTAAACATTTCTGAACTAAATCTAACGACTGTGTATTATCATAATACTATCTTTGAATTAATGTGAAGAATCAAAACCGTCGATGCAATATTTTCATCTCCGAATTAATTATTTCACGATTCATTTTCAATTCTCTTTGTCGAGTGTTTGTGAATCGGTCTGCAATACAAATTGCAATGGTGAGCGGATGTATTTCAGACTGGAGAGAAGTATGCAGTAGAGTCCGGCTGGGGGCGGTATTAGGACCATTGCATTCTTCGTTACAAATATACGAGATGGACATTGGTACACGGAGTACAATTTCGAATTTTTTGATGATACAAAACTTGTTAACGTACTAAATACTGAGCCGGATTCCAGCAGTATTCAGGAGGACATAGACTGACTGGTGAAATGAGCAGACACAAGGCAGATGCAATTTAATCCGGATAAGTGTGAAATGATGCAATTTGTGAGGAGTGGCATTGAGCGGCAGTATAATCTAAGTGGTAATATTTTGAGAGGGTTTTAAGAGCAGCGGGACCTGGGAGTAAATATTCACGTGTCTTTGAAAGCGAAGAGTAAGTTGATACGGCGTTTAAAAAAGGCGTAATGGATACCTGGCTTTATAAATCGGGTCTTTGAATACAAAAACAAGTAACTCACGCTAACCATACGAACATACGAATGAGGAAATACGGATTAAACATTTATAAAGCACTGGCTTGCTCTCAGGGGGTGTATTGTGTAGTGTTCTGGGCACCAAACTTTCAGAAGGTTCTCAAGGCCTTGGAGAGGATAAAGTGGAGTTTTACCAGGATGATACAGGGGTGAGGGACTTCAGTTATGTGGAGAGATTGGAGGAGCTGAGATTGTTCTTCTTAGTGCAGTGAAGTTTAAGAGATAATCTCATAGATGTATTCTAAATTAGGAGCGGCATGAAAGAGCAACTTGCGAGATTCTGTATCGTCTGGCATCTGGGTCCATAACCAGAGGTCATTGACTTAAAATAATTGGGAAAAGAACTAGCAGGGATCGAATGGGTGGAGTGGCCTACCTCTGTTGTGTGAGATTTTATCATGCTATGAATTTGTGCATCAGCGGAATAGAAAAGGGATTAATGTTAGTCAGCTCCTTTTGTGATGTCGTTGCTCGCCGAGAGTTATCGCTGATGCACTTTCAGGGCATTTATCGTTGCAACAAAATGCTGGATTAACAGATCAAAACGACTGGAGAACCATCTCAGTATTCTCCCTCTTTGTGATATGCGAACTTCAGTGCAATAAATAAAATAGGAAGAGATTGGTTTGGCTAATTGTGTATCACTTTCTCGTCTGAGTCAGGCGATTGTGGATTCGAGTCGCATTCCAAACACTTGAGCTCAATATATGGGCCGACACTCCCAGTGATGTATTGAGGGAGTGATGCACTGTGGGAGATACCTTCTTTTGGATGAGACGTTAAACCGAGGTCCTTACTCTCCTCGCCGATGAATGGTAAATATCCCTTGTATCGTTCGGAAGAGCAGCGAGGAATTTGTGTTCTCTTGGGTCAAGGGAGCAGGAAGTGGGATTCGTGCACAAGACCAGCTCAGAGAGGGAATGAGGGCAGATGGGAGAAAAATAAGATACAATTCAAGTCTAGCGCAGTGGCAGCGGGCTAAGGGTAAGGTTTCTTTTGCAGGGAACGGGACTGAGTTGAAGGAGCAGGGGCAGCTGTGCGGACGGCCATAGTGATAGAAGGGTCTACTGAGATGACAAGTTCTGGGGGAGGTGGTGGTGAGTTTAATTAGTAGAGCTTATTTGGAGGGAGATGTTTAGGAACACAACCCTTCTGCGTAAACATGGGGTGGGTAGAGAAGCTGACATGGAGATTGAAAGCCCTGAGGACGGGGAGTCGATCAATGAACAGGCCGTGGGATGAAAGCAGATAGCATATCTTATAAACATACGAACTTACGAATCAGGAGTAGGCCACTCGGCCTTTCGAATCTGCTCCGCAATTCAATAAGATCATGGCTGATTCGATTACTCCACAGTCACGCCTACCCCCGAAAACTTTTCACCCCCTTGCTTACCAAGAATCTATCTACCTCTTCCTTAAAAAAAATCAAATTTTCTGCTTCCACCGCCCTTTGAGGAAGAGAGTTCCAAGGTCTCATGATCCTCTGAGAGAAAATATTTCTCCTCATCTCTGTCTTAAATGGGCGACCCCTTATTTTTAAACAGTGACCCCTAGTTATAGATTCGCCCACAAGAGGAAACATCCTCTCCACATCCACCCTGCCCAGACCCCTCAGGATGTTATATGTTTCAATCAAGTCACCTCTTATTCTTCTAAACTCCAGTGGATAAACGCCTAGCCTGTCCAACCTTTCCTCATAAGAAAACCCGCCCATTCCAGGTATTGGTCTAGTAAACCTTCTCTGAACTGCTTCCAACGCATTTACATCCTTGCTTAAATAAGGAGACAAATACTGTACACAGTACTCCAGATGTGGTCTCACCAATGCCCTGTATAACTGAAGCATAACCTCCATACTTTTGTATCAAATTCCCCACGCAATAAACGATAACATTCTATTAGCTTTCCTAATTACTTGCTGTACCTGCGCAGTAACCTTTTGTGATTCATGCACTAGGACACCCATATCCCTCTGCATCCAGAGTTGTGCAATCTCTCACCATTTAGATAATATGCTTCTTTTTTATTCTTCCTGCAAAATGGACAACTTCACATTCTCCAACATTATACTCCATTTGCCAGATATTTGCCCACTCACTTAACATATCAATATCCCTTTGCAGCCTCCTTGTGTCCTCTTCACAATTTATTTTCCTACCTATCTTTGTGTCATCAGCAAATTTAGCAACCATACCTTCGGTCCCTTCATCCAAGACATTTATATAAATTGTAAAAAGTTGAGGCCCCAGCACAGATCCCTGTGGCACACCACTCGTTACATCTTGCCAATCAGAAAATGAACCATTTATGCCTAATCTCTGTTTCTTGTTAGTTAGCCAATCTTTTATCCATGCCAATATGTTACCCCCTATAACATGAGCTTTTATTTTCCGCAATAACCTTTGATGTGGCAACTTATCAAATGCCTTCTGGAGATCTAAGTACAGTACATCCACCGTTTCCACTTTATCCACAACACATGTTACTTCCTCAAAGAACTCCAATAAATTGGTTAAACATGATTTCCCTTGCACAAAACCATGTTGACTCTGCCTGATTACTTTGAAATTTCCTAAATGCCCTGCTATATCATCTTTAATAATAGCTTCTAACATCTTCCCGATGACAGATGTTAAGATAACTGGCCTGTAGTTTCCTGCTTTCTGTCGGCCTCCCTTTCTGAATAAAGGAGTTCCATTCGCTATTTTCCATTCTAATGGAACCTTCCGCGAATCTCGGGAATTTTGGAAAATTAAAAGCTTAGAGAAATTCGAATGGTACTGGGATTTGGTGGGCAGCTATGACTTACGGAGAGACCAGAAGGGTGGATTATGGTGAGGCGGTGAATTTAAGAGAAGGTAACAGAGAAGCAAGAGCAGAATCTGCGATTAATTTAGTGATTAGGACCACAGTGCTACCACAGTGGCTTTGGTGGGCCAGGTGGTGGAATGTGTAGGCATGTAGGGAGGCTTCAGCAATGTTCAAGATGTTGCCATTGTGAGCCAAGTCTCAGTCAAAGCCAAAAGGTCAAGGCAAGCCCTCAATCATCCACATGGATGATAAGTGCCTTTTTTGTGATTATTACATAATACTTCAGCACAGAAACAGTTCATTCGACCCAATAGGTCCATGTCTGTGTTTATGCTCCAATCGAACCTCCGCCCACCCTCTTCCTCTAACCCCATCAACATAACCCTCTCGTCAACTAGCGAGATCCACATTCTTCCAAACTCTGGGTGAAGAGGTTCCTCCTGTATTTCCCGTTAGATTCTTCAATGACGATCTTATACTTATGGTACTTAGTTCTAGTTTCTCCCGGAAGTGGAAACATCTTCTCTCCGTCGGTGCTGTCAAACCCTTTCATAATCTTATAGACCTCTATCACATCACCCCTCAGGCTTCACATTTCTAGAGAAAAGTGCCCGAGCCTTTTAAATCATTCCTGATATGTATAACCTTTCAGTTCTGGAATCATGCTAGTAAATATACATTGCACCTTCTCCAGTGTCTCGATATCCAGTTTATTATATGGAGACCAGAACTATGACACTAATCCAAGTGTCGTCTAAATAAGGTTCTATACAAGGTTAGCGTCTCTGTTTTTCATTCCTCTGCCTCTAGAAATTAATCCCAGGGCATGCTTTACTTTTTGATGTCTTTATTAATCAGCATCTCAAATTTTAGCGATTTGTGCCTGTACCCTACGGGAAATTCAGGAGGGACCCCTTGTGCCTGAAGGATATACGTGCATTGGACGCAGCTCAGAGACGATTTACTAGGTTAATTCCAGAGATGAGGGGGTTGACTTATGAGGAAAGGTTGAGCAGGCTAGGCCTATACACATTGGAATTTAGAAGAATGAGAGGAGATCTTATTGAAACATATAAGATACTGAGGGGGTAAGACAGGGTAGATATAGAGTGGATGTTTCCACTCGTGGGGAAATCTAGTCTGCGGGGGCATAGTTTTAGAATAATGGGTCGAACTTCTTGAACTGAGATCAGGAGAAATTCCTTCTCTCAGACGAACGTAAATCTGTGGAATTCTATGCCCCAGAGACCCGTGGAGGCTGGGTCATTAATTACATTTAAAGTGGAGATAGACAGATTTTTGCATGATAAGGGAGTGAAGGTTTATGGGGAGCGGGCGTGGAAGTTGCTTTGAACCCAAGATCAGCCATGATCTTATTGAATGGCAGAGCAGGCTCGAGGATCCAAGTGGCCTATTCCTGCTCCTATTTCTTATGTTACCCCCAGATTCCTCTGCTCTTCTACCCCGTTTAGGTACTTAGGGGTAAAAATTCAGTTGGTTGCGCCTCCCGTTAGCGCCTTAAGAGGGCGCTAATGGGGCGCAAAGCTGCTAACGCCCCGGCGCAGTGATGTTTGCGACGCTCGGGAACTTAACTAGAGATTGTGCGGCGGCGCTAAACTTTACCGCTGCGACCACCTGCGCGCGCAGATTGTGACGTCATTCCATGGTGCAACGCCCTTGTGGCACCCCGGAGCGGAAATTGAGTGGCGCCCCCTGCCTTACCGCCTGGCGCATCCAACGACCAGAAGACTGGAACGCTATCAATCGCTGTGGGGCTGGGATCAGCTATTTAAAGGGGGCCTCTTCCTGTCTTTTATTGTTGGTGGCATTTTTGAACTACGCATTCTGAGAGAGAGAGGGAGAGACTTCTGGAGAGATTCAACGTTGTGTGAAGGAGTTTTGGGTACTGAGCAGCACTTTGCAGGTTCATTTTGATTTACCATTCCTTGTATCGATTTAGCAGAGACTGTGGGAGCTGCACTCTGAGCTCTTTGCCTGGTACTCTCCATTGTTCTTTCCAGCACATTTGACGTGCAAGTCTCTCCAGGCCGAGATTCAAGGCTGCAATGAACAGGATGTGGATGGAAAGCAAGATTAACCATCCCCTTTATGAACTGGCCCGTGCCATTGTGTGTGTGTTCCATTGCTGACTGACATTACATGAGCTTCGCCAGCGCTCTGAGTTAGCGCCTCACTCCTTGGCCTTTGCGCCTTAAGACAGGTGTGCAGCGCCTGATTTAGCGCTCCACTCACCTCCCGAGGCGGTAAAAGTGAAGTTTCCAGTCAATGCCGATAATTAGCGCCAGGCGCTAATATTTGCGTCCAGACGATATTTGCGCCCCAAATGGGGCGCGACCTAATTTTTACCCCTAAGTTTCCAAGTAGTAAGTGGTATCTTTATTTCAATTATATAGGTTATTGCACTTATATCCTTCCACTTCACACTTTATATGTTTACATATAAAATAGGGAACCCTCATTCTGGATATAATTTTGTAGGGGCGCTGGTTGATCCATTGAAGAATCCAAGGGTATTGCGACGGATTACTTGACTGGGATGGATAAGTAATTTGTGAGATTAGGCCTCAGCAAAAGCGATGGGTTTGATGATCAGCAACAGAGAAGGAGCGGGAGTTACTGTTGCTGCTCGTATGAAACGATTGACCGAGCGCTCGATGGACCTTTCTAAGAAGGCCTGGAGAGTCTCAGGAATTCGCTGTGGCATTGTTCACGAATAATTCAATCGTACAAAATAAGGGGAGTGGAAATCCAGTGTAGCTCGCCAAAAGGGATTTAGGTTGTTGACATTCATTCGATCAAAATAAGTCATCGTAATATTATGATGCGGATCTGTATCTTAATATTACGGATATACAGGATCTACTCAGAGGAGGAGGAACGCGATGGACACCTACGGACGCTGAAAGATGCCCTCGTAAGAATGGGATGTGACGCTCGACTCGTCGATCGACATTTCCGACGGGCCACAGCGAAAAATCGCATAGACCTCCTCAGAAGGCGAACACGGGACTGAACCAACAGAGTACCCTACGTCGTCCAGTACTTCCCCGGAGCGAAGAAACTACGCCATGTTCTTCGCAGCCTTCAACATGTCATCGATGACGACGAACACCTTGTTAAGGCCATCCCCACGCCTCCACTACTCGCCTTCAAGCAGCCGCCTAACCACAAAAACCATCGTTCACAGCAAATTATCCAGCTGTCAGGAGAACAGCGACCACGGCACCACACAACCCTGCCACGGCAACCTCTGCAAGACATGCCAGATCATCAACACAGATACCGTCATCACACGTGAGTACACTACCCACCAGGTACATGGTACATACTCATGTGACTCGGTCAACGTTGTCTACCTCAGACGTTGCAGGAAATAATGCACCGCGGCATGGTACATCGGCGAGACCATGCAGACACTGAGACAACGTATGAACGGACACCACGCAACAATCGCCAGGCGGGATTGTTTCCTCCCAGTCGTGGAACACTTCAGCAATCAAGGACATTCAGCCTTGGATCTGCGGGTGAGCGTTCTCCAAGTCGGCCTTCCAGACACACGACAAGGCCAAATAATCGAGCAGAAACTGATAGCCAAGTTCGCCACACATGAGGACGGCCTCAACCGTCGATCTCGTGTTCAAGTCACGCTACAGAACGTGACTCGACATCTTTGTCTGGTTTCCCAGTTTTTAAAAAAAAGTTAAAAGATTAACTGCAGACGGCAGCATTTGACACGTTGGACCACCTGTGACACACCTCATTGTCTTAGCTGTACTCTGAAGTGTCTTTGATGTAAAGCCTCCCTGACGGATTGTATCTCTGCAGACACATTTTTCTCTGTGTACATATACTGTGTAATCGATGTATATTCCCTCACTGTACCTGCAGAAGGATCAAAGCTCCGAAAGCTTGTAATTTCAAATAAAACTGTTGGACTATAATCTGGTGTTGTGCGACTTCTCATTATCGTAATATTAAGTAGAGCATTGTTCCATTAAAGTGCATGGATTTGAGGCAACTTAATGACATTGGTAGTGAATTAATTAGCAGTTAGGAAACAGAGATCAGGGATAACGGATCTGTAATCTATTTGGCAGGATGAGACAAGTGGTGTTGCCAGGATTCTGTAATTTGGCCTCATGTTTTAACTGCATTGGTCTTTGAGTTACAGGAATTAATAATGTTCCAAATATCAAAGTTCACGACGACACTATGTTAGGAGGCACTGTAAATTCTGGAGATAGCAGCAGAATGTTGCAAGGGGACATTGCTAAATTAAGTGAGTGGGAAAAACTCTGGGCAGTTTCGTTCAGTGTCCGGGTGTGTCTGGTCATCAAATGTGGACCTAAGCAAAATATATATTTCACCTGGAACGCTGTGAGCACTTCAGCAAACCACACCTCAGTAAGGATATAGGAACATGGGAATAGAACTCGGCCATTCAACCCCGCGAGCCTATTTCCCAATTCAATTCGATTATTGCTGATCGACATCCTAACTCAATCTACCTGCCTTGGTTTTGTAACTGTTATTACTCTTCCTTAATAAAAAAATCTAACAATTTCAATTTTGAAATTTTCACTTGACCTATCCCCAACAGATTTTTGTGTGAGAGTTCAATGTTTTCACTACCCTTTGTGTAAAGAAGTGCTTCCTGACATCACCCTTGTAGGGTCATCTATAATTTTAAGATTATTCGCCCTTGTTCTGTACTCTACCGCCTGACAATATAGTTTGTCTCTTTCTTCCACATTAAATCATGTAATCATCTTAAAAAACTGAATTAGATCAACGCTTAATCTTCTGTACTCGAGGGAATGCCAGACTAGACTATAGAACATGTCCTCATAATTTAACCCATTTTGACCCGGTTTCAATCTGGTGAATCTCCGCTACAGCCCCTCCAAAGCCAATGGCGCAGATTGTGCAGTGGGTATGACGGCGTACTCTGAGAGCACACCGTCATACCGCCTAGAAATTTACCGCAAGTTCGGCATTTCCACATGTGCTTGTGTATGCGCTAAATCCCGAAATTCCGATCTGTCAATTTGGGCTAATTGCCCACCAACTGCCTGGCAATTAGATCCGGAAATGTTACTGTTAGTGAAAGCAGGTGCAGGAGCCTGTGTCACATCTTAAAAGAAGATGTGTGTGTATATTGTGGAGCTTTTCGCGGAGGAGACCTTTTGTTTGTTTGAGTTTCATTTTAATTATTTTGGAAATTGAAAAAGACAGTTATATGTAATGAACATCTATCAAATTTCAGTGAAAACAAATCATTTGAAATCAAAAATGAACAAGATAACAAACAATATAATGCCTCCATAACGTGGAGAGTAGATTGTTCTATTACCAGTCTAAATGAGGTCAAAATAATATATTTTAATCCTGAAAATTAACATTGAATATATATTTGGGAAACTCTTTCTGAAATTCAATTACATTACCTGTAGCAGATAAAAGACAATGCTGGACCTTTACTGATTATAAAAAAGGAAGTAGTATCCATTGAGACTAATAGATTGTGAATTTGGGTGAAAAAATAAAACAAACGGCAGATATATGAAATAAGGCCCAGCACCAGATTAATTGAACATTTTTAGAAGTAATCAATAGTTTTGAAAAGTTTTTAAAATATAATTTCAATTGAAGTGACTGAAAGAGGCTTATCTGGGCGTGGCTTAGTTTTGACAGATTTTGTGGGCGTGTCTTCCCTTACGCATAGGCTGTACGCTGCGCTTTAGTGATGTCATACGCGGCACACAACTCTGCAGCGCCGAGGAGTAAGTCTGAGTTCTCAGTAATGTAATAGCCTGTAGCTTCGCGGCCTTCCGCAATTTTTGGGCCATTGAACCTTCCTGAGGTCCGGTTCCCAGACTTAATGCAATTACGCCAGACGGGGACTATCCAGAGCTCTGTACAGCGGCAACTTAACTTTCAACGCTTCCTATTCCAGCTCCCTTCAGATAAAGGACAACATTCCATTAACCTTTATATTTATCTGTACCTGTCCACTAGATTTTAATTATTTCTTTACTTTAACCCTTAAATCACTCCTTTCCTCCACTTTCCCGAGCTTTTTATCAGTTACAAAATACAAGGATCTGCTTTTACGTTCAAAGTGCAAGAAATCACACTTTCTCATTTTAAATTCCATCTGCTACAGTTTTCCCACTCACCCTATCTATCAATGTCCCTTTATAACTTTCCGCTCACGTATGCATTATTTACTGCGCCAACTAACTTAGTTTCGTCAGGTAACTTAGATATACGGCTCCCTATCCCTTCATCCAAGTCAGTTATAAACATAGTGAAAAGCTGAGGCCCCAGAACAGATCCCCGGGGGACACCATTAGTCACATCCTGCCAATGTGAGTACAGACCCATTATCCCTAATATCTGTCTCTAACAAAATAACCATTTCCTATCCAATTCAATACGGTGCTTTCTATTGCGTGCACATCCAGTCGAATGCCTTCTGGATGTCAATATAAATAAAATTCATAGACAGTCCTTAACATCAATTAGGTACCTCCTCAAATAATCAACTTTTTCGATAGACGTGATTTACCCTTTACAGATCCATGCTGGATCTCTCATCAGTTCATATCTGTCCAAATGCTCAGTCACTCTGTCCCTAATAATAGATTGTAGTGCATTTCACACAACTGACGGTAGATTAATGGGCATGTAATTTTCAAGTTGATCTCTCCTCCCCTCTTAAATAAAACAGTGTCTGTGAGATTTTCTATCGAATTGGCCAAATTCTCAATCGAGAGACATTTGGAAGATCATGACTAATGCATCAGCAATTTCATCACCTAAATATTTTAAACGCCTCCCCCCACCCCGTCCGCCACCCGCCCATCGAGTTGAACCCCTCGGGTCCTGCCAATATGGTTATCTTTGATCTCATTATCTTTTCCATCACCACATACTTTACTTATATTGAACCTAGATATTTCCTCCCAGATTTATTGTAGTTTTTCTTGTATCTCTGACCAAAATGTCAAAAAAACAAATACATCTCTCATAGTGCATTCGCAATGAAAGCTACTGAGTTGCAGACATGCATTAATGTGCAAACGTCATAACGCGATGTGCTATAGCAATGCATTTCAATTAAATAATATCACATTTCATTATGTTAGGGAAAAGCGTCGACACTAACCTTGAGAACCGATTCTCCGAGCCCCAAAAACCACTAAAAAGAGAAAATAATTATCAGTTATTTGAACAGCAACACCTTTGTAGGATGAATATACAGACTGACTTCCGTGCATTGTTTATGGAGATTTCACAGTGTGACTGAGTTGGTGACATTCTGGGCCGTTTTAGGTCAACTCCCACTCCAGAACATGACATCATAATGTAGGCAGGCACTAAATACAGAGAATCCAGATTTACACTGCACTTTGTGTGAGAAAGAACTTCCTGGTTTCACTCCAAGTTATCTGGCAGCAGTTTTAATATCCTGCCCCCTTGTTATAGATTCACCCACCATAACTGAATAAATTCTACCGAGATGTGCATTTGCATATAATTCCAATAATCCACGGTAATTAACAAAATGTGTCCTTGGGCCTAATGACACGAAACATTTGAAATGATAACAGGTCCATTTTGTGGCTGAGTGAAAACGTCGCTGAAAGACAAATGAAAGCAGCTGCATGGAGTGTGGGTGGAAACACTGAGCATCTTTACAGATCTCCACATGCGGCTACGCCACGAAATAGAATTGCAATGACGGCGCGGGAGCTCCACTATTGAATGGATGGAGGCATTTCCGGTGTCAATTGTGTTTGGAGACGTTCGATATTAAGAGGTTAATGCAGCTATTTGTCTTTGTAGCATATTAATCTCCGCCCACTGTGCAGATCAATATCTCAGTGATATGTCAGTTCTTGTATACTGAATGAGGAAGTGGGGATTAAATAATTAGAACCAAATGGTGTTATTGTTCACTGGAAACCGGAACATTTGTAGGAAGTATACTCACTCTCACAAATATCACAGTGCGGAATTAATCAATGTGGAAGAAAGAAGATATATTTAATAACAATAATTAAATAAACTGAAAATATTTCCTGCTGATTTTAAAAATGAGAGCAAATGCTTAGAATGGAAACCTGTGATTTCAGCTAAGAAACCCTTGACCTCGGACAAACAGGAAGTTAAGCCCTGACAGTAAAAACGGTGCCTGAGAACCAAGAATGTGATTAATTATACTGAATGTAAATACATTGTGACAAAGCTTCTGATGCACTTAAAATGAATAAATAATGAATACGTTGTAAACTACCTTTATTCCACATCCCTTAAATGCCCCCGCCTCCCTTTCTCGGTAATCTCCAACAGCGCTCCTCTATTTCAGCCCTCTTGAGCATCCCTGATTATAATCGCTCAATCATTGGTGGTCGTGCCTTCTGATGCCTAGGCCATAAGATCTGGGATTCGCTGCTTAAACCTTTCCTTTGCGCTAACTTTCTCGCCTCCTTAAAGACGCTCCTTAAAGCCTTCGGGGTAAAAATTCAGTTGGTTGCGCCTCCCGTTAGCGCCTTAAGAGGGCGCTAATGGGGCGCAAAGCCGCGAGCGCCCGGGCGCAGCGATGTTTGCGCCGCTCGGGAACTTAACTAGACATTGTGCGGCGGCGCTAAACTTTACCGCCGCGACCACCTGCGCGCGCAGATTGTGACGTCATTCCATGGTGCAAGGCCCTTGTGGCGCCCCGGAGCGGAAATTGAGTGGCGCCCCCTGCCTTACCACCTGGCGCATCCAACGACCGGAAGACTGGAACGCTATCAATCGCTGTGGGACTGGGGGGGGGGGCGCTATTTAAAGGGGGCCTCTACCTGTCTTTTTATGTGGTTGACATTTTTGCACCACTCGTTCTGAGAGAGAGAGAGAGATTCGGAGAGACAGAAAGAGAGACTTCTGCATTGAGTCAACGCTTTACGAGGTAGTTTTGCCTACTGATCCTAACTTTGCTGCTACTTTGTTTGCTGTCCTTCATAACAATGCTTGCAAAGAGACTATGGGGGCTGCACTGATTGGGGGCGTCGTCCTGCTCCAGCTGAATCGGAGGACACAGAGACGCAGAGAGAGAGTGGCAATGATGGCCAGACGGAGGAGGGCCAACAGGCATATGTAC
This sequence comes from Squalus acanthias, assembly GCA_030390025.1. Classification (NCBI taxonomy): domain Eukaryota; kingdom Metazoa; phylum Chordata; class Chondrichthyes; order Squaliformes; family Squalidae; genus Squalus; species Squalus acanthias. The sequence continues at coordinate 9,287,309 of CM059442.1, read as the reverse complement.
AGGAGAGCTTACCCTCCCAGGGTATATCGTGAACAGCTCTCCAACATTCATATGTCTGAGGAGCTGTGTTTGCGAAGGCTGCGATTCAGCAAGGAGGTGGTCACTGAGCTCTGCCACGTGCTGCAACCAGATCTGCAGCCTCAACTGAGGTCCAGGACGTCTCTGTCGGTTTGCAGTGAAGGTCACAGTGGCTCTCAACTTCTATGCTACTGGCTCATTTCAAGCTGCTGCTGGGGACCTCGCCAATATCTCCCAGTTCGCGGTGCATTGCTGCATCCGGCAGGTCACAAATGCCCTCTTTAAAAGGAGACGAGAGTTCATCTCTTTCTCCATGACCCCAGACAAGCAGCGTGACCGCGCTCTGGGCTTTGCGAGGATAGTGGACTTCCCCATGGTGCAGGGCGCCATTGACTGCACGCATGTGGCTTTGCGTGCTCCACATGAGAATGCCGAGGAATTCCGGAACAGAAAGGGGTTCCATTCCTTGAATGTTCAATTGATCTGTGACCACAGACAGCTGATTCTCGCTGTCAATGCCCACTATCCTGGCAGCTGCCACGATGCTTTCATCCTGCGCCAGACTACAGTGGCAGAACTTTTCGAGCCACCGCATCAGCCAGTTGGTTGTCCTCTTGGGGACAAGGGGTATCCATTGAGCACCTGGCTGATGACACCGCTCCGTACGCCCAACACCCCAACGAGAGCCATCAAGCTACCAGGAACATCATTGAGCGCACAATCGGCGTACTGAAGCAACGGTTCCGCTGTCTCGACCATTCTGGAGGAGCCCTGCAGTACTCGCCTGAGCGATTATCCAACTTCGTAGTTGTGTGCTGCATGTTGCATAACATGGCAATCGTCAGGACCAAGCCAATGCCACCAGGCCTTGGAGCACCACCAGAGGAGGAGGAGGAAGAGGAGGAAGAGGTCGAGGAGGATGATCATCAGCAGCACCAAGGCGGGAGGGCGGCCCACAATGGTGAAACTGCAAGGGCCGTCCGTCAACGGCTAATAGCAAGCCGCTTCTAGGGCCCCTGCTGTGGAAATGGCTTCTGCCATTGCTAACAACATCAATGAACCCAGCACGCAACCCCTAAGCCGGCCAAGGCACCAATGATTCCAAACACCAAACATGTATATTTTGAATACAAAAACTTATTAATTTACAATCTCTGTGTGTGTCATTTCCTCATGACAAACTCATAGAAAGAAACACAAAAAAACAGTCATTAACATAACTGATTCTCACAACCTGGAGATAATGTGCAAAACACTAGACAAAAGTTGGACCACGAACCTCGGCCTTTAATAATAAAATGACCAGCATTTTGTCACACCTCCTACTTTTTGACCTTCGAGGATGATCTCCTTCCCTTGCGCACTTCCCCCCTTCTAACCCTACTGCTCCTCCGTAATGGGACCTCAGTGGCTGCAGCAAGGCTGGTGGAAGGCTGCTGATCGTTAGACCCTGACACTGCAGATGCCCCTGAAGGACGGCCTCGACCAGTTCGGGGCCTGGAGGGCCCGGCTGCAGACTGCACCAACTCTGCATGGGCGGCAGCAGTCTGTCCTACAGGCGGTGGCAAGTGCAGTGGAGAAGTGACAGTGTTGGCAGCCGGAATGCTGTCATCGTGAGAGAGGACAGCAACTCCCTGCTCGCCCGACAAACTGGCACTCCTACGGGGCAGCACTCAGCATCCGGAGCAATCTGCTGGAGCACAGATTGCTGGCCTGCTGCGGCGCGGTGTGAGCCCCGGGGACATGTGAACGAACCATCGAGGTTGGCAGCAGTCAGTGCTCGCGTGGCCTCAATCTGAGTCTGCATGAGAGCAGTCAGAGATGGGATCACGGCAGTCAGTGACTGAATTGCAGCACTAAGCGTTAGTGTGGCATCCGCCTGTGCTACAGCGAAGTGCTCCACAATCCTTGCCAGTGACTCAATGCATTCGGGCACCCTTCCCACTGCACCCATGAGCTCAGTGTGAATGCCCACCGCCTGGGTATTCATTTCTGCGATCAGCCGCTCCTCCTCTGCGTCCATTGCAGTAGGAGTCGCTGGCATACTCTCCCTCCGGGGAGAAGGCCCCCGTTCTTCCCTACCCCCATGGCGTTGCTGCAGCCCGCTGGGTCCTGGAGCTTCACCCTCATCAGACCCTTCCCCCCTGCTCCCCTCCAGGGAAGGCGTGTTCCCAGTGTCGGCATGGGCTTCCTCGGGAGAGGGTGGCACTGATGCTCCGACTTCCTCTTCCTCCTCGGCTGCAGCTTCACTCCCACTGGCAGCTTCAGGGCCCGTCTCCTCAACTGTTGAATCACCATCTGAAAGCAGGGAGGTACAAGAGTGGCTTTAGCGTGAGGACAGGGTGGCAGTAAGGGTGGAATAAGTGCAGCGAGTTAGCATGTTGGATTGAAAGTGTCAAATGCTGGTGTTGTGAGTGAAAAGTGGAAGGACAGAGGACAAAAAGGTGATGACCTTATCATTGCTGTCCAGAACGGGGTCGGCGTCTCCAGTGGCGACGGGACCGATCACCCGGCTTGCCACAATCCTGTGGACGCGCTCCTCAAGATCGCTGAGGGGTTGCAGCTGAGGCCGCCCTCCACCTGTCCATTGCTGCTGTCTCCTATTATGCGCCAGCTTGGCCTGCAAGAAAAAGGACAGCATCTGAGTAAATATACAGCCATGGTCTTGCCAAATGTGCCTCCCATAGGTGAATAGCCCTTACTGTATACAGCCATGGTCTTGCCTGATGTGCCTCCCATAGGTGAATAGCCCTTACTGTATGCAAAGTGTGGAATGTGTGTGTGTGTTTCATGAAAGGGCCATAGGTGTTGGATTAGTGTTGTGCATTGGGGTTTTAAGACCCTCTGGCCATAGAGTGAGGTTGAGATGGAGGGATGGAGAGATATTGAGAAAAAGCCACTCACCCTGACGACCCGAGTGAGGTCGTTGAACTTTTTGCGGCATTGAACATGGGTCCTGGGCACCATGCTCCTGGAGGAGACGCTCTGAGCCACCTCCCTCCACACTCTTCTGTACTCGCGTGGCAAAGGCCTCCTGCCACTCTCAGGGAAGAGTATACATCTTCTGCGCTCCACCCTCCAACCAGAGCATCCAAGGCCCGCTCGGTGAAGCGCTGAGCTCGTTCTCTCAGCCTCTCCATCCTTGGCAGCAAAATGGAATCACAGGTCTCTCCAGGCCGAGATTCAAGCTGCAATGAGCAGGGTGTGGCTGGGGAGCAAGTTGCCCCCCCCCCCGCTTTAAGAACTGGCCGGCGCGAGTGTGTCTGTGTTCCCTCGCTAACTGGCAGCACCTGCGCTGTGCTCGCGCGCTGAGTTCGCGCCTCACTGCTCGGCCTTTGCGCCTTAAGACAGGTGTGCAGCGCCTGATTTAGCGTTCCACTCACCTCCCGGGGCGGTAAAAGTGAAGTTTCCAGTCAGTGGCGATAATTAGCTCCAGGCGCTAATATTTGCGTCCAGACGATATTTGCGCCCCAAACGGGGCGCGACCTTATTTTTCCCCTACATCTTTGACCAAGTTTTGGTCACCTGCCCTTATTTCTCCTTATGTGGCTCGGTGTCTATTTTCTTGTCTTATAATACTCCTGTGATGCGCCTTGGGACGTTTTACAACGTTAAAGGCGCTATATAAATAAATTCACTTGGTTGCGCCTCCCGTTAGCGCCTTAAGAGGGCGCTAATAGGGCGTTAAGCCGCTAACGCCCGGGCGCAGCGCTGTTTGCGCCGCTCGAGAACTTAACTTGAGATTGTGCGGCGGCGCTAAAACTTACCGCTGCGACCACCTGCGCGCGCAGATTGTGACGTCATTCCATGGTGCAACGCCCTTGGGGCGCCCCGGAGCGGAAATTGAGTGGCGCCCCCTGCCTTACCGCCTGGCGCTTCCAACGACCGGAAGACTGGAACGTTATCAATCGGTGTGGGGCTGGGGGGGGCGCTATTTAAAGGGGGCCTCTTCCTGTCTTTTTCTGTGGTCGACATTTATGCACCACTCGTTCTGAGAGAGAGAGAGAGATTCGGAGAGAGAGAGAGAGAGACTTCTACATTGACTCAACGCTTTGTGAGGTAGTTTTGCCTATTCATCCTAACTTTGCTGCTACTTTAGTTGCTGTACCTCATTACTTTTCTGGCAAAGAGAATATGGCGGCTGCAATGATTGCGGGCGTCGTCCTGCTCCAGCTGAATCGGAGGATACTGAGACGCAGACAGAGAGTGGCAATGATGGCCAGACGGAGGAGGGCCATCAGGCGCATGTACAGGAGAGCTTACCCTCTCAGGGTATATCGTGAACAGCTCTCCTACATCCATATGTCCGAGGAGCTGTGTTTGCGAAGGCTGCAATTCAGCAAGGAGGTGGTCACTGAGCTCTGCCACCTGCTGCAGCCAGATCTGCAGCCTCAGCTGAGGTCCAGGACGTCTCTGTCGGTGGCAGTGAAGGTCACAGTGGCTTTGAACTTCTACGCCACTGGCTCATTCCAAGCTGCTGTTGGGGACCTCGCCAATATCTCCCAGTTTGCAGTGCATCGCTGCATCCGGCAGTTCACCAATGCCCTCTTCAGAAGGAGATGAGACTTCATCTCTTTCCCTATGACCCCAGACAAGCAGCGTGACCGTGCTCTGGGCTTTGCATGGGTAGCGGGCTTCCCCATGGTGCAGGGCGCCATTGACTGCACGCATGTGGCTTTGCGTGCTCCGCGAGAGAATGCAGAGGAATTCAGAACAGAAAGGGGTTCCATTCCTTGAATGTGCAGTTGGTCTGTGACCACAGACAGGTGATACTCGCTGTCAATGCCCACTATCCGGGCAGCTGCCACGATGCTTTCATCCTGCGCTAGACTACTGTGGCAGAAGTTTTCGAGGCACCGCATCAGCCAGTTGGTTGGCTTCTGGGGGACAAGGGGTACGCATTGAGCACCTGGCTGATGACACCGCTCCGTACGCCAAACACCCCTGCTGAGCTGCGGTACAATGAAAGCCATCAAGCAACCAGGAACATTATTGAGCGCACAATCGGCGTGCTGAAACAACGGTTCCGCTGTCTGGACCATTCCGGAGGAGCCCTGCAGTACTCGCCTGAGCAAGTTTCGAACTTCGTAGTCGTGTGCTGCATGTTGCACAACATGGCAATCCTCAGGACCCAGCCAATGCCACCAGGCCTTGTAGCACCACCAGAGGAGGAGGAGGAAGAGGAGGAAGAGGACGAGGACGATGATCATCAGCAGCACCAAGGCAGGAGGGCGGCCCACAATGGTCAAACTGCAAGTGCCGTCCTTCAACGATTAATAGCAAGCCGCTTCTAGGGCCCCTGCCATTGCTACAAACACTAATCAACCCAGCACGCAACCCTTAAGCCGGCCAAGGCACCTATAATTCCAACCACCAGCCATGTATATTTTGAATACAGAAACTTATTTATTTTACAAACTCTGTGTGTGTCAATTCCTCATGACAAACTCATAGAAATAAACACAAAAAAACAGTCAATAACATAACTGGTTCTCACAACCTGGAGATAATGTCCAAAGCACTAAACAAAAGTTGGACCATGAACCTCGGCCTGTAATAAAAAAATGACCAGCATTTTGGCACACCTCCTACTTTTTGCCCTTCGAGGGTGATCTCCTTCCCTTGCGCACTTCCCCCCTTCTAACCCTACTGCTCCTCCGTAATGGGACCTCAGTGGCTGCAGCAAGGCTGGTGGAAGGCTGCTGCTCGTCAGACCCTGACACTGCAGATGCCCCTGAAGGACGGCCTCGACCACTTCTGGGCCTGGAGGGCCCGGCTGCAGACTGCACCAACTCTGCATGGGCGGCAGCAGTCTGTCCTACAGGCGGTGGCAAGTGCAGTGGAGAAGTGACAGTGTTGGCAGCAGGAATGCTGTCATCGTGAGAGAGGACAGCAACTCCCTGCTCGCCCGACACACTGGCACTCCCACGGGGCAGCACTTCAGCATCCGGAGCAATCTGCCGGAGAACAGATTGCTGGCCTGCTGCGGCGCGGTGACAGCCCCGGGGACATGTGCACGAACCACCAAATGGGGCGCGACCTAATTTCTACCCCTAAGAGTATAGAGGACTTACTGCAATTATATAGGGAGCTGGTGAGACCACACCTGGAGTATTGTGTACAGTTTTGTCTCCTTATAAGCAAGGATATATTTGCCATAGAGGGAGTTCAACGAATGTTCACCAGTTTAGTTCCTGCAATGGGTGGATTGTCCTTTGAGGAGAGATTGAGTAGACTAGCCCTATAATCCTAGAGATTAGAAGAAAGTGAGGAGATCTCATTTAAACATACACAATTCTTACAGGTCTTGACAGGGTAGATGGAGGGAGGATGTTTCCCCGGGCTTTGTCCTCTCGAACCAGGGGTCAGAGTCTCAGAATAAGGCATCGGCCATTTAGGACTGAGATGAGGGGAAAGTTCTTCTCTCAGAGGGTGGTGAATCTTTGGAATATTCTACCCCAGAGGGTTGTGGAGGCTTAGTCGTTGAATATATACAAGAGAGCGATCGATAGATTTTTGAATTTTAAGGGAATCAAGGGATATGGGGATACTGCAGGAAAGTGGAGATGAGGCAGAAGATAAAGCATGATCTTTTTGAATAGCGGCGCAGGCTCGAGTGGCCAAATAACCAAACTCCTGCTGCTACTTCTTATGTTCTTATGTTCTTATGTTAAAACTACTGGAGACCATTGTCAAGGACAAAATAAATTTCACTTCGAGGAGCATGGGTAAATAAGGGGCAGCCAGCACAGATTTGGTAAAGGTAAATCGTGTCTGACTATCCTGCTTAAGTTCTATAATGAAGTAACATAGAGGTTTGATAAAGTTAGTGCAGTAGATGTTTTATATCTGAACTTTCAAAAAGCATTTCATAAAATAGCTCACAACAGACTCATTCAATAAGTAGATGCACATGGTATTGAAGCTGTGGTGTTAACTTGATTACGTAATTGGCTAAGGGATAGGAGGGAGAGATTAGTAGTAAACGGATGTTTTTCTGACTTTTGAGAAGGAGGCAGTATTATCCCCCAGGAATCGGTATTAAGACCATTGAATTACTTACATATAGATGACCTCGAATTGGGTGTAAGGAGTAACATTTTAAATATTGTGTTTGATAGCAAATTTGGAAACGCTGTAAATACTAAGCAGGATAGTAGCAGACATCAGGTGTCTATAGTCAGATAAATAACATGCACAGATATATGGCAAAAAAAAATTCTCCAGCTAACTGTGAAGGATGCTCTTCGGGAGAAAATACATGTAGAGGCAGTATAATCCGATTGGTACTGTTTTGAGGAAACTGGATATTCCCAAATTATTAAACTTGACAGGGCAAGTGCAAAGGGCTTTAAGACAGCGTATGGGATGCTTGACATTTTAAATAAAGGCATTGAATAAAAAACAATGAATTCATGCTAATCTTTTAGAAATCACTGGTTAGGCCTGAGCTGGAGTATTGTGGACTCTAAGCACCACACATGAGGAAGGATGTCAAGTCCTTGGTCAGGTTACAGAGGGATGAAGGACTTCAATTGGAGAAGCTGGAATTGTTCTCCTTACAGGCAAAAGGGAGAGCTGATCGAGGTATTCGACCCAATGAGAGGTTTGATAGAGCCAGTAGGGATCAACTCATTCCTCTTGAAAGTTGGTCAGCAACAAATAGTCATGTATTTAAAATAATTGCTAAAGACCGAGAGGGGAATTGAGGCGAAATTATTTGACACAGAGGATTGGTAAGATCTGTAATGCACTAAATAAGAGGGTGGTGGAATCAGATTACGTAGGATCTTTCCAAAGGACATTGGTCGTGTACTTGAAAAGGATGAATTTGCTTGATTATGGGAGAAAAGTTCGAGAGTGGGACTAAATGGATATCTCTTTCAAATAACCAAAACGGCACAATCGGTCAAATGGCCGTCTTTTGTCCTGTAAGATTCAATGGTTCTAACAAAATGAGGTCGATTGAGATGTCCTTTTATAAAATAATTCCAACACTCCATGGCAATTATCAAGATGTGCCCTTGGGACTAAAACAGCGTGAAAATACTGATCAGGTCCATTTTGTTACTGAGAGAAAGCGTCACTGACAAACAAAGGACATTGCCGCTGGGTGGAGTGTGTGTGCAAACACTGAGCATCTTTACAGATCTCCACATGCTGCCATACCACGGAACAGAATGGCAATGCAAGCGGCGGAGCTCCATTAAGGAATGGATGAATTAAACTAACGGTGCGAATTGAGATTGTTAATATTGTAGTTTAAGTGATAAATTCGGAGCACAAAAGGCAGCTGCAGCTCTGACTTTGTTGAATGACACGAGTCTCCGCCCACTGTGTAGATCTGTATCTCAGTGAGATGCTCAGCTCCAGCAGACTGAATGAGGAAGTGGACTTAAAGTCCTAGATGTGAAAGCTGCATGAATTATTCACCACAACAGTTTAGTTGTACAGAGAGTACACATACTCACAAATATCACAAAGCGCCTTAAATTTACATGCAAGATGAATGAAAATAAAGCAAACACACGGCAAATGGTCTGTACTGAAGATAACTGTAACAGAAGTTAAGTTATAATAAGAGAAGGCAGCGGTTTCAACGGGAAGGAGCTTCAGTTCAAAGAAAGAGGAACTAAACTAATAGAAGAAAGAATAGTGTCACAAAACCAACGGCAGATCATAAATATATTTACTGGAATACCCATCGACTATTTTTTTACTCCTCTTCCCCTCTCGAAATCTCTTGAATCATAGAATCACAGGCCAAGAATGTGTCTGTGCCGGTCGGAAAGTGTTGCCTTTGCGCACTTCACACATTCCTGTTTTATTCCGCAAATTACCACGCATTACAGAAACGACAGAACAACATTTAGTTCGACTGACCATCATTGTGAAACCTCAAACCTCATCAACTGATATTGTGAATCATCACACACAAAGCTAGCCGTTTTATTTCAACAACTCTAATCTTTCCCCTTTCTTATATGAAGGAGGAGACTCACCCTGGAACACGGTTGTCAGGGCGGCGATATTCTGTTTTGAATTTGGCCAGAACGGACACTTTCCATGTCTGAGCTCAGACGCTTTGCGTCCATGAACAGTCTGATTACAGAAGGTGCAAACATGGTCCCTGACAGTGTTCTCAGTGGACATCCACCAATCAACACTTTACAACGGAGCCACGCGGTAACGATCAGCAGCGGGCACTGTCTCTGCTTCACTCTCCGCCCTAAATCGCTCACCTCTCCTGATAATTAATACCAGTTGCACATTCTCATCTTTACCCACTGAGAATTCAGCACAAACAACTATCCGCTCCGATAGCTTTCCAATCTAAAGTGCTCCACAATAAACTAGGCATTGGTTTAATCCACTGAGCTTCCGGAGATCTGCCACCACCGGGCTCAGTCCCACTCTCCCGTTTACATTTGCCCAGTCAGATACCTCCCAGATCCGGAATTCAGTAATTTAGTTATAAAATTGTTCACGACTCACCAAACAGCAGCAACACGGCGGCAGTATCCATGTTCTAGCTTGAGCTGCTTTGAGACATGAGAGCTGTAAGGAACAGCGACTGAGTCTCTTGCTCGCCTCGCAGAAGATCATACCAGGAAGCGTGCAGAGAGTGAGAGCCGTATCAGAGGCTGGGAGGAAGTGAGGTGGCCCCACAATTAAGGAAACAGCACTGATCTTTGTACAACCTGGATTGCAATATTGTCGGAGCGTTGTAAAGTCCAACATGGTAACCTTTTAAGATTGGAAAACAATCCCGGGATGAACGGTCTAGTTTGGACTATGTTGCTGGAACAGCCAAGCATTTCTGTTTAGTTAGAACCTCAGCTCCCATCACGTTCAGGAGCTCCTGTGCTGGGAAGTAACCTTTTCGCACTTCAGACTCTCAGTGTCAGCATCAAACACTCAAAGATCATGCGCAGGAGAGCAAAATACAACAAAAAATTGACTCAACTCAAACCTCAGAGGAGCGCCTCCATCTGTTTAGATCAATGTTTCGCTCTTTCGCAAAACAACCCTCCTGTGGGCTCTTTTAGTGAGATGCCGTTTGCTCAGGAACAATTGTCCGATTTACGTTCCAGTCGATTAAAATATAACAGAAACATCCAGCAACTGGCAGCCATTTTGTTACACGGAAGTCTGGTGTAATGCTTGTACACGCGTATGTTTTATGTAATTCCGATACTGAGCTGGTTTACAGTTGATAATAATTTATTGAATTCTACAATCTTGGTCCAACACGATCTCATCCATCATCAGAAATTAAGCCGAGAACAGAACTAATGACATTGCGGTGCAGCGTTCCAACTCTCATCAGTAAAAGAGAACTGGAATGGTCTGAAATGCAACGACACATTTTGAGATGTCATCTAACCCCATACTGTTTATTTAGAACATTTGATTCAAGATGCAGAAGATTATCTGTACAGCTCTGATCCTTATCCTGTTTCCCCCTCCATAGCCATTTGTATCCGAGCCAGACTGTGACTGGAAGCTCATATTTCCCGAAGAGAAGTGGGTGGGGTTAGAAGAGTTTAATTAAAGAAATGGAGTTAGAACTATCACTCAAAATCAAGTGCGAGTTCATCAAGAACCACAAATTCCCCGGTTGGTTCAGCAATGTCACCGAGTGTGAAACTAAATTCATAATCACAAAAACAGGGAGTTTTGGTAAAAAGGGGCTGAGTTTGGCATTTCCTCTTCCATTTGTTCAGTGTAAGGTCGACCAGGGCCGCGTCTGAAGGGTAAAAGGAAGAATTAAAATTCACTGATACGTTGTTTGTGAAATTTCCTGTCCAAGAACAAAAACAAGCATTTAAATAGCGCCATTAACGTAGTAAAACGTCCCAAGACGCTTCACCTGAACGTTAATGAAATAACGTTAGACACCGAGCCACATAAAGAAACATTAGGACAGGTGACCAAAAGCTTTGTCAAATAGATCGGCATTAAGGTGCATCTTAAAGTAGAAGAAAAATATGCTGGGAGTTTAGGGAGTGAATTCTAGAACTCAGCGACTCGGCAGCTGAAAGCACGGCCGGCAATGGTGGAGTGCAGAAAATCGGGGATGTGCAAGAGGCAAGAATTACAGGAGGTCAGAGATCTCGGAGGCTAGTCGGGCTGCAGGAGGTTACAGAAATTGGGAGGGGCGGTGCCATGGAGGGATTTGTATACCAGGATGAAAATTGTGGGGCTGCAGCAGGTTACAGAAATTGGGAGGGGCGTTGCCATGGAGGGATTTGTACACCAGGATGAGAATTCCACGATGCTGGTCACTGGATTGTGAACTGATAATCACCATTTACAGCAGCATCTTTGATCAGGTGTTGGGTGCGTGAGCTCATCACCTAATTCAGGAGATGCTTGTGAATGTTCAGGCGGCAGCGGTCATAATTGGTGCTTTCCCTTTGTCGCTATATTGTGATTAGAAAGTGTTCGATCGTTGGGAAATTGAAGATTCTCGGGATTAGAGGAAATGTTGGTGAACAGATGTTTTTTGTTGAATAAAATGGAAGCTAAATTGTGGCTGAGTCAAGATAGCAGAGGATCGCAGGAATGGTTGTAGGGACTCGTTGAGTAGAGAGAAATATTGATAACATTGCCGAGAGCTAACTATAAATAAGTCTGTCCCACTCAAAATGTTTTAGGATAGGCTGTGGTATGATTCATCTCTCTGTGCTGAATACCTTTCGCTAACGGCCCCCCTCTATGTAAACTGCAGTCTGTTTAAAGAAGATTGGCTGCAACCTACTATTGGGTCAGCATGTGGAACATGTCAGTGGAGATCAAAGAATGACCAACATTTTCACTGGTGATTGGGAGTTGCATCGGTCAGTTAGTTTAAGGTTTAGCTACTCTGCGTAGTTTGAAGGCAAAATATTCCAAGGAAAATTGCTCCTGGGTGTCCTTATACCCGAATCACTGAAAGTTTACAAGCAAGTACAGCAAGATAGTCCTATGAGGAGGGATTGATGAGACTGGGCCTACATTCCTTTGAAATTAGATGAATGAGAGGTGATCTTTTTGAAACATCCAAAATTCTTACACGGCTGGAAAGTGTAGATGCTGGGAGGATGGTTCCCCTTGCTGGGGCGTCTTGAACTAGGGGTCACCGTCTCTGAATAAGGGATCGGCCATTTATGGACTGAGATAAGGAGAAATGTCTTCACTCTAACGGTTGTGAATCTTTGGAATTTTCTACCCCAGAAGGCTGTGCATGATCATTGATTGAGTATATTCAAGACAGAGATCGATAGGTTTTTTTGATAACAAGGGAATCATGGTATAAGAAAGAAAGAAGGAATGCATCTATATCGCATCTTTCACGACCACTGGACTTCCCAAAGTGCTTTACAGTCAAGGAAGTAGCTCTGAAGTGTAGTAACTATTTAAATGTAGCAGGCCAATTTGCGCACAGAAAGCTCCCACAAACTGCAATGCGACAATGCCCAGATTATCTGTGTTTATTGATGTTGATTGAGGGATAAACATTGGCCAGGACACCATGGATAACTTCCCTGATTTATTCCGAAATAGTGCCACGGGATAATTTATGTCCACCTGATGTAGATGGGCCTCGGTTTAACATCTCATCCGAAAGACTCCGAGAGTGCAGCACTCCCTCAGCACTGCACTGGAGTGTCAGCCTTGTTTTTTGTGTTCAGGAGTCTGGAGTGGGACTTGAACCCACAAACGTTTGACTCAGAGGTGAGGGTGCCGCCAACTGAGGCACTGGCAGACATTCGGGGATAGTGCAGAAGCTGGAGTTGTGGTCGAAGATCAGCCATGATCTTATTGAATGGCGGAAAATGCTTGAAGGTCCGAATTACGTACTCGAGCTGTTATTTTTTGTGTTCTGATAAGAACATCAGTCCAGTGACGGAAAAACATATGTGCCTTGGTTCACTGGGCATCACTCTCTCGTCTCTGATTCAGACGGTTGTGGATTGGAACCACTTAATGTAGGCCGGCACTAACAGTGCAGGGCGGAGTGAGTTTTGCACTGTAGGACATAGCAGCCTTCGGCTGACATTTTAAACCAAAGTCCGTTTGGCCATCACCGGTGATGGGAAAAAATCCCTGAATCTTTCGGGAGATCAAGGAGCCCTCTGTTTTCTGTTGGATCAAGGGAATATGAGGCGGTTCTATTGGGCAAGACGAGTTCGGACTGAAATAAATCTGCAATTCAGTACTATGGCAAGGGAATCCAAGGGTGAACATTCATTTTCTGTGAGCATAACGAAGGAGGAGAAGCAACAGAGGCAGCTGAACTGATGGCCATAGGCTCAGAGAGGACAATTGAGTCAGCAAATTTTAGGATGTGCTCGCGAATTTGGATAGCCTAGCTTATTAGAGGGCAAAGTATAGGAAGGACACGATGGTAACGAAAACAGAGGAGGGAGTGCAAGGGAAGCTGATATGGAAAGTCACAACTGTGAGGGCGAGGGAACGGTATCATGGTGGTAATGTTACTGTGCTAGTAATCCAGAGGCGTGAGTTCAAATTTCACCATAGCAGCTGGGAATTTAAAATCAGTGATTTAACTAAATCTGGAATAAAGAGCTAGTATCAGTAATGGTAAACATGATACTATCTGATTTTTGTGAAAATCCATCTGGTTCACGAATATCATTCAAGGGAGGAAATCTGCCGTCCTTCCCTGGTCTGTCCTTTATGTGACTCCAGGCCCAGAGCAATGTGCTTGATTCTTAACTGCCCTCTCAAATGGCCTAGCAAGCCATGCGGTTGTAACAAACCGCAAAGAAACACAACAATATAAATAAAACCGGACGACCAACCCGGTATCGACCTCGGCAGCGGCTACGGACTCAGCAACGGCACACACAGCACAGTCGACCCTGCAAAATCTTCCTCACCCACATCAGGGAACTGGTGCCAAAATAGGGAGAGCTGTCCCACAGACTAGTTAAGCAACAGCCTGACATAATCATACTCAAAGAATCATACCTTTCAGTCAATGTCCGAAACACATCCATTACCATCCCTGCGTATGTCCTGTCCCACCGGCAGGACAGACCCAGATCTACCAGGGGTGACGGCACAGTGTTATACAGTCGGGAAGGAGTGACCCTGCGTCTCCTCAACATTGGCTCGGGACCTGATGAAATCTCATGGCTTCAGGTCACGTGCAACGAAACCCCTGTTGATTACTGCCTGCCGCCCTCCTTCAGCTGATGAATCAGTACTCCTCCATGTTGAATACCACTTGGAAGAAGCACTGGGAGTAGCAAGGGCACAGAATGTACTCAGGGTGGGAGACTTGAATGTCCATCACCAAGAGTGTCTAGGTAGCAGCAGTACCGGATGAACCAATAGAGAGCCGGAAGTCCAAAGATTAAGCCCATGAAATTAGGAGGCTACCTTTTGACATGCGAAGGGAATTGATTTGGTGGTAAAAAACGGAGACTGGGATCATGGGCACTTAGTCGGAATAGTAGGGTTATGTTAGCATAGTGATTATGTTACTGCATCAGTCATCCAGTAGGTCTGAACTAATAATCCAGTCTCATGTGTTCAACAACCCAACTCGGCAGCTGGGGAACTGAAATTCAGGTAATGAAGTAAAAAATTATTAAGAAGCTGGTATCAGTAATGGTGACCAAGAAACTTCCATATTGTCCGGTAAAAACGCATCTGTAGTTTCCTGAAGGAAATCTGCCACCCTTTGCTGGTCTGTCCAGACCCACTGCAACTGGCCTCTGAAATAGTGGGTTACAACAATAAATGCCTTGCCACCATATCCCATTCGCGGTATTTAAAAAATGTGGTGTCCTCCAGGTATGTGCACTGGGGCCGCAGCTTTTCAATAGAGTCGTCGATGACTCAAATGAAGGAATAAAATGCCACATATCCAAGTTTGCTGCTAACATTATTTTAGGTGCCAAAGTACGTTGTGTAGATTTGAACACTATGTTTAAAACAGACATTGACAGATTAACTGAGTGGGCAAAACTGTAAATAAGTGTGAGATCATCGACTTGGACCTGAGAAAGGTAAATCATTGTATTTTCTAAAAGGCGATAAGCTAGGAACAGAGGAGCAGGGAGATTTAGCGATAACAGTAGATAAATCTCTAAAAGCTAGAGCACAGGTACAGTTTGTCAAAGTCATCCTTCCATCATCGACACGCTTGGCGAGGGCCATGCCGGTGAATGAAACGTGATTCTGAATATAAATTGTTTGGTGATTGGTAAATTGAAGTGTCAAAGGGGCAGTGGAGGATGGGGTGAGGTTAAGCCTCAGCATGTGCGATGGCTGGAAATATCAGCAACAGAGGGGAGGAGGTGCTGATATTGCAGCGATTGACAGAGCTCTTGATGAGTCTTTCGGAGAACGCAAAGACTGAATTAGAGGTTAGCTGTGCAATAATTCACGATGAAATCAAGCCTCGGACAGCAGGAGAGGGTCAAGTGAAGCGTTGCTTAATTGAAGTTCGGGAGGGTTGACGTAGCCAAGAGGTCAATAATAACGATACAGAATCAGGAAAATGACCTGGGGCAGAGGACAGATTTATTCTTCAACTCATCCAGCCCACATCTGGCTCATGCTAACATTATGGGAATTGAATTGCAAACAAAATAAAAGAGAGCCTCATGTCCATAGTGGAAACACAAGGAATTAGGAGACAACCTTTTGACATGAGTAGTGAATTGATTAGGTGGTAGGAGACTGAGACTGAGGATCTTGTCAGATTAGTAGGGTTACAGTAGCATAGTGGTTAAGTTACTGGACTAGTAATTCAGTATGTCTGGACTAATAATCCGGCGACATGAGCTTTAATCCCACCACGGCAGCTGGGGAATTTAAATTCATTTAATTAAATAAATATGACATAAATGTCTGGTATCAGTAATAGTGAACATACAACTGTTGTAATGCACTTTAGGGAAGGGAATCTGCCACCGTTACCTGGACTGGCTTTAATGTGACTCCAGATCTAGAGGTCAATGTGAGGAAGTGTGCGGTCGTCGACTTTGGGCTTAAGAATGCCAAATCATAGTATATTCTCAATTGCGAGAAGTTATGAACTGAGGAGGAGCAGGGAGATTTAGGGGTAAAAGTCCAGACATCACTGAAATCTAGAGAACAGAGACAAAATCAATCAAAAAGGAGAATGTAATGTTGCTCTTTCAACTAAGAGGTCTGGAATGCAAAGGGTGAAAGTTGTGTTGCACTCGTATAATGCTTTGGTTAGACTCTATGTAGATTACTACAATTACTTCTGGACAGGGCACCGCAGGAAGGATATACTGGCCGTGGAGAGCGTGCAACGCAGATTCACCAGAGCGGAACCAGGACTGTAAGGATGAAATTAGGAGGACATGTTGCACAGACTATGATGTATTCTATAGAGTATAGAAGATGAGGGGCTGATATAATTGAGGTGTTTAAGATGAGTAAAGGATTTGGTCTGATAGATAGAGAGAAACTATCTCCCCTGTTGGAGGAGCCCATAACAAGGGGATATGAATTTAAAGTTAGAGTTAGACCGTTTAAGGTTGATATTAGGGATTCATTTCTTTACGACAAGTGTAGTGCAATTCCATGACTTTCCCTCAAAAGGATGTTACGACGAGGTCAGTTGAAAATCTCACAATTGGTTCTGCTAATGTTTTGTTAGGTATTGTAGTAGCGTTACGCAACCAAGTTAGGAAGAAAGAGGAGAAGCAATATAGACTAAATGGTACAATTTAAAAGGGGAGCAGGAACAGAGGGAGCTGTGGGTGAAAGCACACAAGTCTTTGAAGTTCGCAGGAAGAGTTGAGAAGGCTGTTAAAATGCACACGGGATCCGCGTTTTTTTCATTAGCGCCATAGGGTAGTAAAGCATGAAAGTAATGCAAAACCCTTATAATACACTGGTTAGTCTGCAGCGAGACTATTAGTATTAGAGAGGAATGAATTCAATTAAGTGGAGGGTCTAGAGAAACTGGGGTTGTTCTGTTTGGAGCAGAGAACTTTAAAGGGAGATTTGATAGAGGTGTTCAAAGACGTGAAATCTTTTGACGGAGTATTCAGAACAAATTGTTTCCAGGAGCAGAAGTGTTGGTAACCAGAGGAGACAGACTTCAGGCAATTGACAAAGAAGCCAAAGCCAACATGAGGACAAATATAATTACGCTGCCAAATTTTGATCTGGAATGCATTGCCTGGATGGCGGTTGAAGCAGATTAAATAATAACTTTCAAAATGGGGATTGGATAATTAGTTGAATTGGGAAGAATTGCAGGACTCTAGCGAAAGAGGGGGGAGTGGGAATAAATGGATAGCACTTTCAAAGTGCCGACATATACTTGATAGGCCTAATGGCCTCCTTCTGTGATGTCTCATTCTATGATTCTAGGATGATTCTATAAGGCGGGTAACTTGAGTTAAGGTACAGATCAGCCATGACCTTAACGATTGGCATAAGGGCTCGTGTGCTTTAAGGCCTACTCCTTTTCACATGTCCCTTCCTATGTTACCTTTCCTATCCGTCTAACGCGTTTATCGCACATTCGCTCCCCCATAAAATGAAGTGAGGATCTGTTGGTTGCTGTGTGCTATTATGCTCATTCATTCATGGGATGCATTCAAATTGCAAATTTACTTTCCCTGTGAAGCTATTTCGACTCGCACCGACGCTAAACTAACAACGGAATTTCAAGTAGGATTCCGTGAGAATCTGGAAGTTTAGAAACATAGAATATGGAAAAAAGGAAGTTTCAAGTTTCACTCCGGAGACTTGATCACAATCTAGGCTTACCCTCCCAGTGCAGTTCTGAGGGAGGAATGCAATGCCGGAGGTGACGTCTTTCGATTGAGACATTAAATCGAGGCGACATCCGCTCTCTCATGTGAACCTATAAGATCCCACGGCCTTTTTCGAAGAAGATCAGGGAGGTTTCCCCTGGTGTCCTGGACAAAGTTTATCCCTCAACGAACATCACTAAAATAAACCGATTATCCTGTCATTATCACATTGCAGTTAGTGGGATCTTGCTGCTTTTCCTACATTACAACAATGACCACACAGCAAAAGTACTTCATTAGGTGTAAAGGCTCTTGTGACGTACCAAAGTCGTGAAAGCCGCTGTATGAATACAAGTTATTTCTTTCTTTTCCAGAGAGTTGTGAGATTCTCGGGTTCCTAAAAATACAATTGTGTTTCTGTCAACGTTATAAATTGAATTGATGATTTCTGTATTGTGCATTTCAATTTATCTCACTCCTTGTCGCTGTTCCACTCAGATCAGTAAAGGTTGAGGGGAGAATTAACAGCCAATCAACATTATGAGTGATTTTGACAGAGGAGATCCGTTCAAACTGTTCCATTGTCAGGAGGGTGTGCAACCAGGAGATTCCAGCTTTATGATAATCGACAAAAGAACCATAGAGGGAGATGAGGAGAATTGTTTTCACAAAGCGATTTGTTATGATCTGGAATGCGCTGCCTTAAAGGGCGATAGAAACATATTCAATATTAACTTTCAAAATAAAATTGGATAAATACTTGAAAAGGAAACAAGTTCAGAGCTATGGGTAAACAGCAGGGAAGTGGGACTAATTTCATTCAAAAGGAAAATTGATAGGCACTTAAGGGAAATAAGCTTGCACTGCTACGGTTGACAGAGCGGGGGAAGGGAACTGACTGGATTGCTCGACAGAGAGCTGGTATGGACTCGACAGAATGAATGGCCTCCTTTTGTGCCGCAATGAGTCTTTGAGTTCTTTTAGAAAACGGTAAAAGCACTATAGACCGAATGGCCTCTTTCTTTGCTGTAAGGTTGTATGATTCTGTGATTTATCAGGATGAAGCTAATGGAGATGGTGAGAGAACGAACGCGAGGGAAAAACCTACTTGACCTCGTCCTCTTCAATCTACCTGTCACAGATGCATCTGTCCATGGCGGTATTGGTAGCAGTGACAACCGCACAGTCATTGTGGAGACCAAGTCCCGTCTTCACACTGAGAAAATTATCCATGAGGATCTGTGGTCCATCAGCAAGAGCAGAATTGTATTCCACCACAATCTTTAACCCCATGGCCTGGCATATCTCTCATTCTACCATTACCATCCTGCCTGAGGACCAACCCTAGTTCAATAAGGGGTGCAGCAGATCATGCCGGGAGCAGCACCAGGCGTACCTAAAAATGTGGTGCCAACCTACTGGCTGCATGTACGCTAAAAAGCGTAAGCAGCATGGTATAGACAGAGCTAAGCGATGCCACGGATCAGATCAGAGCTCTGCAGTCCTGCCACATCCATTCGTGAATGGTGGTGGACCATTAAACAATGGACGGGAGGAGAAAACTCCATGAATATCCCCATCCTCAATGATGGTGGAGCTCATCACATGAGTGCAAAAGACAAGGCTGAAGCTTTTGCAACCTTCACCAGCCAGAAGTGCCAAGTAGATTATCCATATCGGTCTCCTCCTGCGATCCCCACATTAACATAATCGTGTATTCAGCCAATTAATTTCACTCCAGGTGATATCAAGAAACGGCTTAGCGCACTGAATATTGCAAAGATTATGGGCCTCGACAACATCCCGTCTGTCGGGCTGAGGCCTTGTGCTCCAGAACTGGCCGCGCTTCTAGCCAAGCTATTCCAGTACAGCTACAACACTGGCATCTATCCGACAATGTGGAAAACTGCCCAGGCATGTTCTGCCCACAAAAATTAGGACAATCCAATCCGGCCGATTACCGTCCAATCAGTCTACTCTCAATCATCATCAATCTGATGCACGTTGTCATCGGCAGTGCTGTCAATCGGCACTTACTCTCCAATACCCTGCTCACTGATGCACAGTTTAGTTTCCGTCAAGTACACTCGGCTCCCGAACACATTCAAAATTTGGTGCAAATATGGTCAACGGTGAGAGTGGCTGCCCTTGATATCAGGAGAGCATTTGACCGGGTGTGGAATCAAGGAGCCCTATTAAAATTGAAATCATTGGGAATCGTGGGGAAATTCTCCACTGGCTGGAGTCATACCTAGCAAAAAGGAAGATGGATGTGCTGCTTGAAGGTCAATCATCACAGCCCCAGGATATCGGTGCACGAATTCCTCTGATCAGTGTCCGAGGCCCAAACATCTTCAGCTGCTTTATCAATGACCTTCCCTCCAACACAAGGTCAGAAATGGGGAAGTTCGCTAATGAATGCACAATGTTCAGTGCCATTCACAACTCCTCAGATAATGTAGAAGTTGAGGCCCGCATGCAACAACACCTGGACGACGTTCAGGCTTGGGCTGATTAGTGGCATTCGCGCCACACAAGTGCCAGGCAATGACTATCTCCAACAGGCGAGAGCCTAACCACCGCCCTTGACAGTCAACGGCATTACCATCGCCGCATCCCCCACCATCAACAAAATAGGGGTCGCCTTTGAATTAAACTTAACTGGACCAGCCACATAAATAATGTGGCACCAAGACCAGGTCAGAGGCTAGGTATTCTGCAGCGATTGTCTAACATCCTGAGTCATCAAATCCATTCCACCATCTACAAGGCACAAATAAGGAGTGTGATGGATAACTCTCCACTTGCCTGGATGAGTGCAGCTCCAACAACACTCAAGAAGCTCAACACCACCCAGGACATGGCAGCCCGCTTGATTGGCACCCCATCCACCACCTTAAACATTCACTCCCTCCACCAACGGCGTACCGTGGCTGCAGTGTGTACCAATTACAAGATGCACTGCAGCAACTCGCCAACACTTCTTCGGCAGCAACTCTGAAACCCGCGAACACTTCCACCTAGACGGACAAAGGCAGCAATTGCGCGGGGACACCACCACCTCCAATTCCCCTCCAAGCCACACACCATCCTGACCTAGAAGTATTTCACAGATACTTCGTCGTCGCTGGGACAATATCCTGGAACTACCTAACAGTACTGTGGGAACACCGTCACCGCATGGACTGCAGCAGTGCCTGATGGTGGCTCACCAGCCCCTTCTCAAGGTGCAATTAGGGATGGGCAATAATTGCTGGACTTGCCCGCGACGTCCCCATCCCATAAACGAACACAAAAGACGCTCAACGAAGATACTGATGGATGAAAGATGAAAAGGTATATTGGATTTATTGCCGGGGTAACGCTGTGAAGTCGGTAGCCAACTATAATTTATAGGGAGCCCAGAAAGCTGGATCAAGGAGTGATTCAGTGATTAAGTGATCTCGGTCACAGTGCTATCGTAGCGGGTTTAGTGGGGAAGGTTGCGAAACGGTCAAGTTCGTGTAGATGCTTCAGCAATAGAAAATCTGTCGCCATTTTGATCCGAGTCTCAGTCAGAGTGAGTCAACGCAATCCAACCATCATCGACACGGTTGTCAAGGGCATTTCCGGTAAATTAAACCTGATTCTGAACATAAATATGTTGGTGTTTGATCCATTGAAAAGTCAAAGTGGTACTGGAGGAAGGGTGAAATTATGCCTCAGCAAGCCTGATGGGTGGAAATATCATCAACAGAGGGGAGGGGCTGTAGGTGTTTTCGATTTGGAAGCAGACTAAACTAGTGGTTACAAATATATGTAAGTTACCTGTAAACCTAATAGGGAATTCATGACGAACCTCGTTACCCAGGGAGTAGTTAGACTCTGGAACTGGCTCCCACATGAAGTCGTTGAGGCGAGTAGCACTGACTAATTGTAGGGGAGGCTAGAAACACAGAATGAGGAAGAAAGGAATAGAAGGTTCTGCTGATGGGGTGAGATGAGGAAGAGTAGGAGGAGGCTCATGCGGAACATAAACATCAGCAGAACAATTGGGCGGAAAGGCCTGTTAATGTGCTTTACAATCTATATAATTCTATGTAATTCTATGTAGTTCTCACCAACAGGAGTGAGAGTGTGATCCGGTTCATGTTGGAAACGAGGATCCGTGTAGAAGTCTGCAGCTTCTAAGTGTCAGTTGAAATTTTAATTGACTTGCCTTTTTATTCTGTAGGGCTCAGTTCGAACAATTTATTGCAGCGAGAAAGCAGAAGTGTGTGCTTGGAAAAAACACCATGTTTACTTCAAAGGCTAAACAGAAAAAATGCAACTCATGCGTCTTACAACGATAACAGCTGAGCTCCAGCACAGTGTGAATCCGGAGTCAGGCATATGGAGACAGAGATAAGGATAACAAGACATGACAACTGAACTGTAAGACACTGATGACATTATGTTCTGAAATTGAAGTTGGTTTGTGTAGAATTAACAGGTTCCTCTCCTATCCGACCAATGGACATAAATCACCTCACCTGCCACAAAAATGAAGTCAGGTTAATTTGGTTGCCACTTGCAATGACCTTAATCAGTCCAGGGGTGGCAGTTGCAAAAATTAATTCGATGAAGGAAAAGAGAGCCGCATGTCCAAAGGGGAATCACATGGAATTAGGAGGTAACCATTTGTCATGGGAAGATAATTGATTATTTGGTACGAGACCGAGACTGGGATTCTGGGTAATTAGTCAGAATAGTAGGGATACGGTAGCATCGTTGTTATGTTACTGCACCAGTATTCTAATAGGTCTGAACTAATAAACCGGGGACATGAGTTTATAATCCCACCACGGCAGATGGGGAATTTTAATTCAGTTAATGAAATAATTCTGGAATAAAAAGCTGTTTTCAGTAATGGTGACCATGGAACTACCGGATTGTTGTATAATCCCATCTGTTCGTCCACGAAGGAAATCTACCACCCTTAACTGGTCGGTCCAGACCAACAGCAATGTGATTAACTCTTAACTCGCCTCTGAAAAGGTGTCTGAGCACCACCTTCTCAAGGTTTAGTAGTTTTGGGGAATAAATGCCTTGTCAACACATCCCAAGTGTGAATAAAAAAGAAGGTGGTGTTCTCCAGGTTTGTGCACTGGGGCCGCAGCCTTTCAGTCCAGTCGTCGATGACTTAATTGATGTCGACATCCAAGTTCGCTGCTAACAGTATTTTAGGTGCCACAGTACTTGCGTTGATTTGAACAGTATGTTTAAAACACACATTGATAGATTAACTGAGTGGGCAAAACTGTGAATACGTTCAATGTTGGGAAGTGTGAGATCATCGACTTGGACCTGAGAAAGGTAGCTCATTGTATATTCTAAAAGGAGAGAAGCTAGGAACTGAGGAGGAGCAGGGAGATTTAGGGGTAATAGTGCAGAAATCTCTAAAAGCCAGGAGACAGGTCCAGATTGTCAACGCCAGCCCACCATCATCGACAACTTTGGCGAGGGCCTTGCTGGTGAATGAAACGTGATTCTGAATATAAATTATTTAGTGATTGGTCAATTGAAGAGTCAAAGGTTTAGTGGAGGATGGAGTGAGATTATGCCTCAGCATGTGCGATGACTGAAAATACGATCAACAGAGTGGAGGGGGTGCTGGTATTGCAGCAATTGACAGAGCTCTTGATGAGTCTTTCGGAGAATGCAAAGACTGAAACAGAGGGTCACGATGAAATCAAGCCTGGGACAGCAGGAGAGGGTCATGTGAAGTGTTGCTTAATTGAAGTTGGGAAGGGATGAGGTAGACAAGAAGTCAATAATGAACGTAGAGAATCAGGAAAGTGATCTGGGGCAGATGGCAGATCGATCCTTCAACTCATCAACCCACTTCTGGCTTATGCTAACATTTTGGGATTTGGGTTGCTAACAATACGGATCATTGGTTAGATCAAATGAAGTTATGTGAACATTAGGTAGATAATTTGTCTGGGAAAGTGCGCGAAATTGGAGGCAACCTGTTAATATTGGGAGGTATTTGATTAGACGGAAGGTGACAGAGAGTTGGGATACTGGTCAGGGACTCCATTCGCAGGATGTGACGAGTAGTTACGCCAAGGGATCTGTACTGGCGCCTCAGATTTTATCTTTTGTATCAATGACATAGATGAACAAATAGGGAGCCGTAATTCCAAATTTGTTGATGATACTAAGTTATGTAACAAAGTAATGTTTTAATGAGAGAAAGTTGGAATGTGACATAGATAGCTTAAGTGAGTGGTCAAAACAGTGGCAGATGGGGTTTCGTGTCAGGGAATGTGGGACCATCTACTATGGACCTAAGAAAGATAGCTTCGATTATTTCTTAAATGGTGATAGATCTTGCAGCGAGAAACCATTAGTGTGTGGTAGGAGAAAAACAACATGTTTACTTGAAAATAACAACAGAAAACGCTGGAAAAACTCAGCAGGCAAGGCAACATCCGTTCGACCTGAAACGTTAACTCTCTTTCTCTCTCCACGGATGTTGCCTGGCCTGCTGAGTTTTTCCAGCGTTTTCTGTTGTTATTTCGGATTTCCAGCATCCGCAGTATTTTGCTATCGTATTAATGTTTACTTCAAAGGCTGACTAGAAAAAAAGGAACTAATGTCTTTGTGTTGCAAGGATTACAGTTGAGCTCGAGCATAGTGTGCATCCGGTGTCAGGCATATGGAGATGGAGATACGGATAACAAGAAATGACAACTGAACTGTAAGGCACTGATGGCAATAGATTGTGAAATTGAATTTGTGAAATTGAAATTGGTTTGTGCAGAATTAACAGTTTATTCTCTATTCAGTCCAATGGAACTATTTCCCTCACCTGCCTCAAAATGAAGTCAGGTTGCCAGATGCTACTATCCTGAATCAGTCCTAGATTAGCAGTTATACATGATGCAGATGAAGGAATAGAGAGCCGCTTGTCCATAGTGGAATCACATGGAATTAGGAGGCAACATTTTGAAATGTGTAGGGAATTGATTATGTGGTACGAAACTGAGACTGAGGATCTTGTCAGATTAGTAGAGCTTAAAAAGAATAGCGGTTATGTTAGTGGACCAGTAATTCAGTATGTCTGGAATAATAATCCGGCGACATGAGTTCTAAATCACACAACGGCAGTTGGGGAATTTAAATTCAGTTAATTAAATAAAAATGGAATACAAATCTGGCATCAGAAATAGTGAATATACAACTGTCGTAAAAAAAACACCTCTTTCACTAATGCACTTTAGGGAAGGAAATCTGCCATCCTTACATGGTCTGGACTATAAGTGACTCCAGGTCTAGAGTTCAATGTGAGGAACTGTGCGGTCATCGACTTGGAACAAAAGAATGCTAGATCATAATATATTCTAAATTGCGAGAAGTTAGGAACTGAGGAGGAGCAGGGAGATTTAGGGGTAAAAGTCCAGACATCACTGAAAGCTAGAGAACAGGTACAAAAGCAATCAAAAAGGAGAATGTAATGTTGTTCTTTAAACCAAGAGGGCTGGAATGCAAAGGGGTGAATGTTGTGTTGCAGTTCTATAATGCTACGGTTAGACCCCAGTTAGAGTACTACAGTCAGTTCTGGACACGGCACTGCAGGAAGGATACACTGGAACGTGGAGAGCGTGCAACGCAGATTCACCAGAGCTGTAAATTGAGTATAAGGGTTAAATAATGAGGACAGCTAGACTGTTGTGTATTACCTAGAGTATAGAAGAAGACGGGGTGACATAATTGAAGTGTTGAAGATGAATGAAGAGTTTGGTCTGATAGATAGAGAGAGATTATCTCTCCTCTTGTAGGAGCCCATAACAAGGAGATATGAATTTTAAATTAGAGTTAGGACGTTTAAGGTTGACATCAGGTATAATTTCTTCACATCAAGTGTAGAGCAATTCTAGAACTTTCCCTCAAAATTACGTTAAGGCGAGGTCAGTTGAAAATCTCACAATTTGTTCTGCTACGTTTTGGTTAGTCAGTTTATTAAGCGTTACATAACCAAGTTAGGAAGAAAGAGGAGACGCAATATATACTACACGGTACAATTTAAATCGGGAGCAGGAACAGACAGAGCTGTGGGTGTTCGCACAAAAGTCTTTGAAGATGACAGGACGACTTGAGAAGGCTGTTAAAATGCACACGGGAACCTCGGCTTTATCATTAGAGCCATAGAGTAGAAAAGCATGGAAGTTGTGCAAAACACATAAAACACTGGTTAGGCCGCAGTTATACTATTGGTACAATTCTGAGCAACATGTTTTCGACAGTATGTCAAGTCCTTAGAGAAAGTGCAGAGGAGATTGAGGCGAATGCTATTAACGATGAATACATTCAGTTATGTGGAGAGTCTAGAGAAACTGAGCTTGTTCTCCTTAGAGCAGAAAACGTTAAAGGGATATTTGATAGAGGCATTCAAATTCAGGAAAGTTTTTGACGGAGTATTAAGAAGAAACTGTTTCCAGTGGCAGAAGTGTCGGTAATCAGGGCACACAGACTTAAGGCAACTGGCAAAAAAACCAGAGCGAACATGAGGTAAAATATAATTATGCAGCGAATAATTTGATCTGGAATGCACTGCCTGAAATGGTGGTTGAAGCAGATTAAATAATAACCTTCAAAACGGGATAGGATTTTTAGATGAAGCGGAAAGATTTGCAGGACACTAGGGAAAGAGGGGGAGTGGGAATAATTGTATCACTTACAAAGAGCCGACATAGTCATGATAGGCCGAATGGCCTCCTTCAATGCTGTATCATTCTATGATTCTACGTAAGGTACAGATCAGCCATGATCTTAACGATTGGCAGACAGGCTCGTATGCTTTAAGGCCTACTCCTTTTCACGTGTCCCTTCCTATGTTCCCTTTCCTATCCGTCTAACGCGTTTATCACACATTCCCTCCCCATAACATGAAGTGAGGATCTGTTGCTTGCTATGTGTTATTATGCTGAATCATTTATGGGATGCATTTAAATTGCAAACAAACTTTCCCTGTGAAGCTATTTCGCCTCGCACCGACGATAAACTAAAAACGGAATTTCAAGTTGGATTCCGTGTGAATCTGGAAGTTTAGAAACATAGAATAAAGAAATAAGGAAGTTACATGTCCAACTCCGGAGACTTGATCACAATCCAGGCTTAACGTCCCAGGGCAGTTCTGAGGGAGGAATGCACTGCCGGAGGGACGTCTTTCGATGAGACCTTCAATCTAGGCGACATCCGCCCTCTCATGTGAACCTAAAAGATCCCGCGGAATTTTTCGAAGAGGATCAGGGAGCATTCCCCTGGTGTCCTGGCCAACGTTTATCCCTGAACGAACATGACGAAAATAAACCAATTATCCTGTCATTATCAGATTGCAGTTAGTGGGATCTTGCTGCTTTTCCTACATTACAACAGTGACTACACAGCAAAAATACTTTATTAGATTAAAAGGTTTGTGTGACGTCCTGAAGTCGTTAAAGGCGCTGTATGAACACAAGTTATTTCTTTCTTTTCCAGAGAGCCTTGAGATTCTAGGGTTACTGAAATTCCAATTGTGTTTAATTCAACGTTGTAAATTGAATTGATGATTTCTGTATTGTGCATTTCAATTTATCTCACTCCTTGTACCTGTTCCACTGAGAGCAGTTAATGTTGAGGGGAGATTTAACAGCCAATCAAAATGATGAGGGATTTTGATAGAGGAGATCGGTAGAAACTGTTCCACTGGCAGGAGGGTGGGCAATCAGTAGATTACAGATTTAAGATAATTGTCAGAAGAAAGAAAGAGGAAGATGAGGAGATTTTTTTTTACGCAGCGATTTGATATGATCTGGAATGTGCTGCCTGAAAGGGCGGTAGAAGCAGTTTCAATATTAACTTTCAAAAGGAAATTGGAGAAATACTTGGAAAGGAAACAATTTCCGAGCTCTGGGGAAACAGCAGGGGAGTGGGACCAATTGCATTCGTAGGTAAGTTCGATAGGCACTTCAGGGAAATAAGCTTGCACTGCTAGGGGGGGCAGAGCTGGGGAAGGGGACTGACTGGATTGCTCTACAGAGAGCTGGTATGGACTCGATAGAATGAATGTCCTCCTTCTGTGCAGCAATGAGTCTATGAGGTATTTCAGAGAACCGGTAAAGGCACGATAGACCGAATGGTCTCTTTCTGTGGTGTAAGGTTGTGTGATTCTGTGATTTATCAGGGTGAAGCTAATGCAGATGCTGAGAGAACGAACGCGAGGGAAAAACTACTTGACCTCGTCCTCTCCAATCTACCTGTCGCAGTTGCATCTGTCCATGGCGGTATTGGTCGCAGTGACCACCGCACAGTCATTGTGGAGACCAAGTCCCGTCTTCACACTGAGGACACCCTCCGTCATGTTGAGTGGCACTAAAATTGTGCTAAATCGGATAGATTCACAACAGATCTAGCAGCTCAAAACTGGGCATCCATGAGGTTCTGTGGTCCATCAGCCGCAACAGAATTGTATTCCAACACAATCTGCATACTCATGGCCCGGCATATCCCTCACTCTACCATTACCATCAAGGCAGGTGACCAACCCTGGTTCAATAAGAAGTTCAATATGGGGAAGTGTGAGGCCATCTACTTGAACCTGAGAAAGGTAGATCACAGTATTTTCTAAAAGGAGAGAAGCTAGGAACTGAGGCGGAGCAGGAAGATTTCGGGGTAAAAGTACAGAAATCTCTAAAAGATAGAGGACAGGTACAGAATGTGTCAACCCAATCAAAACCTTAATCGACATGGTTGGCAAGGGCCTTGCTGGTGAATGGAACGCGATTCACAGTACAAATTGGTTGGAGATTGATCCATTGAAGAGTCAAAGGGTTAGTGGAGGATTGGGTGAGATTATGCATTAGCATGTGCAATGGGTGGAAATATCAGCAACAGAGGGGAGGGGGTGCTGGTATTGCAGCGATTGACAGAGCTCTTGATGGGCCTTTCGGAGAACGCAGAGAGTGAAACAGAGTTTGCTGTGCAATAATTCGCGAGGAATTCAACCCTGGGACTGCAGGAGAGGGTCAACTGAAGCATTGCTTAATTGAGGTTGTGGAGGGATGACGTTGCCAAGAAGTCAATAATTACCATAGAGAATCAGGAAAGGGATCTGGGGCAGATGACTGATCGATCCTTCAACTCATCCAGCCAACTTCAGGTTCATGCTAACATTTGGGGATTTGAGTTTCGAACAACATGGATGATAGGTTCGATCAAATGAAGTCATGTTAACATTAAGTAAAGAATTTGCCTGGAAAATGCCCGTAATTGGAGGCAACCGATTGACATGGGGAGGTAATTGTTTGGAATGTAGACAGAGAGCAGGGATAATGGTCAGACACTCTATTCGCAGGATGTGACAAGTAGCGAGGCCCAGGTATCTGTACTGGCGGATCAGCATTTCACTATATTTATCAATGTCTTCGATGAGCGACTAGGGAGACGTCTATCCAATTTTGTTGATGACAATATATTAATTTGTGTAGATGGCAGAAAAATGTGGAATGGGCATTGATATATTAAGTGAGTGGGCAAAACCGTGGCAGATGTAGTTTACTGTCAGGGAGTGTGGGACCATCCACTATGGACCAAAGATAGATCGCTCAGAGTATTTTGTAAATGGTGAGAGGTTAGGAGCAGATGAGGAGCAGAGAGATTTAGGTGGCCGTGTACAAGCATCACAGAAAACTAATGGACAGGTAAAGGAGTAATTTAAATTCTAATGAAATGCTAGCCTTCATCTCAAGTGGCTGAAAGATAAAGTTGTGGTAGTTTTGCTCTCGTTATATAAAGCTCTGGTTAGACCGTATCTGGATTATTGCCTTCAACTCTGGGCACTGCGCCTCAGGGACGATCTATTCATCTTGTCGGGGACAGCGCAGGTTTACCAGAATGATACCAGGGCCAGAAAAAGAGATTTTTGAGGACAGGTAGCAGGAATTATGTTCAGCATAAAAGATTAAGGGGTTTTACAACTAAGGTGTTAAGATGATTAAAGGAGCTGATAGGCTAGATCGAGATAATCTATATTTTTCTTGTGTGATGTTCATAACTTGTTAAAATTATTCTTAATATTCTTAAAATTAGAACGGGGCAGTTCCGGTGCCATACCAGGAACAACATAATCATACAAAGATTAATGGAAATTCGAATCGCTGTTCCCAAAAAGCTATTTCTGCGAGGTCAGTCGAACATTTCCAAACCGAGATTGATATGTTTTTGTTAGGCAAGGGTTGGACATGTTATAGAACCAAGATCAGTAAATTGAGTTATGATACAGATCAGCCAAGTTTTGGTTGAATGACGGAACATGCTCGATTGTTTTCTTGTCCTCCTCGTGTTCCTATGTTCCCCCTGGCGTGCTGTGAGCACTTTTGAAACTCACACAAGAGAAAAGATGTGGCGAACTGTCAGAAAACAACGGTCATTTCACACAATGCCTTCGCAATGACAGCTGCTGAGATGAGGGCCTGCGCTACCGCTCTCAATGTCGCAGCGTGATTGGTTACAGCAATCAATTTAATTTACATAAAAACAAAATCAATAATTTAGCTCTGGAGAACATGAGTTATTCAATGTCTTTAATCGTCACTAAACTTCAGAGATGACCTACCGAGCAACAAAAACACTAAAAAGAGAAATTAAGAATTAGTTATCAGAAGACCAACAACTTCAGAGGATCAGTATGCTGACTGACTTCCGTGCATTGTTTTATGGGCATTTCTCAGTTTCCTTGAACTGGTGGCATGTTGGTCCATTTTGGTTCAACACCCACTCCAGAACTTGTGCAGATAATGTAGAGAGACACTAAATACCGAGAGCTCCAGATTTCCACTACCCTTTGTGTGAGAAAGAACTTCCTGGTTGAACTCCAAATGATGTGGAACTAAATTTATTATCAAACCCCCTTGTTCTGGATGCTCCCACCACAACGGATTAAGTTCTACCGCGACGTCCTTTTGCAAATAAGTCCAGTAATACATGGCAATCATCAAAAGATGGCCTGGGGCCTATTGACAAAAAACATGGTGAAAAGTTATTTCACAATAAACAAACGGTCCATTTTGTGACAGAGGGAACCCGTCATTGCAAGATACAGGAGAGCTGCTGGGTGGAGTGTGTGTACAAACAATGAACATCTTTACAGATTTCCACCTGCTGTCACTCCACGGTACAGAATGGCAACGGAATCGTCGGAGCTCCAGGATAGAATAGATGGAGGAAAATATGGTGTTCATGCTGAGCATAAGAGGCAGCTGCAGCACTGTGTTTATGAAGCACATCAGTCATTACCAACTGTGCAGATCTCAGTGATAATCGTCAAGTATAAATGGAGTCGAAACAATAAGAACCGAATTGTGTTAGAATTCATTGCAACTAGATACTTTAAAAAAAACAGTTTACTCACTGTCACGAATATCACAATGTAAGTGTCATCGCTTTTGATGGCAGATTAAAAATCGAACATCAATAAATAAATAATCTGAAAATATTATGCGGTACATTTTGGCAGGAGGAATAAGGAGGCCGCAGGCTTCTTTTTAAAATATAGGCTAAATGGGGTACAGGTACATCGGGATCGAGGGGTTGAGATACACAAATCATTACAAGTAACAACGCAGATTAAAAAAACATAAAAGTGCAAACAAAGCACTGCCTTTTATTTCTGGACGAATTGCATTGAACTTCAGCGAAGTTATGTAACATTTGTATAGTAGCTTGATTAGACCTCATATAGAATAATTTGTAAAGTTCGGATCACCATATTATAAAAAATCAGAATACAGCTCCTGCAGCAGGTACAACATGATTTCCAAGGATGATACCAGAACTAAGAGGTTCTTCCGATCAGGAAAGATTGGTCAGACTGCTGCTCTTAAGAGCCTACTGAAGGGGAGTCTAATAGAGGTCTTTAACATTTTGAAGGGATTTGTTCGGGGAGCCGTTCTGAAAATATTTGCACTTGTGGGGGATTCCAAAACTAATGTTTACAAATATAAGTTTGTTACATGCTAACCGAATAGGGAATACAGAAGGAACTTTGTTACCCAGAGAGTAGTTAGACTCTGGAACTGGCTACAACATGAGGTAGTTGAGGCGAATAGCACAGATTAATTTAAAGTAAGCTATAAACACAAACTTAGGAAGAAAGGAATAGAAGGTTCTGCTGATAGAGTTAGATGAGGAAGAGTGGGAGGAGCCTCGTGCGGAGCATAAACCTCGGCAGAACAGTTGGGCCGAAAGGCCAGTTAATGTGGAGACCATTTAATATAATTCTATGTAATTCTATGTTGTTCTCACCAAATAGAAGTGAGAGTTTGAGCCGGTTCATCTTGACCAGAGGAACCGTGTAGAAGTGTGCAGCGTCTTTGTGTTAGTTGACATTATAATTTACTTCACTGTAGGGTTAAGTTCGAAAACATTCTTTCAGCGAGAAAGCAGAAGGGTGTGGTTGAAAAAAAAATGTTTACTTCAAAGGCTGACCAGAAAAAATGAAACTCATGCCTCTTTTATGGATAACAGCTGAGCTCCAGCACAGTGTGCATCCGGAGTCAGACATATGGAGATAGAGATACGGATAACAAGAAATGAGAACTGAACGGTAAGACACTTATGACATGATGCTCTAAAATTGAAATTGGTTTGCGTAGAATTAACAGATTCCTCTCCTTTCCGTCCAATGGGCCTATTTCCCCTCACCAGCCACGAAATGAAGTCTGGTTTATTTGGTTGCCAGATGCTACTATGGTGAATCAGTCCTGGGTTCGCAGTTACCAATGACTTAGATGAAGGAATAGAGAGTCGCATGTCCAAAGAGGAAGCAGAAGGAATTAGGAGGCAACCTTTTTACACGGGTAGGGAATTAAATAGGTGGTATGAGATGGAAACTGGGGATCATGGGTACCTAGTTAAAATAGAAGGGTTACGGTAGCATAATGGTTATGTTACTGCCACAGTCATCTAGTAGGTCTGAACTAATAGTCCGGCGACTTGAGTTGAAATTGCATCAAGGTATCTGGGAAATAAATCTGGAATGTAAATCTGTTACCGTGAAACTACCGGATTGTCGTGAAAACCCAGCTGTACTTTTCGAAGGAAAAATGCCACCTTTACCTGCTCTGTCCAAACCCACAGTTGAACCTTAACTGGCCTCTGAAATTCTGGCTTACAACCGCATTCTTAAAGGGCAATTAGGGATGGGCAACAAATGCCTTGCCTCCACACCCCATGAGCAAATAAAAACAATGTTGGTGTACACCAGGTATGTGCACTGGGGCCGTAGCTTTTCAATACATTCGTCGATGATGTAAACGAGGAGATAGGGCGCCGTATATCCAAGTTTGCTAATAACACAAATTTAGGTGCCACAGTACTATTGTGTTGATGTGAACAGAATGTTTGAAACGCACATTTACAGATTCAGTGAGTGGGCAAAACTGTGAAGGTGTTCAATGTGGGGAACTGTGAGGTCATCGACTTGTACCTGAGAAAGGTAGATTTTCTAAAAGGCTTGAAGCTGGGAACGGTGGAGAAGCAGGGAGATTTAGGGGTAACACTGCAGAAATATCTAAATGCTAGAGGACAGGTACAGACTGTGTCACGCTTGGGTAGGGCCTTGCCGGTGTATGAAACTTGATTCTGTGTATACATTGGTTGGGAATTGATCCAGTGAAATGTCAAAGGGGATAGTGGAGGATGGGGTGATATTCTGCATCAGCTTTCGCGATGGGTGGAAATATCAGCAACAGAAGGGAGGAGGTTTTGGGTTTTGAAGCGAGTGACAGCGTTTTTGACGGGCCTTTCGGGGAACGCAAAGAGTGAAACAGAGAGTAGCTGTGCGTTAATTCACGAGGAATTCAAGCCTGGGACAGCAGGACAGGGTCAAGTGAAGCGTTGATTAATTAAGGTGGGGTTGGAAATGTAGCGAGGGAGAACAGGGGTGTACAAGAATGAGGAACTTAAAAAATTATTGTTCTTAAAAAAACAGTACTAGCAAAATTAATGGGACGAAAAGTCGATAAATCTCAAGGACCGAATGACCTACATCCTAGGGTATTGAAATAGGTGACCATTGGTTGTCATCTTCCTAAATTCTATAGATTCTGGAACGGTTCCTGCATATTGGAGGATAGCAAATGTAACCCCGCTATTTAAGAAAGGAGGGAAAGAGAAAATGGTGGACTACAGAGCTGTTAGCCTCACATCAGTAGTTGGGAAAATGTTGGAATCTATTATAAAGGATGCAATAACACGGCACTTAGAAACTAATAGCAAGATTGGGCAGAGCCAACATGGATTTATGAAATGGAATTCCTGTTTTACAAAACTATTGGAGTTCTTTGAGGATGTAAACTAGTGGAGTAGACAAAGGGGAACAGGTAGATGTGGTATATCTGGATTTTCAGAAGGCCTTTGATAAGGTCCCACACAAGTGGTTGGTAAACAAAATTAGGGCACATGGAATTGGGGGTAATATTTTTGCATGGATTGAGAATTGTTTAACAGACAGAAAACAAAGAGTAGAGATAAACGGGTCTTTTTCAGGATGGCAGGCTTTGACTAGTGGGGTACCGCAATGATCGGTCCTTGGGTCCCGGCTATTCACAATCTATATCAGTGATTTGGCTGAGGGGACTAAATGTAACATTTCTAAATTTGCTGATGATACAATGCTGGGTGGCAGTGTCAGTTGTGAAGAGGATGTGAAGAGGCTTCAAGGTGATCTCGACAGGGTCAGTGAGTGGGCGAGAACATGGCAGATGGAATATAATGTGGATAAATGTGAAGTTATCCACGTTGGTAGAAACAATAGAAAGGCAGAGTATTTCCTAAATGGTGAAAGATTGGGGAATGCAGATGCTCAAAGGGACCTGGGTGTCCTTGTACATGCGTCACTGAAAGTGAATGTGCAGGTGCAGCAAGCCATTGGGAAGGCAAATGGTATGCTGGCCTTCATCAAAACAGGAGTTGAGTTCAGGAGTAATGAAGTCTTACTGCGAATAAAAAGGGCCTTGGAGAGAACACATCTGGAGTACTGTGGACAATTTTGGTCTCCTTACCTAAGGAAGGACATACTTGACATAGAAGGAGTGCAACAAAGGTTCACGAGATTGATTCCTGGGATGGCACGACTGTCGTATGAGTAGAGATTGAGTAAACTAGGCCTGTATGCTTTTGAATTCAAAAGAATGAGAAGGGATCTCATTGAAGCATACCACATTTTTGCAGTGCTTGATAGGGTGGCTTCTGGGATAATGTTTCCCTTGGGTAAGAAATCTACAGCCAGTGACCACAGCCTCAGGATAAAGGGTAGGGCATTCAGGAATGAGATGAGAAGAAATTTCTTCACAAAGAGGGTGTTGAATTTTTGTAATTCTCTACCCCAGAGGGCTGTGGAGGCTCAGTCATTGGGTATATTCAAAACAGAAGTCGATAGATTTCTGACTAGTAAGGGCATCAAGGGATGTGGCGATAGGGCCGGTGAATGGAGTGGAGGCAGAAGATCAGCCATGATCTCATTGAATGGCGGAGCAGGCTCGAAATTCCGAATGGCCTACTCCTGCTCCTATTTCGTATGTTCTTATGTTCTTAGCCAAGAGGTCAATAATGACCAGAGAGAATCAAGAAAGTGATCTGGGGCAGATGGCAGATCGATCCTTCTACTCATCCAGCCAACTTCTGGCTCATGCTAACATTTGGGTTTTCCATTGCAAACAATACGGATCATAGGTTAGAACAATGGAAGTGATGTTAAAATTAAGTAGAGAATTTTCCGGGATAGTGCGCAACATTGGAGGAAACCTATTAATATTGGGAGGTAATTGGTTATAAGGTAGGAGACAGAGATCAGGGATAATGGACAGACACTCCATTCGCAGGATGTGAGGAGTAGTGAGGCGCAGGGATCTGTACTGGCTCCTGAGCTTCTCACTATATTTATCAATGATTTAGAGGAAAGAATAGGGAGCCATATATCCAATTTTGTTGATGACTCGAAATTAGGTAACACGGTGAATTGTGTAGATGGGATCAAACGTTGGAATTTGACTTTGTTAGATTGAGTTCGTGTTCAAAACAGTGGCAGATGGAGTTTAATGTCAGGGAGTGTAGGGCCATCCACTATGAACTCAAGATATATAGCTTGAAGTATTTTCTAAATGGTGAGAGGTTAGGAGAATTTGAATAATTTCTTGCAGCGAGAAACCAGAAGTGTGTGTTTGGAAAAAAAACATGTTTACTTCAAAGGCGAACCAGAAAAAAATGCAACTCATGCGTCTTACACTGATAACAGCTGAACTATAGCACAGTGTGTATCCGGAGTCAGGCATATGGACATAGAGATACGGATAACAAGAAATTACAACTGAACTGTAAGACACTGATGACACGAGGTTGTGAAATTGAAATTGGTTTGGGCACAATTAATAGTTACCTCTCCAGTCCGTCCAATGGATCTATTTCCCATCACCTGCCACAATATGAGATGAGATTAAGTTGGTTGCGAGATGCTACTATCATGAATGAGCCCCGGGTTAGCAGTTATACATGATTTAGATTAAGGAATAAAGTGCCGCATGTCCATAGTGGAAACACATGGAATTAGGAGGAAACCTTTTGACATGGATAGGGCGTTGATTAGGTTTTACGAGACGGAGACTGGGGATCATGGTTAGCTAGTCAGATTAGTTGGGGTACAGTAGCATAGTTATTATGTTACTGGACTAGTAATTCTGTATGTCTGGTGTAATAATCCGGCGACATGAGTTCAAAACCCACCACGGCAGCTGGGGAATTTAAATTCAGTTAATTAAATAAATTTGAACGAAAAATTTAGTATCAGTAATGGTGACCATGAAACTACCGGATTGTTGTAAAACCCATTACTTTCACTAATGCCCTTTAGGGAAGGAATTGTGCCACCTTTACCTGGTCTGGTCTATATGTGACTCCAGACCTAGAGTTCAGTTTGGGGTCATGAACTTTGGACTTATTATGACGTCTCTCAGTCATGCTAGTTTAAAATGGGCGTTATCGGATTCGCCAGCAGTTAGGGGAAAGGTTTGGAGGAACAAGTGTTGTAAAGTATGGTTTATTGGGGAGGCTTCATCAATGGACAAGGTGTTGCCACCATGGCGCCAAGTTTCAGTCAAAAGATAAACGAGAGCCTTCCATTTCTACAGCGCTTTTCATGACAACAGGACGTGCCAAAGCGCTTTACAGCCAATGATATATTTTTCACTGTTATAGAAAACTGCTGTAATATCGGAAACGCAGGTTTCAATTTACACACAGTAAGGTCCCACGAACAGGAATGTAATAATGGCCAACAAACGTTTTTAGTGAGGTTGGCTGAGGGATAAACGTTGGCCAGGACAACAGGGAGAACTCCCCTGCTCATCTTCGAACAGTGCCAGGGGATCTTTACATTCACCGAAGAACGGAGACTGGGTTTGGTTTAAAGTCTCAACCAGAAGACGGGACCTCCGACAATGCAGCACTCCCTCAGTACTGGCGCCGAGAGTTACGCCGTAAGTTTGAGCTCATGTCTCTGGAGTGACGCGTAAGCCCACAACCTCTCACCCACAGGCGAGAGTGCTAGCAACTGAGCCGTGGCTGACACAGTCAAAGCAATCATCCACAATAATGTTCAGAATTGCAAAAGGCCTCGATGCAGACTATCCATCAATCTTGTTTGGGAAATCGGAGAGGGGCGGTGATTGCCGATCCAGTAGCAGAGTTCAAAGGAGCAGTAGGGATCTGGCTGAGGTGATCGGAAGATGTTTGTCAAGATTGTAACTCCATTAGAGGTACTGTCAGGGTGGTCTGAGGTTAGCAGGAGTTGAAGATGGCGCAGTTGGAGTGACTGATCAGGAGCAGGCAGCTTTGCATGCCTCGGTGGGCGAATTGGAGACTGCCCCCTCCGGCGAAATGTTCAACTGTAAACTCATCGAAGGGAGAATTCAATACGTGGATGGCAGCAGTAGCAATGCTGATTGGTAGTGATGTGGTGGGGTGATGGCTGAAGGGCAAAATACCCCTGTGCTTGCTGACCAACCTTGGCTCGCGGTCCACCAACGCCTCGAGTTGAAATGATCATCATCGTGTTCGCTCCCTACCTGGCCTCGCCCCTCTCTATCTCTGTAACCTTCTACAATCTTACAATTCTCATCCTCCTGTTGAAATTCCTCCACGGCCTCGACCATCCCTATCTCTGTAACCTTCTACAAACCTACAATTCTCATCCTCCTGTTGAAATCCCTCCGTGGCCCTCTCCCCTCCCTATGTCCGTAACCTTCGACAACCCTACAATTCTCATCCTCATTTTGAAAACCCTCCGTGGCTCCGCCCCTCCCTATCTCTGTAACCTTCTACAACCCTACAATTCTCATCCAAGCGTTGAAGTCCCTCCATAGCCTCGCTCTTCCCTATCTCTGTATCCTTCTACAACCCTACAATTCTCATCCTCTTGCTGAAATCCCTCCAGGGCCTCCCCCTTCCCTATCTCTGTAACCTTCTGCAACCCCTAAAACCCTCAGAGATCTTTGCATTCCTGCAATTCTGGCCTCTTGTGCATTCCGCACTTCCTTTGCTCCAACATTGGCGGCCGTGGCCTCAGCTGCCGAGGCCCTAATCTCTGGAATACTCCCCAAACCTCTCCACCTGTCACTGATCCTTGAAACCTATCTTTTTGGCTATATTTTTGATCAACTGTCCTAATATATGCTTATGTGGCTCGGTAGATATGTTGGCTGATAATCGCTCCTGTGAAGAGCCTTGGGACGGATCACTGCGTTAAGGCGCTCCATAAATGCGAGCTGTTGTTGTTGAAATATCCAAACACATGGGACCTTGTAGTAAATAAAAAAAACACCACTACCGAGTCAATAGGCCTCTGAGAAACTCTAATGCATTTATTCAGATACTGAAAGCATGCCTTTGCTGTACAATCAAATGCGTATGATTTTATAAAGCATTTAAAGCGTATTCAATTCCGCTAACAGTATCAATTATTCCCTGCAACAAACAGAACAAGGATCCCACTGAGATAATGCAGGTGATTTTCGGCCTTTACACGCTGGGCGAGAAGCATCGCCCAGGCTGAGCGCAGACAGGAAAGTCTGGCGGGGCAGCGAGGAATCGCACAGTTTTAACAGAATAAAACCCCGTTAATATCATTGGAAGTTAAATCTATCCCGTTCCTCTAGGTGCGCGCGATCCTTGCTCCAGATGTTCCCTTCGGCGCTCCGCTCAGGTGATACTTACCGCCCAGGCAGTAAAAGCAAAAATCACATTTTGCACTAATGGCGCACGGCGGGCCCGAAAGCCTTTGCGAAATTGCACTTCCCCCAATAAAGTGTTTAATCGAATATTCAAATTCACGGACCGGGGCCAAGATTGCGTTTTCCGCACGAGCTACTCAGAAGCAGCGATTCAGTCGCAATTATCTTAAGGAACATGGGGGTAAAAATTCACTTGGTTGCACCTCCCGTTAGCGCCTTAAGAGGGCGCTAATGGGGCGTTAAGCCGCTAACGCCCGGGCGCAGCGCTGTTTGCGCCGCTCGGGAGCTTAACTTGAGATTGTGCGGCGGCGCTAAAACTTACCGCTGCGACCACCTGCGCGCGCAGATTGTGACGTCATTCCATGGTGCAACGCCCTTGGGGCGCCCCGGAGCGGAAATTGAGTGGCGCCCCCTGCCTTACCGCCTGGCGCTTCCAACAACCGGAAGACTGGAACGTTATCAATCGGTGTGGGGCTGGGGGGGGGCTCTATTTAAAGGGGGCCTCTTCCTGTCTTTTTCTGTGGTCGACATTTATGCACCACTCGTTCTGAGAGAGAGAGAGAGATTCGGAGAGAGAGAGAGAGAGACTTCTACATTGACTCAGCGCTTTGTGAGGTAGTTTTGCCCAGTTCATCCTAACTTTGTTGCTACTTTAGTTGCTGTACCTCATTACTTTTCTGGAAAAGAGAATATGGGGGCTGCAATGATTGGGGGCGTCGTCCTGCTCCAGCTGAATCGGAGGATACTGAGACGCAGACAGAGAGTGGCAATGATGGCCAGACGGAGGAGGGCCATCAGGCGCATGTACAGGAGAGCTTACCCTCCCAGGGTATATCGTGAACAGCTCTCCTACATCCATATGTCCGAGGAGCTGTGTTTGCGAAGGCTGCGATTCAGCAAGGAGGTGGTCACTGAGCTCTGCCACCTGCTGCAGCCAGATCTGCAGCCTCAGCTGAGGTCCAGGACGTCTCTGTCGGTGGCAGTGAAGGTCACAGTGGCTTTGAACTTCTACGCCACTGGCTCATTCCAAGCTGCTGTTGGGGACCTCGCCAATATCTCCCAGTTTGCGGTGCATCGCTGCATCCGGCAGGTCACCAATGCCCTCTTCAGAAGGAGACGAGACTTCATCTCTTTCCCTATGACCCCAGACAAGCAGCGTGACCGTGCTCTGGGCTTTGCGAGGGTAGCGGGCTTCCCCATGGTGCAGGGCGCCATTGACTGCACGCATGTGGCTTTGCGTGCTCCGCGAGAGAATGCAGAGGAATTCAGGAACAGAAAGGGGTTCCATTCCTTGAATGTGCAGTTGGTCTGTGACCACAGACAGGTGATACTCGCTGTCAATGCCCACTATCCGGGCAGCTGCCACGATGCTTTCATCCTGCGCCAGACTACTGTGGCAGAAGTTTTCGAGGCACCGCATCAGCAAGTTGGTTGGCTTCTGGGGGACAAGGGGTACGCATTGAGCACCTGGCTGATGACACCGCTCCGTACGCCAAACACCCCTGCTGAGCTGCGGTACAATGAAAGCCATCAAGCAACCAGGAACATTATTGAGCGCACAATCGGCGTGCTGAAACAACGGTTCCGCTGTCTGGACCATTCCGGAGGAGCCCTGCAGTACTCGCCTGAGCAAGTTTCGAACTTCGTAGTCGTGTGCTGCATGTTGCACAACATGGCAATCCTCAGGACCCAGCTAATGCCACCAGGCCTTGTAGCACCACCAGAGGAGGAGGAGGAAGAGGAGGAAGAGGACGAGGACGATGATCATCAGCAGCACCAAGGCAGGAGGGCGGCGCACAATGGTCAAACTGCAAGTGCCGTCCGTCAACGACTAATAGCAAGCCGCTTCTAGGG
This sequence comes from Squalus acanthias, assembly GCA_030390025.1. Taxonomy (NCBI): domain Eukaryota; kingdom Metazoa; phylum Chordata; class Chondrichthyes; order Squaliformes; family Squalidae; genus Squalus; species Squalus acanthias. Next base: position 9,246,385 of record CM059442.1, on the reverse strand, counting down.
CCCCTGCCATTGCTACAAACACTAATCAACCCAGCACGCAACCCCTAAGCCGGCCAAGGCACCAATAATTCCAACCACCAGCCATGTATATTTTGAATACAGAAACTTATTTATTTTACAAACTCTGTGTGTGTCAATTCCTCATGACAAACTCATAGAAATAAACACAAAAAAACAGTCAATAACATAACTGGTTCTCACAACCTGGAGATAATGTCCAAAACACTAAACAAAAGTTGGACTATGAACCTCGGCCTGTAATAAAAAAATGACCAGCATTTTGGCACACCTCCTACTTTTTGCCCTTCGAGGGTGATCTCCTTCCCTTGCGCACTTCCCCCCTTCTAACCCTACTGCTCCTCCGTAATGGGACCTCAGTGGCTGCAGCAAGGCTGGTGGAAGGCTGCTGCTCGTCAGACCCTGACACTGCAGATGCCCCTGAAGGACGGCCTCGACCACTTCTGGGCCTGGAGGGCCCGGCTGCAGACTGCACCAACTCTGCATGGGCGGCAGCAGTCTGTCCTACAGGCGGTGGCAAGTGCAGTGGAGAAGTGACAGTGTTGGCAGCAGGAATGCTGTCATCGTGAGAGAGGACAGCAACTCCCTGCTCGCCCGACACACTGGCACTCCCACGGGGCAGCACTTCAGCATCCGGAGCAATTTGTCGGAGAACAGATTGCTGGCCTGCTGCGGCGCGGTGAAAGCCCCGGGGACATGTGCACGAACCATCGAGGATGGCAGCAGTCAGTGCTCGCGTGGCCTCAATCTGAGTCTGCATGAGAGCAGTCTCAGATGGGTTCCTGGCAGCCAGTGACTGAATTGCAGCACTAAGCTTTAGTGTGGCATCCGCCTGTGCTACAGCGAAGTGCTCCACACTCCTTGCCAGTGATTCAATGCATTCGGGCACCCTTCCCACTGCACCCATGAGCTCAGTGTGCATGCCCACCGCCTGGCTGTTCATTTCTGCAATCAGCCGCTCCTCCTCTGCGTCCATTGCAGTAGGAGTGTCTGGCCTACTCTCCCTCTGGGGAGAAGGCCCCCGTTCTTCCCTACCGCCCCCATGGCGTTGCTGCAGCCCGCTGGGTCCTGGAGCTTCACCATCATCAGCCCCTTCCCCCCTGCTCCCCTCCGGGGAAGGCGTGTTCCCAGTGTGCGCATGGGCTTCCTCGGGAGAGGGTGGCACTGATGCTCCGGCTTCCTCTTCCTCCTCAGCTGCAGCATCACTCCCAGTGGCAGCTTCAGGGCCCGTCTCCTCAGCTGGTGAATCACCATCTGAAAGCAGGGAGGTACAAGAGTGGCTTTAGCGTGAGGACAGGGTGGCAGTAAGGGAGGAATAAGTGCAGCGAGTTAGCAAGTTGGATTGAAAGTGTCAAAGGCTGGTATTGTGAGGGACAAGTGGAAGGACAGAGGACAAAAAGGTGATGACCTTACCATTGCTGTCCACAACGGGGTCGGCGTCTCCAGTGGCGACGGGACCGATCACCCGGCTTGCCACAATCCTGTGGACGCGCTCCTCCAGATCGCTGAGGGGTTGCAGCTGAAGCCGCCCTCCACCCGTCCGTTGCTGCTGTCTTCGATTATGAGCCAGCTTAGCCTGCAAGAAAAAGGACAGCATCTGAGTAAATATACAGCCATGGTCTTGCCTGATGTGCCTCCCATAGGTGAATAGCCCTTACTGTATGCAGCCATGGTCTTGCCTGATGTGCCTCCCATAGGTGAATAGCCCTTACTGTATGCAGCCATGGTCTTGCCTGATGTGCCTCCCATAGGTGAATAGCCCTTACTGTATGCAAAGTGTGGAATGTGTGTGTGTGTTTCATGAAAGGGCCATAGGTGTTGGATGAGTGTTGTGCATTGGGGTTTTAAGACCCTCTGGCCATAGAGTGAGGTTGAGATGGAGGGATGGAGAGGTATTGAGAAAAAGCCACTCACCCTGACGACCCGAGTGAGGTCATTGAACTTTTTGCGGCATTGAACATGGGTCCTGGGCACCATGCTCCTGGAGGAGACGCTCTGAGCCACCTCCCTCCACACTCTTCTGAACTCGCGTGGCAAAGGCCTCCTGCCACTCTCCGGGAACAGCATGCATCGTCTGCACTCCACTGCGTCAACCAGAGCATCCAAGGCCCGCTCGGTGAAGCGATGAGCGCGTTCTCTCACCCTCTCCATGCTTGGCAGCAAAATGGATTACAGGTCTCTCCAGGCTGAGATTCAAGGCTGCAATGAGCAGGGTGTGGCTGGGGAGCAAGTGGCCCCCCCCCCGCTTTAAGAAGTGTCCGGCGCCATTGTGTCTGTGTTCCCTCGCTAACTGGCAGCAGCTGCACTGCGCTCGTGCGCTGAGTTAGCGCCTCACTCATTGGCCTTTGCGCCTTAAGAGAGGTGTTCAGCGCCTAATTTAGCGCTCCACTCACCTCCCGGGGCGGTAAAAGTGAAGTTTCCTGTCAGTGCCGATAATTAGCGCCAGGCGCTAATATTTGCGTCCGGATGATATTTGCGCCCCAAATGGGGCGCGACCTAATTTCTACCCCCAAGTCTCCGAAAATGAGGACGAGATGTCACCTCCTTACGCCCCAGAGGCATCAACCCCTTCCATGGAAGACAGTGATGACGAAAACTTAGACAAAGGGAAAAAGAACCTAAACGTAGTCAAGGCAGCACTTTAAAAAGAGGGGGAACGGTACAAAATCCAACAGCCAAGTACCAAGCTTTTAGCATCTTAGAAAAACAAACAATATTGAACGATTTGGGAACATTGAAGCCCCGTAGCACAAGCGTGGAATTTTGGAGAAATCTCGAGGAGATGTGGGATATCCACGACCTCCATCCTCGGGACAAGCAAACCCCCAGATGACAGACCAACACTTTATTCAAATGTTTAATGACGGGTTGTCGCAATCCCACCAAGCATATTAAAAATGGGAGTAGTGGCGGCGAATACATATGATGTGGCGGTCCAGTGGGCGTGTCACATAGATGCCAAAGAGGCGGAACAAACCCCAGTAATAAAACAAGAAAGAGTTCGGGCTGCAGGAATACGCGAACTGTCCCAAAGAAAAAATGGGCTTGCTTTAAAGTGGGAAGTTGGGTCATATGGCAAAATAATGTAGCGCCCTCAAACGAAAGCGACAGGTATGTGCTAATTGCGCAAGACCGGGACCATTGATATGTATCAAAAGTTCCTGCAGTCTGTAAAGCAACAGGGTGGCGGGCACTGACTAGCAGCGGCCCTCATCAAGAGGGAGAAGGAAGATCCCAGAGTCTATATACCGGCACTGTTAGGGGTCCGGCAGTGCTATATGTTAGTCGACACGGGAGCTTCTGTATCTATTAACGATTTACACCTGCCCCTCACCAAACAAAGGATAGACATGGTGGGGTTGGGAGGGGAGCGTTTACATGCATTTAAAAGTGAGGTACAAGTATTGGAATTTGCGGGACGACTATTACCCGCACAATTTTATGTATGCCCAAACAGTGAGGGGTCTATCTTAGGAATAGATTTGTTAAAGGAATGTAATTTGTTAATAGATTCATGAAAAGGAAAGTTAGCCTGGGTACAGGGAGACCGGATCAAAGTAAACTGGAGAAAGCCACTTTGCCATTTGGCAACAGTAGGGAGTGCAAAACTCGTGGCCCGGGACTGGAAGGAGGAAGGAGACTTGGGGATTATATGGAAGGCAATGAAGTCAGTATGGGCGACCTCAAAACAGAACGACCCGTGAAGATACGTATGGCCCACCAACCACGGCCGAGGGGCCCATGGGAAAAAATACAATTAGACTTCACCGGACCCCTCCCCACGTCAAGGGGTAAGAAGTATTGCCTGGTAATAATAAATCAGTTTACTAGGAGGGTCGAGGCATTCCCAATCCGGAACCGTACTGCCACCACCGTGGCACGAATAATGGCAGATAAAATAATTCCCAGGTAGGGAATACCGATCCAAATTGACTCAGATCAGGGAACTCACTTTACGGGAGCAGTAGTGAAGAATGTATGCAAGTGGATGGGCATAAAGCAGAAATTCCACATTCCGTACCATCCCCAAAGTTCTGGAATGGTGGAACGAATGAACCGAACCTTGAAAACAGCCTTAGCCAAGGCTTTAGGGGACAAACATCAATAGTGTGTAGATGTGTTGCCAGCAGTCTTAGTGAAACTAAGAGACACCCCAAACCGAACAACGGGCTTATCACCATATGAGCTAATGACGGTTAGGGCATTGCAACTCTCCCATGGCATAATAACAGGAGGAGATGATGTGGGTGCTCCAAAGGATAAGCTCGTAATGTATGTCCTCGAATTAAGCAGTCAATTAAAGGAAATGAGGCAGCAAACGCGGGACAGACAGGAATACAAAGATAAGGATTTAGAATTGACCGGGTTCCCATATATCCCTCCAGACGGGACTAAGGTAATGGTTAAAGGTTTACCAGGGAAACCCGCGTTTGCCCCAAAATGGTCAGGACCATATCAGATTCTAATTAGTGGAGATACGTGTGCTTGCATTGATATGAAGGGCATGGGACGATGGAAGCACTGGACACAGCGAAAAGTCTATGAACCTTAGCCAGCTTAAAAATGGCTACACCGGAGCAAGTACCTTTTGTGGGATGTGAAGAATACGCTCGACAATACAAAGAATGGGAATGGGCGCTAGTACGAATGTTGGTATGAACATTATGCATTGTCATAATGGGTTACCCAATGGGAAGTATCCTGAAACATGTATGGGAGCAATCCCATCTACTCCAACCGGTCAAGCAGGATGAGGGAATGCAAGTCCAAATGAATATTATCGAGGAACCAGCCTAATGACAGTATTCTATTCACCCCCACAGGAAAATAGAATCTTCAAGCAACAAAGCGGTTCGGTTGGCGATATTGTTAACATAAAGTGATAAGATGAACGTGTTACACAATATCATGTGTAGTTTGCTAGTTTGTATAATCATAATATGTAGCCTCGGGAGGACTCAGGCTAGAGTACCCCCACGGGCCAAAAGAGGGTTACGGGGGAACAACTTTTTATATATGTCATACACATATGCCAAGAGAGTTGATGATGCCAGCTGTTGGGTCTGCGCTCATGTCCCCACGCACTCGGAGGAAGGAGTCCACCTACAACCAATCCCACTTAGTGATGATGAGACGGTCAGTTGGATGTTTGGAGTTAGAGCAGGATGCACACGTGTGGGCTGTTTTGAAGCCAAGACAGACGGCAGAACTATAGCAAAGTTCAACGTCATGGGTACAACCCAGAATATTGTAGTGGGTGGACACGGTCAACATATAACGATTCCTATCTACCGCCGTTCCTGAGAAAGAGGAGTAAGAAGGGACAAGGGGGGGACTATGTCTCGTAAAGAGTGCACGACCGACAAATCCTATTGTGGCCTACAGTAACTGCACATATAACATTGCCTTGCCTGGTGAAACGGGTCGTGTGAAACTCCCATCACTAAACGAAAGCGGTGACTTCTCAGTACAATGGGACCCCCAGAGGTAAATAAGTATACCCCCTACAACGGGATTCATTTCGTGTGCGGTCATAGGGCCTATCCCTAGTTGCCCCGAGAATGGAGCGGATACATTTGCAAGGGAATCCATTATCATGGCCTCCGTCTTGGAGCAGGTGGCCAACGCTACAGCTGCAGCCCTAGTTAAGGTTAATGCAGAGATGGCAGCGCTCTGCACAGTAGCTCTACAAAATCGGATGGCCCTTGACTATGTGTTGGCGGAAAAAAGGGGAAACTGTGCCCTAATAGGTACAGAATGTTGTACCTACATACCAGATAACTCGGAAGCAATAACTAACTTGGCAGAAAACATAGAGGAAGAAGTAAAGAAATTAAAACAACCTCCGGCATCCACTCTTTGGGGCTGGGCAACTGGATGGTTGGGATCACTCGGGACATCAGTAGTAAAAGGATTGATTTTGTTCTTGGTTATAATATTAGTGATGTATGGTCTGTCCCTATTGTTAAAATGTTGTTGCGCTCAAATATCACTACCTGCGGTAAGTGTCATGATGATTAATCAAGTGACACCCAGAAAGAGAGATGTGTGTATATGAGCCCCTATACAAGGACGCCACAATCTTACTAACGGACTGTGAACCCCTGGAATGTAAAAAAAAATCTACTTACATTACCAGAAATAAGTATGATGCTGGTTCCCTGTCAAAAAAGGAGTTATGATCAGGGACCAACAGGAGGGACTGTTAGCGTAAAATTATGGGGCTTAAAGCAGCAATGGGAAAGTTAAAGAATGTAAGATAAAAAATGTGCTGAAAATGGTGAATTCGTAAACACAGAATGGTTTCGCTGACACAGTGCGATGAGTAATGTCTGTGGTCAACATGCCTCTGTGCGAGTCCACTAAGATAATCATAGTACAACGGTTACACTTGAGAACCAATCACCGAATGACCAGCCAGTCCGATTAGACAGAGGTGACACAACATTCCGATGTTTATAGTTTCGTTAGGGAAGTAAAAATATATCTTAAAGTGCAGTTTATAATTAGGCGCTTGTTGCTCGGGAAAGGTGAATGGGTGAAGACATTTGTATGTAATGAATTGCATAATCGACCCTATAATGTATAAAAGAAGTTTTGATAACACTGTAACGACGAGAAGTGGATCAGTGGACCGCGTGGTCTTTGGCTCTTTTCCCAGTGCGCTCTGTTAAATAAACTGTGATCTTCTGCTTTGAGACAGACTCGAATGAATTCATTTTTCACCAACAGGTGCCACAAGGATCAGTGTTGGGCCCTCAGCTACTTACAGTCTATATTAATGACGTAGACGAAGGGACCCAGTTTAAAGTATCCAAGTTTGCTGATGATATTCAGCTAATTGGGAGACTAAGCTGTGAGGAGAACACAAAGGGGTAAAAATTGAGTCGCGCCCCATTTGGGGCGCTAACCTCGCCGGGGCGCGACTTTTAGCGCCCCTGAAAAAATTAGCGGCCCCGCGCCGGAACTTCAGTGGTTGTGCCCCAAGAGGGAAGCGGGGCGCAGCTGGAAGCAGCCCGCATCCCTCTTGGGGCGCTGCGAGTGAATATCCTGGCGCTACGTGCCGCAGCGCCATGCGCTGCGGCACGTCGCGCCGCGGTATTGCAGGCCTTCCTCCCCTTCTTAAAGGGGAGGGACCCTGCGAAGCGCGAACCGGGGCCCAGCTGGGCCCCCAGGGATCGGGAGTGCCGGCAAAAGAGCCCGGCACTCAAGAGAAGTGCCGGGCTCTTGGAGCGCAGCCGGCACTTCACGGTGGGGGGGCTTCACGGGGGCCGGGGGCAGGTGCTGGCAGGCGGCCAGCAACAAAAAAGGCCGCCTGCCACCTCCGCTTTAAATATCGCCGCCCCGGCCGCACGTACGCCTCCCTGAACCCGTCGGACATAGCGTCTGGCGGTAAATCAGGGGGCGCGACTGAAGATCACGGCCGGGGTGCGAGCGGGGTGCTGCGCACGGCGATGACGTCATCGCCGGCGGCGCAGCGCCACAGGGCGCTACCGGCTGCCGCCGCCGCTAACCTCCCACTAAATTTTTCGGGAGGCGTGGGCGGCGCTGCGCCCGGGCGTTAGCTGCTTTACGCCCCATTAGCGCCCTCTTAAGGCGCTAACGGGAGGCGCAAGCAGCTGAATTTTTCCCCCAAAGAGTCTGCAAAGGGATATAGATAGACTAAGTGAGTGGGCAGTAAGGTGGCAGATGGAGTATAATGTAAGGAAATGTAAGGTTATTCACTTTGGTAGGAAGAACAGAACAACAGAATATTTTTTAAATGGTGAGAACCTTTCAAATGTTGGTGTTCAGAGAGATTTGGGTGTCCTCGTGCAAGAAACACAGAAAGCTAGCATGCAGGTACAGCAAGAAATAAGGAAGGCAAATGGCATGTTGACCTTTATTGCAAGGGGGTTGGAGTATAAGGACGTCTTGTTAAAATTGTATAGTGCCTTGGTGAGACCACATCTGGAGTACTGCGCACAGTTTTGGTCTCCTTATCTGAGGAAGGATATACCTGCCTTGCAGGCGTTGCAATGGAGGTTCGCTAGATTGATTCCTGGGATGAGTGGGCTATCCTATGAAGAGAGGTTGTATAGAATGGGCCTATAGTCTCTGGAGTTTAGAAGAATGAGAGGTGATCTCATTGAAACATACAAGATTCTGAAGGGGATTGACAAGGTAAATGCTGAGAGATTGTTTCCCCTGGCTGTAGTTTCTAGAACAAGGAGGCATTGGCCCAGAAATTAAAAATGGATGGTTCCGCGGGGGTAAGGATTCCCCGCGATATCGCATTCCGCACCTACCTTTTTGCTCCGGGTCCACACGAACTTTAGTTTCAAAGGCTCTCTCTGTTGGAACCGTGCAGTGCTTGCATGACCCAGAGACGGAATTAGTTCGTGAGAGCTCTGGGATCACATGATTCAGTTAGAGCCAATGGCAGCACACCATCTTTCATTCATAGATTTGACGGCAAGAGCTGTCAAAGCTATGAATACTACACCCACCCAAAAGAACAGCTAAACCTCAATTAAATTTAAAAAGCCATCACATTAATGAAATAAGTATAGTTAAATAATTTAACAACTTTAAACAAAAAATTTAATTTTTGAAAAAATTTAAAATCTTTTTAAAACTTATAAAAATAAACTTACCTTTCCTTAAAGTCTGTAAAAAAGATAAACCTGTTTAAAAAAAATTAAAATAACACTTAATTAATTGATTACCTTGTTAAAAGGTGGTCCTTCGCCTGCTTTCTTTGTGTGTAAAATCTTAACCACTTCCCTGCGAGTTCAAAGCTGAAATTAAACTAAGTGCACTGCGTCCGCACAGCCTGTAGCGCGCACGCGGTTCACTTAGGAACCGCCCCCTTTTCAATTCACGAAGTGCCGGTTTCCCGCGGATGCGCAGTGCATGCAGGAAACCGGCAATTCGGGATCGAATACGCGAGAGTGCACAGTGCGTACTCTCGCGTATTAGGTTTAATTTTCGGGCAACAGTCTCAGGATAAGGGGTAGGCCATTCAGGACTGTGAGGAGGAGAAATTTCTTCATGCAGAGGGTGGTGAATCTTTGGAATTCTCTACCCCAGAGGGCTGGGGATGCTCAATAGTTGAGTATATTCAAGACAGAAATCGATAGATTTTGGGATTTCAGGGAATCATGCGATTTTGGGATAATGCAGGAAACTGAGTTTGAGGTAGAAAATCAGCCATGTTTTTATTGAACGGTGGAGCATCCTCAAGTGGCCGAATGGCATACTCCTGCTTCTATTCCTATGTTCTTATGTTCTTATTTGTGCTGTTTTTGCACGGTGTAAGATTCTCTTCCCTTTCCATCTACCTCATCTCAGCTTTTCAGCCTATCTTTCTATACCCTTTTCTCTCATGTAATCGTTCAATTTCCTTTTGAAGGCATCTGAGGTATTTACCTCAAGCACTTTCTTGACTTAAATAAAGGGAGTGAGTGTAACGTATCAAAATTTGCTGATGATACAAAGTTAGGTGGGAATGTAAGCTGTTAGGAGGACGCAAAGAGGCTGCATATTGATATAGATTGGTTGTCTGAGTATGCAAGCACATGGCAAATGGATTACACTGTGGGGAAGTTGTGAAATTATTTACTTTGTTAGGCAAAACAAAAAAGCAGAACACTTGTCGAATGTTGAGAGACTGGGAAATGTTTGCATTCAGAGGGACCTCTATGTCCTTGGACATGAATCACAGAATATTAAAATGCAGGTATTGAAAGCAATTAGGAAAGCAAATGGTATGTTAGCTTTTGTTACAATGGGATTAGAGTATCAGAATAAGGAAATGTACACTTATAGACGGCATTGGTGAGGCTACACATGGAGCACTGTGTACAGTTCTGCTCCGGTCACCTATGGAAATACATTAATACTTTAGAAGATGTGCAAGGAAGGTTCACTAGGCTGGTTTCTACGTTTGGGGATTGCCCTATGAGGAGAGATTGAGTAGACTAGGCCTATATTCCCTAGAGTTTAGAAGCATGAGAGTTGATCCAATTGAAAATATAACATTCTTAAGCGGCTTGACAGGGCTAATACTGAGAGAATGATTTCCCTGGCTGGGGAATCAGAAACACGGGGTCACAGTCTCAGAATAAGGATTTGGCAATTTAGGACTGAGATGAGGAGCAATTTCTTCACTTAGAGGGTGATGAATCTTTGGAATTCTCTACCCCAGAGAGATCTTGATGCTCAGTGGTTGAGGATATTCAAGACAGAGATCGATAATTCTTTTGGGAACTAAGGGAATTAATGGATATAGGGACTGTGTGGGAAGGTGAATATGAGGTAGAAATTCAGCCATGATCTTGTTGAATGGCAGAGCAGGCTCTAAGGGCCAAACGGTCTACTCCAGTTCCTATTTCTTATGTTCTTATGTTGCTGTGGTAATGAGTTGCACATTGAAAGTAGGGAAGAACTGATTCCAATGTCAAATGCGACGGTAACCAGACGTCAAAGATTGAAAATAATTGGCAAAAGAAGTAGAAGCGAAATGAGGAGATTTATTTTACACAGTTGGTTTGTAAAATCTGGAACGCACCACTGAAAGTGTGTTGGAATCAGATTCCACAGGAGCTTTCAAAAGGCAGCTGGACATGTATTTGAAAAGGACTAATTTCCAGGCTATGACTGAAATGCTCGTGTGAGTGATTAAATTGAGCAGCTCATTCAAAAAGCCTGTACAGGGACTACGGGGGAAATGGCCTCCTGAAAGACTCTATTATTCAGTTAAATTAGTTTTATCCAGATGTCCGTTTGTAAAGAATGCCAATAACTCTCCGGAAGAATCAAAATATGCTCTTGGGGCTAAGGAAACAAAATCGAATGAAAAGCTGTTCAATGAACAGAAGAGGTACTTTTTGTGACTGATTGAAGCCATAATTGAATGACAAAGGAAAGCAGCTGGGTGGAGTTTATGTGCAAACACTGAGCATCTTTACAGATCGTCACATGCTGCCATACCCCGAAACAGAATGTCAATGCAAGCGGCGGAGCTCCATTATGGAATGGATGGGGCATTAATATTGGGAATTGAGGTTGAAAACGCTGGAGATTAAGAAATAAACTCTGAGCATAAGGGGCAGCTGCATCATTGTGTTTGTTGAAAGTGATTAATCTCCGCCCACTTTGAAGACGGGTATCTCTGATAATGTTTCCTGCATGAGGACGTGGAATTAATCAAAGATTCTAGATCTGAACGCTGCCTGAATGAATTACTTGAAGCGTTTAGTTGTAAAGACAGTTCACAATAGCTCACAAATATCACGAAGACGTTGAAATTGAATTGAAAGATGGTAAAGAGAAAGAAAAAAGCAAATAAACTGCAAATGATCAGCATTGAAGAGAACAGTAGCAGCAGTTCGGTGTCATAAAGGAATGCAGCGGTTTCAACTCGAAGGAGCTTTCGTTCAAAAAAAGAGGAACTAAGCTGCTCCCAGAAAGAACAGTGTCTCAGAAACAACGGAATAGCTAAAAAATATTTACTGGAACTTACACTGACTGTTAAATATTTTCTCATCCGATTTCTGTCTCCAAATCTCCTGAAGGTGCTCATTTTCGAATGCCGCCCTCCAATACCCCACCGCATTATCTGGTCATGTTTGATTGCAGACAATGAGTGGGTTGTTTGACCTCAGTTCAGCAGTGGTGAGCCCGGCAGTACTTCGCCCTCCAACCGCGCAAGCTCGCTTCCCAGCATGCAACAGATATTAAGGCGCTGCATCACGACATTTGGCCGAAGCTTTCTTAAGGGAATCAAGGGGTATGTGGATAGTTCAGGCAGGTGGAGTTGAGGTCAAAGATCAGCCATGATCTAATTTAATGGCGCAACAGGCTGGAAGGGCAAAATGGCCGACTGCTGCTCCAATTTCTTATGTTCTTAAAATACATGGAGAGATAATATTCCACTAAACATCTCCTAAACTGTTAATATAGGGGGATTATATACAAACGCAATGGAATAAACAGAAGAGTACAGATCGCCTATTAACCCATATTGTGCTGCAAGTGTAACTGAGCATTTAAATCAATGTAGTTTGTTTCTGAGTACAAATAATTGAAAGTGATTAAAAAACATTGAAACAACAAGAATTAAATTATATTATGGTGACAATGCAATCCATGTGTTTTACATTCCCCATTTCTTTCATCTGTAAAGCAAGTTAACTTGGAGTCCACTCCTCTACCACCCCCAGCACCTCTTCCCCTTCGCCCGGCACCTTCCCGTGAAAGCGCAGGAGATGCAACACATGCCCTTATATCTCCCCTCTTCCCACTGTCCAGGGCCCCAAACATCCCTTCCAGGTGAAACAGCGATTTACTTGTACTTCCTGCAATTTAGTATACAGTATTCGCTGCTCACGGTGTGGACTCCTCTACATTGGGGAGACCAAACGCAGATTGGGTGACCGCTTTGCGGAACACCTCCGTTCAGTCCGTAAGGGGGACCCCGAGCTCCCGGTCGCCTGTCGCTTTAATTCACCGCTTCACTCACACTCTGACCTCACCGTCCTCGGCCTATTACACTGTTCCACGGAAGCGCAGTGTAAGCTCGAGGAACAGCACCTCCTCTTTCGTTTAGGCACGCTACAGCCCTCTGGACTCAATATCGAGTTCAAGAATTTTAGAACATATCCTCAGCCCCAATCACATTTATATTTTATTTTTTCATCCACCCTTTTGATTGCCCCCCCCTTTTTTTCCCTCCTAAAAGCTGGCAGCTGTCCTTCATTCTGCCATTGCATTTCACACTTCTTTCAGCCTTAACCTGTCACATTAACACCACCTTGATATCTCTTAATGTCTCTTAATGTCTCTAAATGTCTCTTAATGTCTCTTAGTCTCTCCTTTTGTTCTTTCATCCCCTCCCACTTTTCCCAGCTTTGTCCTTGCTATAATCTATTTGAGTTCCTGCTGTTTTCAGTTCTGACGAAAGGTCCAGACCTGAAACGTTAACTCTGTTTCTCTCTCCACGGATGCTGCATCGCCTGCTGAGTTTTTCCTGCGTTTTCTGTTGTTATTTCTGATTTCCAGCATCTGCAGTATTTTGCTATCGTATGAACTTGAAGCATGGTTGGAAATGTATTAAACTTGAAATTCCAGCAAGCAGTGAGGACGATAGCAGCAAACTTTCTGAGCACAGAGACAGACTGGTGAAATGGACAGATACATTGCAGCTGATATGTAATGCAGAGAAGTGTGAAGTGATGAATTTTGGGCACCCGAATTGAAAGACGCAATGTATAGGAAACTATAAAATGTTCAAGGGCGTTCAGGATCAAAGTGCACATACACAAGTCTTTAAAGGTGGAAGGGCCAGTTGATCAATCTGTTAAAAACAAACCTTTAAAAGCTTTTGCTTTAATAGTAGCGACATAAATACAAAAGGAAGGAGGTTTGCTAAATCTTTGTAAATCACTGGTTAGACCTCAGCTGAGCATTGTGTCCAATTCTGGCCACCACACATTAGGAAGGATCTCATGACCTTGTAAACGGTGCAGAGGAAATTTACCAGAATGGCAGGCGGATTGACAGAATTCAGAAATGTGGAGAGACTTGAGAAGCTGGGATAGTTCACCTTATGGGAAGACTGACCAGAATGGTAGCAGTGATGATGAACTTCAGTTATATGGAGTGTCTGGAGAAGCTGGGATTTTTCACCTTGGTACAAACCAAGCATGTGCCCATAAGGAGGAAATATGGGGCTTCCAAATCTAGAGCGCCTGAAAGAGAAACAGAATACAAGTTGAACTAAACAGAGATGCGGAGGCTTATGAGAAATGTCAATTGCAGAGTACAGCAGAACACCATGTAGAATAGGAAGAGTGCAGGCAGAAATTGGAAAACGATGTAAGAAGGGCAAAGGGAGTTAATGAAAACAGATTAGCGGGTAAAATAAATCTTTTATAATCATAAAAAGAATGGTGGGGCCGATTAATGTCAAAAGAGGAAATATTTTTGCGGAGGCACAGACCATGACTGAGGTACTGACTAAATAGTTTGAATCTGTCTTCACATAGGAAGAGGATGAAATTAATGTTGCAGTAGATCTACTGGATAAGATAAAATAGATAGCAAGGATGTGAAAAATAAGTTGACTTTAATTACATTAACAAACCCCCGATCCATATGGGATGTATCCTACATTGCTGAGGGAAGTGGTGGAGGAGATAGCTGAAGTTCTGACCACAATCTTACAAACCTCCTTGGAAATGGGAGTGATGTCAGAGGACTGACGGATTGAAAAATCACATGACAGTTCCAAAAAGAGGAGAGCGATATAACTGATAACGGCTGACTAATCAGTCTACCTTCAGTGTTGGGAAAACTACTTGAGACCCGTGTCAAGGACAATATTAATTCTCACTTACAGAAGCATCCTTTAATAGGGACAGTCAACGTGGACTTGTTCAAGTAAAATCCTGTTTGATTAAACTGATTGAGTTTTTAACAATTTAACAAATCGTTCGTGCAGTCGATTTTGTATATCTGGAATTTCAATTAATATCACACAACAGATTCACACGAAAAGTTGAAGAACATGATATTAGAGGCACGATGGTAAATTGAGTAGTTAATTGTCTAAGTGATAAGAGGCAATGAGCACTGTTGAACGGATGCTTTACTGACTGTGTGGAAATACGCAGTTGTATCCCCCAGGGGTCGGCATTAAGAGCATTGATTATCTTCTAATATGTAAATTACGTGAACTTGTCTCTAAGGGGTAACATTTCGAACCTTGTGTTTGATGCAAAATTTGGCAACGTTGTAAATAGTGAGCAGAATAGCAGCAGACTTCAGGGGGAAATAGTGAGAGAGGTGGAATGAGCAGATATTTGCCAGATGCAATTTACTGCGGGTAACTGTGTAGTGAAGCACTTTGGGAGAAACAACATTGCGAGGCAGTATAATAGAAATGACACTATCTTCAAGGGTTAAAAGAGCAAAGGGTACTGGGGGAACATACTCACAAATCATTGAAGGTGGCAGGGCAAGTAAATAAGGCAGTTAAGACCGTCTATGGGATAATTGTTATTTAAAAAAAAGAGGCACTGAATACAGGAACAAGGAAGTCATGCTAAATATTTACAAACTGGCCTCAACTGGAGTATTGTGTACAATTCTAAGCACCGCACATTAGGAATGATGTCACGTGCTTCTGGAGGGAACAGCGAATGTTTCCAGGATATTGCTCGGCATGAAGCCCGTCCATTGTAGAAGCTGGATTTGCTCTCCTTACCACAGAACATATTAATGGGAGACACAATAGAGGTATTGGCAATTATATGTGGCTTAGATACAGCAAGGAACGATAAACTGTCGGCAAGCAAAGTTCAGAGATTTCTGATAATTGGCGAAAGGCCCAGAGGGGAGATGAGGCGAAATGATTTGACACAGAGGGTTGTTAAAATCTGGAACACACCACCTGAAAGGCTGGTGGAATCAGATTCCATAGAAACTTTCATAAGGCCATTGGACATGTACTTGAAAAGCAATAATTTGCAAGTTTATGGTTTAATAGCTCGAGCCTGGGACTTAATGGCCTCCTTCTGCACTGTAAGATTCAATGATTCTAACTAAATAAGTTCTGTCCAGACGACCGTTTGTAAACAATTCCAATAATCCATGGCTAGGATCAAGATGTGACTTTGCCTTAAAGAAACAAAACACCGTTAAATGATGCACAGATACACAAATGATCCACAGGTTCATCACTCTCTGGGTGAAGTAATTCCTCCTCATCGCTATCCTAAATGGCTTACCCTTTATCTTTAGTCTGTGACCTCTTGTTCTGGACTCACCCGCCATCGGGAACATCCTTCCTGCATCCAGTTTGTATAGCCCGGATAGAATTTTATAAGTTTCAATTAGATCTCCTCTCATTTAAGTTCTGACAGGAAGTTAGATATTCAGCTGTTCACAAAAATAAGGTCAGGTCCAAGGTGGAGGGTTTCACAGACAAACTAACCAGGAGAAGAGCATGTGTGGGGATAGGAGAGAGATTGGGGAAACACACAGAATCAGAGCTCAGAGAAGGCGGAGCCTCAGAGGAGTTTGAACGCTGTGACCAAGAGAACTGTGAGATGTAGCATCTGAACTGATTATCTTGATCTTAGAGGTTATGCAGAGAGACTAGAGACGCTGGGATTGTTCTCCTTAGAGCACAGAAGCTTTAGCGGAGATTCACCAGAATGGCACCAGGGCTGAGCAACTTCAGTTATGCGGAGCGATTAGAGAAACTTGGATTTGGCTCCTTAGAGCAGAGAATGTTAAGGGGAGATTTACCATAAAAATACCGGTAATGAAGGACTTCAGTTATGAGGAGAGACTAGAGAAAATTAAATTGTTCTCCTTCGTGCAGAGAAGTTTAGATGGTGATTTACCAGTCTGGTATCTGGGGAACAGGAGTTCAGTTATAAGGAGAGAGGAGAGTAGCTGGGGTTATTCAGGTGAAATCTGTGTTGAACTGAAAAGTGGATTTAAATACCGATCAAACTAGATTTGAAAATATTTCAGGCTGAAGTTAACAGAGACAGAAAATTCACGCAAAAGAATCCTGTGGTTTCAGCTCAGAAGCGCTTCACTTCGGACAATGAGGAATTTAAACCCTGACAGTAAGAGCAGGGCGTCAGAGTCAAGACTGAGGCTAAACATATTGAATGAAAATGGACTGTGGCAATCTCTCCCTGATATGGTTCAAACCGTATAATTAGTTAATTATTTGTTTACCAGCACAGATAGAATGAGACAATCACAGAACCTGACAGCAGAGCAGGAGGCCATTGGAACCCATCATGCCTGTGCTGGCTCTTTGACAGACCAATCACATTACTCCCTCTCATTTTTTTTCCTCATAGCCCTGCAAGTTTTTCCATTCGACACATTTGCCCAATTCCCTTTTGACAGTTACAATTAGAGCTGCACTAACAGACTGATTCTCAGACATTCAATTATTAATAAAATTGAATTCAAGACACTTAATGCAGTTATGTAGTGCGCTGGTGGGACCAAACGTGGTGTGTTCTGTACAGTTTTGGTTTCCTTAGCTAATTGAGGGGTTGCAACGTTGATTCAACAGACTGATTCCTGGGATGTGGGGTTTGTCATATGAGGAGATAGGGGCAACACGGTGGCATAGTGGTTAGCACTGTTGCCTCACAGCGTCAGGGACCCGGGTTCGGATCCGGCCATGGGTGACTATCTGTGTGGAGTTAGCACCTTCTCCCCGAGTCTGCGTGGGTTTCCTCCGGGTGCTCCGGTTTCCTCCCACAGTCCAAAGATGTGCGGGTTAGGTTGATTTGGCTATGATAAATTGACCCTTAGTGTTAGGGGGATTAAATACGTGCGGTTACGGGGATAGGGTGGGATATGTGTCGGTGTAGGCTCGTTGGGCCGAAATGGCCTCTATCTGCGCTTTGGGGATTCTGTGATTCTTATATATTGAGCAGACTAGGCCTATATTCACTAGAGTTTAGAAGAATGAGAGTTCATCTCATTACAACATACCAGATTCTTACTGGTCTTAACAGGGTAGATGCAGGAAGGATCTTTCCCCTGGCTGGGGCCTCTTGAACCAGGGGTCACAGTCTCAGAATAAGGGGTCGGCCATTTAGGACTGAGATGAGGAGAAATGTATTCACTCAGAGGGTGGTGAATCTTTGGGATTCTCTATCACAGAGGGCTGTGCATGATCAGTCGTTAATTATATTCAAGACCAAGATCGATAAATTTGGATTTTAAGCGAATCAAGGGGTATGGTGATAGTGCAGGAAGGTGCAGTTGATGTCGAAGATCAGCCATGATCTTGTTAAATGGCGGATCAGGCTGGAAGGGCAGGATATCCTACTCCTGCTCGTATATTCGCATGTTCTTAAAATAAATGGAGAGAAAGTATTCCACTTTACAACATCGTTAACTATGAATTTTGGGGAATTATACACAAAAATATTAGATGAAATAGAATGATACAAACCGCCTAATGCCCATGTATTATGCTGCAAATGTAACTGCTTTTTGAAATAAATGTAGTTTATTTCTGAGTCCAAATAATTTAAACTGATTAAACGACATTGAAACAACAAGAATAAAATCCATTTGGACGTGAATGAAATCCATTTGTTTTACATTCACCATTTCTTTCATCTGAAAATCAAGTCAGTGTGGAGCATGGTTCGAAATGTATTAAACTTGAAATTGTAGTAAGCAGTGTGGGGGACAGCAGCAGACTTCCGGAGGACAGAGAAAGAATGGTGACATGTGCAGATACATTGCAGCTGAAATTTAATGCAGAGAAGTGTGATGTGTTGGAACTTGGGCAGATTAATGAGGAGAGACAATGTATAGGAAATTATGAAATGTTCCAGTGCGTTCAGGAAGAGAGTGCACATACACAAGTCTTTAAAGGTGGCAGGACAAGTTCATCAATCTGTTAAAAAATCCTTGAAGATCTTTTGCTTTAATATTAGAGATATAATGTGCAAAAGAAAGGAGGTTTGTTAAACACTGGTTAAGCCTCAGCTGGAGCATTGTGTCCAATTCTGGCCACAACACATTAGGAAGGATATCATGACCTTGTAAACTGTGCAGATGAAATTTACCAGAATGGTAGGAGGATTGACAGAATTCACTTATGTGGAGAGACTAGTGAAGCTGGGGTTTTTCACGTTACGGTAGGTTAAGTGAAGATTTAGCAGAATTGTAGCAGGGATGATGTACTTCAGGTATGTGGATAGTCTGGAGAAGCTGGGAATGTTGTCCTTTGTACATACAAAGAATGTGCCCAAAAGGAGGAAAGTTGGTCCATCCAAAGCTAGAGCGCCTGGATGAGTCACAGAATACAGGTTAACATAAACAGAAAAGGAGGCTTATGACAAATGTCAATGACAGAATACAGCAGAACCCCAGGTAGAATAGGGAGAGTTCAGGCAGAAATTTAAAAACGATGTAAGAAGGGCAAAGGGAACGTATGAAAACAGAATAGTGGGGAACAGAAATCTTTGATAAACATTAAATAAATGGTGGGGCCCATTAAACTCGAAAGAGGAAATATTCTTGTGGAGGCAGAGAAAATGTCTGAGGTACTGAATGAATAGTTTACATCAGTCTTCACATAGGGAGAGGATGAAGTTAATGTTACAGTAGATCGACTGGATACTTAAAAATAGATAGCAAGGATGAGAAAAATAAGTTGGCGTTAACTACATTAACAGGTCACCCGATCCATGTGGGATACACACTGCTGAGGGAAGTGGTGGAGGAGATAGCTGAAGTACTGACCACAATCTTGCAAACCTCCTTGGAAATGTGAGTGGTGCCAGAGGACTGACGGATTGCAAATATCACATGACTGTTCGAAAACGGGGTGAGCTATATAACTTAATGTCAGTTTAATCAGTCCCTTCAGTGTTGGGAAAACTACCGGACACCTCTGTCAAGGACAATATTAATTCTCAGTTACAGAAGGATGCTTTTATAAGGAACAGTCAGCTTGGAATTGTTCAAGTAAAATCGTGTTTGCCTAACCTGACAGAGTTTTTTAAATGAAATAACAAATAGTTCTTGCATTCGATTTTGTATATCTGGAATTTAAATTAATATCACTTGAAGAATCACTCGAAATGTAGAAGCACATGCTATTATAGGCACGATGGTAAATTGAGTATTAATTAGCTAAGGGATACGAGGTAGAGAGCAGTGGTGAACTGATGCTTTACTGACTGTGTGGAAAGACGAAGTGGTATCCCCCAGGGGTCGGTATTAGGACCATTGTATATCTTCTTATAAATACATTAATTGGACTTGTGTATAAGGGGTAAAATTTCGAATCTTGCGTTTGATGCAAAATTTGGCAACGTTGTAAATAGTTATCTGTATAGCAGCAGACTTCAGGAGGATATAGTGCGAATGGTGGAATGGCCAGACATATGCCAGATGCAATTTACTGCGTTTAACTGTGCAGTGATGCACTTTGCGAGAAACAACATGGAGACGCATTATAATGTAAATGACACTATCTTCAAGGGGTAAAACAAAGAAACACAGAAATATAGAAAAATAGGAGCAGGAGTGAACCATTCGGACATTCGAGCCTGCTCCGCCATTTAATATGATCATGGCGGATCCTCTATCTCAATACCATATTCCAGCTCTCTCCCCATACCCCTTAAAGACTTTTGTGTCTCGAAATATATCTGTCTCCTTCTTAAATATATTCACTGACTTGGCCTTCACAGCCTTCTGTGGTAGAGCATTCCACAGGTTCACCACCCTCTGAGTGAATGAATGTCTCCTCATCTCAGCCGTAAATGTTGTATCACTATCTTCAGACTGTGACCCATCGTTCTAGAACCCCCAGCCAGTACAAACATCCTCCCTGCATCCAGTCTGTCTAGCCCTGTCTGAATTGTATACGTTTCAATGAGAACCCCTCTCATTCTTCTAAACTCCTGTGAATACAGGCCTAGTCGACGAAGTCTCTCCTCATACGACAGTACTGCCATCCCAGGAATCAGTCTGGTGAACCTTCGCTGCACTCTCTCTATGTCAACTATATCCTTTCTTAGGTAAGGAGACCAAAACTGCACACAATACTTCATGTGTGGTCTCACCAAAGCCCTGTATAACTGTAGTAAAAATTGAGAGGTCGCACAACACCAGGTTATAGTCCAACAGTTTTATTTGAAATCACAAGCTTTCGGAGCTATCGCTCCTTCCTCAGGTGAAGTAAATTGGATACAGAATCGCCAGAGCATATATAGATGGAAAAAAAAGCATGTGTACTTTACAATTGCAGACCAATAAATTAAATCATCCTGACTATCTGCCGAGGTGTGATAAAGTTAATTAAGTCAGCCAGGAAGGTACCACATCAAAAGACATAGCAAGATACAACTGAGACAATGAGGTGTAGTCGCAGGGGTTCTAACGTGTCAAAAGCTGCCGTCTGTATGTAAAACGAAAAGCTTTAAAAAAAAATTTACTTTTTTACTGGGAAAATTTTTACTTTTTTACTGGGAATCACATCTGTGAACAAGCTAACGACGACTCGAGTCCGGATCACGTCATGTATCGTGACATAAACCCAAGATCCCGATTGAGACCGTCTTCATGAGTGCGGAACTTGGCTATCAGTTTCTGCTCGATGATTTTGCGTTGTCGTGTGTTTCTAAGGTTGCCTTGGAGAACGCTTACCCGCAGATCCGAGGCTGAATGTCCTTGACTGCTGAAGTGTTCCCCGACTGGGAGGTAACAATCCTGCCTGGCGATTGTTGCGCGGTGCTCGTTCATACGTTGTCTCAGTGTCTGCATGGTCTCGCCGATGTACCATGCCGCGGTGCATTCTTTCCTGCACCGTATGAGGTAGACAACGTTGGCCGAGTCACATGAGTATGTACCATGTACCTGGTGGGTAGTGTCCTCACGTGTGATGGTGGTATCTGTGTTGATGATCTGGCATGTCTTGCAGAGTTTGCCATGGCAGGGTTGTGTGGTGTCGTGGTCGCTGTTATCCTGAAAGCTGGGTAATTTGCTGCGAACGATGGTACTTCTGACGGTTAGGCGGCTGTTTGAAGGCAAGTAGTGGAGGCGTGGGGATGGCCTTAGCGAGGTGTTTGTCGTCATCGATGACATGTTGAAGGCTGCGAAGAACATGTCGTAGTTTCTCCGCTCCGGGGAAGTACTGGACGACGTAGGGTACCCTGTTGGTTGTGTCCCGTGTTTGCCTTCTGAGGAGGTCTATGCGATTTTTCGCTGTGGCCCGTCGGAACTGTCGATCGATGAGTCGAGCGTCATATCCCGTTCTTACGAGGGCGTTTTTCAGCGTCCGTAGGTGTCCATCGCGTTCCTCCTCGTCTGAGCAGATCCTATGTATTCGCAGGGCTTGTCCATAGGGGATGGCTTCTTTAACATGGTTAGGGTGGAAGCTGGAGAAGTGGAGCATCGTGAGGTTGTCCGTGGGCTTGCGGTAGAGTGAAGTGCTGAGGTGTCCGTCTTTGATGGAGATTCGTGTGTCCAGGAATGAGACCGATTCTGAGGAGTAGTCCATGGTGAGTTTGATGGTGGGATGGAACTTGTTTATGTTATCGTGTAGTCTTTTCAGTGATCCTTCGCCATGGGTCCAAAGGAAGAAAATGTCGTCGATGTATCTGGTGTACAGCGTTGGCTGGAGGTCCTGTGCAGCGAAGAAGTCTTGCTCGAACTTGTGCATGAAGATGTTGGCGTATTGGGGTGCGAATTTGGTCCCCATGGCTGTTCCGTGTGTTTGGGTAAAAAAATGGTTGTCGAAGGTGAAGACATTGTGGTCAAGGATGAAGCGGATGAGTTGTAGGATGGCGTCTGGAGATTGGCTGTTGTTGATGTTGAGTACTGAGGCTGTTGCAGCGATGCCGTCATCGTGGGGGATACTGGTGTAGAGTGCCGATACGTCCATCGTGGCAAGGAGTGTTCCTGGTTCAACTGGTCCGTGGGTGCTGAGTTTCTGTAAGAAGTCTGTAGTTTCGCGACAGAAGCTGGGGGTTCCCTGTACGATGGGTTTCAGAATGCCCTCGACGTATCCAGAGAGGTTCTCACACAGGGTTCCATTGCCTGATACGATAGGACGTCCGGGTGTGTTGGCTTTGTGTATCTTTGGGAGGCAGTAGAAGTCTCCCACGCGGGGAGTACGTGGGATGAGAGCGCGTAGGATGTTTTGAAGGTCTGGATCGAAGGTCTTGATCAGTCTATTGAGTTGGCGGGTGTGTTCTTTGGTCGGATCTGCGGGTAGCTGTCTGTAGTGTTCCTGGTTGTCCAGTTGTCGGTATGCTTCTTTACAATAGTCCGTTCTGTTCTGTATGACGATGGCTCCTCCTTTGTCCGCTGGTTTGATGACAATGTTGCGGTTGGTCTTGAGAGCGTGGATGGCGTTGCGTTGTGCTCGGGTGACATTCTGGACTGTCTTGTGAGTGCGGCTGATGAATCTGGCGTTGATGCATTTCCTGACAGCTTGAGCATACAAGTTCCATCCCACCATCAAACTCACCATGGACTACTCCTCAGAATCGGTCTCATTCCTGGACACACGAATCTCCATCAAAGACGGACACCTCAGCACTTCACTCTACCGCAAGCCCACGGACAACCTCACGATGCTCCACTTCTCCAGCTTCCACCCTAACCATGTTAAAGAAGCCATCCCCTATGGACAAGCCCTGCGAATACACAGGATCTGCTCAGACGAGGAGGAAAGCGATGGACACCTACGGACGCTGAAAAACGCCCTCGTAAGAACGGGATATGACGCTCGTCTCATCGATCGACAGTTCCGACGGGCCACAGCGAAAAATCGCATAGACCTCCTCAGAAGGCAAACACGGGACACAACCAACAGGGTACCCTACGTCGTCCAGTACTTCCCCGGAGCGGAGAAACTACGACATGTTCTTCGCAGCCTTCAACATGTCATCGATGACGACAAACACCTCGCTAAGGCCATCCCCACGCCTCCACTACTTGCCTTCAAACAGCCGCCTAACCTCAGAAGTACCATCGTTCGCAGCAAATTACCCAGCTTTCAGGATAACAGCGACCACGACACCACACAACCCTGCCATGGCAAACTCTGCAAGACATGCCAGATCATCAACACAGATACCACCATCACACGTGAGGACACTACCCACCAGGTACATGGTACATACTCATGTGACTCGGCCAACGTTGTCTACCTCATACGGTGCAGGAAAGAATGCACCGCGGCATGGTACATCGGCGAGACCATGCAGACACTGAGACAACGTATGAACGAGCACCGCTCAACAATCGCCAGGCAGGATTGTTACCTCCCAGTCGGGGAACACTTCAGCAGTCAAGGACATTCAGCCTCGGATCTGCGGGTAAGCGTTCTCCAAGGCAACCTTAGAAACACACGACAACGCAAAATCATCGAGCAGAAACTGATAGCCAAGTTCCGCACTCATGAAGACGGTCTCAATCGGGATCTTGGGTTTATGTCACGATACATGACGTGATCCGGACTCGAGTCGTCGTTAGCTTGTTCACAGATGTGATTCCCAGTAAAAAAGTAAAAATTTTCCCAGTAAAAAAGTAAATTTTTTTTTTAAAGCTTTTCGTTTTACATACAGACGGCAGCTTTTGACACGTTAGAACCCCTGCGACTACACCTCATTGTCTCAGTTGTATCTTGCTATGTCTTTTGATGTGGTACCTTCCTGGCTGACTTAATTAACTTTATCACACCTCGGCAGATAGTCAGGATGATTTAATTTATTGGTCTGCAATTGTAAAGTACACATGCTTTTTTTTCCATCTATATATGCTCTGGCGATTCTGTATCCAATTTACTTCACCTGAGGAAGGAGCGATAGCTCCGAAAGCTTGTGATTTCAAATAAAACTGTTGGACTATAACCTGGTGTTGTGCGACCTCTCAATTTTGTCCACCCCAGTCCAACACCGGCATCTCCGCATCATAACTGTAGTAAGACATCCTTGCTCCTGTACTGAAACCCTCTTGCAATGAAGGCCAACATACCAATTGCCTTCCTAAATGCTTGCTGCACCTGCATGTTTGCTTTCAGTGACTGGTGTACAAGGACACCCAGGTCACGATGTACATCAGCATTTCCCAATCTATCACTATTTAAGTAATACTCTACGTTTCTGTTTTTCAAACCAAAGTGGATAACTGCAGATTTATCCACGTTATCTTGCATCTGCCATGTATTTGCCCACTCTCATCTTGTCTAAAAAGCCTTGAAGCGTCTTTGCATCCTCCTCACAACTCACAATCACACTTAGTTTCGTGTCGTCAGCAAACTTGGAAATATTACTTTTGGTTCTCTCATCCAAATAATCGAAATATATTGTGAATTGCTGGGGCTTTGAGGTACCTCACTAGTCAACGCCTGCCACCCCGAAAAAGACCCATATATTCCGACTCTCTGTTTCCTGTCTGTTAACTAATTTTCAATCCATGCCAGTATATTACCCCCAACTCCATGTGCTTTAATTTTGCACACTAACCTCTTATTTAGGAATTTATCAAAGAACTTCAGAAAATCCAATTTCACCACATCCACTGGTTCTCCCTTATTTATTCTACCAGTTACATCATTAAAAAAATTCCAGTAGATTTGTCAAACAAGATTTCCCTTTCATAAATCCATGTTGACTTTGTCTAATCCCGTTGATATTTTCTAAGTGTCCTGTTTTCACATCCTTTATAAAGGACTCCAGCATAATCCGTACTACTGATGTTAGGCTAATCGGTCTGTAGTTCCCTGTTTTCAATCTCCATCCTTTTTTAAAAGTGGGGTTACATTTGCCACCCTCCAATCTGCAGGAACTGTTCCATAATCTATAGAATTTTGGAAGATGACTATCAATGCATCCACTATTTCCATTGTTACCACTTTGAGAACTCTGGGATGCAGATTAGCAGGTCCAGGGGATTTATCGGCTTTCAGTCGCCTTAATTTCTGCAGTGCTAAAAGAGCAAAGGGAACTGGGGGAACATACTCACAAATCATTGACGGTGGCAGGGCAAGTAGATAAGGCAGTTAAGACCGTGCATTGTAAACTGGCTTTGAAAAAAAGACTTACTGTTTAAAAGAACAATGAATTCATGCTAAATATTTACAAATTACTGGAGTATTCTGTACAATTCTGAGCTCTACAGTTTAGGAACGATGTCACGTGCTTCGGGAGGGCACAGAGAAGGTTTCCAGGATAATACTAGGCATGAGGGCCGTCCATTGGAGCATATGGAATTGCACTCCCTACAACAGAACATGCTACTGGCAGACCCAATACAGGTATTTACAATAATGTGGGGCTTTGATAGAGCAAGTAGCGTTAAACTGTCGGTAAGCAAAGTTCAAAGATGTCAGATAATTATCAAAAGTCCCAGAGGTGAGATGAGTTGAAAATATTTGACACAGAGGGTTGTTAATATCTGGAAAACACCACCTCAAAGGCTGGTGGTATCTGATTCCATAGGAAATGTCATAAGGACATTGGATATGTACTTAAAGAGCATTCATTTGCATGATTATTGAATAAAAGCTCGAGCCTGGGACTAATTGTCCTCCTTCTGCACAGTAAAATTCAATGACTCGAACTAAATAAACTCTATGGAGACGACCGCTTGTAAACAATTCCATTAATCCATGGCTAGGATCAAGATGTGCCTTTGCCTTAAAGAAACAAAACACCATTAAATGATGCACAGATACACAAGTGGTCCATTTTGTGACTGAGTTAAATCATCACTGATATACCAAGGATAGTTTCAGAGTAGTGTGTGTGAAAACACTGCATCATTACAGATCTCCACATGCAACCATAGCACGATAGCACGTCTATCGTGGAATCTCCATTATAGATTGGATGGAGGCATTAACGCTGGAAACTGAAATTGAAAGAATTGGAGATTAAGAGAAAAAATCTGCGCACCAAAGGCAGCTGCTGCACTGTGTTGCTTGAAGAACATCAGTCTCCACCCACTGTGCAGATGCATATCTCAGTAAAGGCTCAGCTCCAGCAGACTGAATGAGGAAGTGGAATTAAAATAAATTCCTAGATCTGAAAGCTGCCTGAATTATTCGCCAGAAAGGTTTATTTGTACAGACAATATATATACGCTCAAAAATATCAAAAAGCGCATTAAATTGAGAAGCAAGCTGGAAAACAGAATTTAAAATAAGCAAACAAAGAGAAAATGGTCAGTACTGCAGAGAACAGAACAAGAGTTAGGTGTGAAAACGGAAGGCAGTGAGCTTTAGTTCAAAAAAAGGGGACCTAAGCTGCTCCCAGAAAGTACAGTGTCTCGGTACCAACGGCAGAGCTAAAAATACATTTACTGTAATAACTACTGAGTTTTAATAATTTTGTTCTCTTCTTTCTCTCTCCAAACCTCCTGAATCATAGAATCAGAGAAACGTTCCTGCACAGGAGGCCATTCAGCCCATCGTGTCTGTGCCGGCCGAAAATGATTTTCCTTTGCCCACTGGACACATTCCTTTTCTGTTCAGCAAATTGCCATGTGTTACAGGACTGACAGAAAAACATTTAGTTCAACTGAAAAGCTTTTTGAAACCTCAAACTTCGTCAGCTGATATTGTGCATTATCAGACATAAAGCTAACTGTTTTAATTCAATTACTCTAATCTTTCGCCTCTCCTTTGTGAAGGCGGCGACTCACCCTGGAACACGGTTGTAAGGGCGGCGCTTTTCTGTTTTCCCCTTGGGTAGAGCGAACACTTTCCATATCTGAGCTCAGACGCTGTGTGTCCGTGAACAATCTGATTGCAGATGGTGCAAACATGGACCCTGACAGTGTCCTCAGCGGACATCCAATAATCAACACTTTACAACGGGACCACGAGGAAACGATCAGCAGCGGGCACTCTCTCAACTTCTCTCTACGGCCGAAATCCCCAACCTCTCCCGAAAACGGGCCGCCAAATCTCTACCGCCCGGTTTCCACTCGGCGGTCTGAAAAATTCACCCCATACAATATAGTCTCATTCTCTTCCATGAAGTGCTTTAGTTATCCAGTTGACTTGTTACGACTTCATGCTTGTTTCCTGACCATTTTCCTGCCGCCATTGCATCAATTACTCCAATTTAAGATTTAAGTTTCCTAACCTGATACAGTGGGATTATGAACTCATCACCTGTGGGCAGCTGTTATTCTCTGATTGACAATACACAATACACACATGTTTGCATCTAAAATCAAAGATTCATAGAATAATAGAGAAATGACGACACATAAGGTGACCATTCGGCCCATCGTGTCGGTGCTATCCAGCCTAATCCCACCTACCAGCACTAGTTCTGTAGCCCTGTAGGTTACGGCTATTCAAGTGCATATCCAAGTACTTTTTAAAGGTGATGAGGGTTTCTGCCTCTACCACATTTTCGGGCAGTGAATTCCAGACCCCCAGCACCCTTTGGGAGAAAAAAAAACAACATCTCCCCGCTAATCATTCAACCAAGTACTTTAAATCTATGCTCCCTGGATCTTGACCCCTCTGCTAAGGGAAATAGGTCCTTCCTAGCCCCTCTATCTAAGCCCTTCATAATTTTATACATCTCAATTAAATCTCCCCTCAGCCTCCTCTGTTCCAAGGAAAACTACCCCACCATATCAAATCTTTCCTCATAGCTAAAGTTTTCCAGTCCTGGAAATATCCACGTAAATCTCTTCTGCACCCTCTCCAGTGCAATCACATCCTTCCTGTAATGTGGTGATCAGAACTGATCGCAGTACTCAAGCTGTGACATAACCAGTGTTGTATACAGTTCTAGCATCACTTCCCTGCTCTTATATTAGAGAAGATAGTACCAGAGGCGCTAATAGTGACATATTAGGTAGGAGCAGACTAAGAAAGACAACGAACATTTCAGAAATGTATTTATAATGCATGTGCGTAAACGCACAAAATGTGGTGAATAAGATTGGAGAGCTACAAGCAAAATTAGTTGTGTGGCAATATGATGTTGTGACAATAACGCAAACGTGGCTTAAAAACTGTGAGGACTGGGCACTTAATATTCAAGGATACAAGGAGTTCAGAAAAGATAGGGAAGGAAAAATGGGAGGTGGGGTGGCAGTGCTGATTAAGGAAGACATTGTAGAGTTGCAAAGGGTGGATGTACTTGAGGGGACGCAGAAATAATCCATTTCGTTCGAGTTGAGGAGCAAAAACGGTATAATCACGCTATTTGGGGTATTCTATAGGCCTCCAAACAGTGAGAGGGATATAGAGGAGCAAATCTGCAGCGAAATCGCACTGATATGCAAGTGCTATAGAATGGTAGCATTGGGGATCTTTAAATACCCAATTATTGATAGGGTAAAGGGAAAGGTGGGGGAATTTATGAAATGTGCACATGGTATTGGCGTTTAATAAGTAGGTGAATGCTGACAAAATATCTGTAGAAGTGCAAAAGAAGTGCAATAGAAGGAGTGAAAATTGATAGATAGGATTAACTAGAAAGTTTCGGCATGTTAAGAGCTGTCAAGTAGCCTGTTCCAGATGGCTTGTATCCCAGGTTGCTAAGGGGATTGATGGTGGGGGTTGATCGTGGAAGGGCTTGCCACAATTTTCCAATCTTCCCTAGGTGTGGGTGAAGTGCCTAAGGATTGGAAAGTGGCAAATGTGACACCATTGTTCAAGAAGGGTGTAAGGAAAATCCTAGAAACTACTTCTTGTCAGTTTAACTTCAATGGTGGGTAAAGTCTTAGAAACAAAAATCAAGTAAAATTTAAAGGCCACTTACAGAGGTTTAAGCTAATTAAGGAGAGCCAACACGGATGTGTTTGACTTTTCTAATTGAGTTTTTTGATGAAGTAACAAAGAGGAATGATGAAGGGAATGGAATGGATGTTGTCTACATGGATTTTCTGAAGGCGTTTGACAAAGTACCACACAGAAGGCTGGATAACAAAATTGAGAATAGGTGGGTCAGTGACAGCTTGGTAAGGAATTGGCTTAAGGACAGAAATCAGCGAGTTGTGGAAAATGGGTGCTTTTCAGACAGGAGGATGGTAGACAGTTGTGATCTTCAAGGGTCAGTGCTGGGGCCACTGCTGTGTTTGATATATATATTTAAATGACCTGGATATTAGAATACAGAGTCGAATTTTAAATTTGCCGATGAAAACAAACTTGGGGGTGTGGCAAACAGGATGATGATACCAATCGACAGCAACAGGAAATAGAAAGGCTAGCAGAATGAGCAGAAACTGGCAGATGGCATTTAGTACAGAGAAGTGTGAGGTGAAGCATTTTTGCAGAAGCAACATTAGGAGAAAATATACATTTAATGGCACAGTTTTAAAGAGTGTGCAGGTAGACAGGGACCTGGGAGTAATGGACATAGGACCCTGAAAATGGCAGGACACAATGAGAGAGTGATTAACAAAGCATATGGGATATTGGGCTTCATAAATAGAGGTATTATGGCCACCACACATTAGGAAGGATCTCATGACCTTGTAAACGGTGCAGAGGAATTTCACTAGAATGGTAGGAGGAATGACGGAACTCAGTTATGTGTAGTGGCTGGAGAAGCTGGGTTTTTTGACCTTATGGCAGATAAAGTTAAGGGGAGATGTACCTGAATGGTACCAGGAAGATGGACTTCAGTTATGGGAAAGGCTGGATAATCTGAGGTTATTCTCCTTGGTACAAACCAAGCATGTCCCCATAAGGAGGAAAGATGAGGCTTCCAAAGCTAGAGCGCCTGGATGAGAAAGAGAATAAAGTTTACACTAAACAGAGAAAAGGAGGCTTATGACAAATGTCTATTGGATTATACAGCAGAACACCAGGTAGAATAGGGAGAGTGCAGGCGGAAATTGAAAGACGAGATAAGAAGGTAAAAGGGAGCGTGTGAACACCGATTAGCGGGTAACAAATCTTTTATAAACATTAAAAGAATGGTGGGGCCGATTGATGTCAAAAGAGGAAATATTGTTTGGAGTGAGAGAATCTCAGAGAGGGCGAAGCCTCAGAGGTGATTGAACGTTGAATCCAGGGGAACTGTGTGATGTAGCATCTGAACTATTGGTCTTGATCTTAGAGACTTCGGTTATGTGGAGAGACTAGAGAAGCTGGGATTGTTCTCCTTAGAGCACAGAGGTTCAAGGGGAGATTCACCAGAATGGCACCAGGGCGGAGCAAATTCAGTTATGCGGAGAGATTAGCGACATTGGATTTGTCTCCTTAGAATAGAGAATGTTAAGGGGTGATTTACGATAAATGAGGGACTTCCGTTATGAGGAGAGACTAGAGAAGATTACATTGTTCTCCTTAAATCAGAGAAGGCTAATTGGAGATTTGCCAGTATGTTACCTGGTGAAATGGTCTTCATTCCTGAGGAGAGATGAGAGAAGCTTGGGTTTTTCAGGTGCAATCTGCTTGGAACTGAAATCTGGATTAAAATACCGATAAAACTAGATTATGAAAATATTTCAGGCTGAAGGTAACAGTGACAGAAAATGCTTACAACAGAAACATGTGGTTTCAGCTCAGAAGCGCTTCCCCTCGGACAATGAGGAATTCAACCCCTGACAGTAAGAGCAGGGCATCAGAGCCAAGACTGAGCCTAAACATATTGAATGAAAATGCACTGTGGCAATCTCTTTCATATGGTTTAACCCGTATATTTAGTTAATTCTTTGTTTAGCACCACAGCTAGAATCAGACAATCACAGAACCTGACAGCAGAGCAGGAGGACAAGAGGCCCATCATGCCTGTGCTGGCTCTTTGACAGACCAATCACATTAGTCCCTCTCATATTTTTTTCCTCATTGCCCTGCAAGTTTTTCACTTTGACACATTTAAGCAATTCCCTTTTGATAGTTCCAATTAGAGGTGCATTAACAGACTGATTCTCAGACATTCAATTACTAATAAAATTTAGATCAAGACTCGTAATGCAATTATATAGGGCGTTGGTGAGGCCAACCCTGGAGTATTGCGCACTGTTTCGGTCTCCTTACCTAAGGAAGGATATACTTGCCATAGAGGGATTGCAACGATGGTTCAACAGACTGATTCCTGGGATGGGAGGATTGTCCTATGAGGATAGATTGAGTAAATTATGCCTATATTCTCTAGAGTTTAAAAGAATGAGAGTTGATCTCATTGAAACATACAACATTCTTACAGTGCTTGACAGGTTAGATGTAGGAAGGATGTTTCCCCTGTCTGGGGCGTCGAGAACCAGGATTCAAAGTCTCAGAATAAGGGATCGGCAATTTACGACTGAGATAAGGAGAAATGGCGGATCAGACTGAAGTGTTGGATGTCCTACTCCTGCTCTTATTTCGTATGTTGTTAAGCTTTTAAAAAACATGGAGAGATAATATTCCACTTTCCATCCCGTAAACAATATATTTAGGTGAATTATAAACAAACACAATGTAAGAAATAGAACGATACAAATAGCCTAATAACCCTGTACTGTGCTGCAAATGTAACTGCGCATTGAAATCAATGTAGTTTGTTTCTGAGTCCAAATAATTTAAAGTGATTAAACGACATTGAAACAACAAGAATTAAATTCCATTTGACGTGAATGAAATCCAAGTGATTTACATTCAGCATTTCTTTATTCTGAAAAGCAAGTCAGCTTGGAGCATGTATGGAAATGTAGTTATCTTGAAATTGTAGTAAGCAGTGAGGGGGAGAGCAGACTTCAGTAGGAAAGAGAGAGACTTGTGAAATGGGTAGGTACATTGCAGCTGACATTTAATACAGAGAAATATAAATGTTGGAATTTGATCAGACGAATGAGGAGAGACAATTTAAAGGAAATTATAACATTTTACAGGGCGTTCAGGAGCAGAGTGCACATGCAAAATTTTAAAAGTTGACAGGACAAGTTGAACAATGTGTTAAAAATAACTGTAAGCCCTTTTGCTTTAATAGTAGAGATACATTGTACAAAAGGAAGGAGGTTTGCTAAATCTTTGTAAATCAGTGGTTAGATCTGAGCTCGAGCATTGTGTTCAATTCTGACCATCACACATTAGGAAGGATCTCATGACCTTGTAAACAGTAAAGAGGAAGTATAACACAATGGTAGGAGGATTGACAGATTTCAGTTATGTTGATAGACTAGTGAAACTGGTGTTGTGTACATTATGGAAGAGAATGATATGGGGAGATTTACCAGAAAGGTACCAGGGATGATGGACTTCAGTTATGTGGAGATGATGGAGAAGCTGGGAATGTTCTCCTTGGTACAAACCAACCATGTTCCCATAAGGAGGAAATATGGGGCTTCCAATGCTAGAGCGCCTGGATGAGAAGCAGAAGACAGGTTAAACTAAATAGAGAAAAGGAGGATTATGACAAATGCTAATTGCAGAATACAGCAGAAAACTAGGTAGAATAGGGAGAGTGCAGGCAGAAATTGAAAAGTTACTTAAGAAGGACAAAGCAAGCGTATGAAAACAGATTAGCGGGTAAAATAAGTCGTTTATGAACATTAAAGGAATGGTGGGGCGGATTAATTTCAAAAGAGGAAATATTCTTGTGGAGGCAGAGAGCATGACTGAGGTACTGAATGAGAAGTTTGCTTCTGTCATCACATTAGGAAGAGGATGAAGTTAATGTTGCAGTAGACCGACTGGAATAGGATAAAATAGATAGAAAGGATGTGAAAAATTAAGTTGACGATAATTAGATTAACAAGTCACCAGATCCATATGGGATGTATCCTACATTGATGAGGGAAGTGGTGGAGGAGTGAGCAGAGGTTTTGACCACAATCTTGCAAAACCCCTTGGAAATGGGAGTGGTGCAGGAGTACTGAATGATTGCAAATGTCACATGACTATTCAAAAAAGGCGAGAGCGATATAACTGCTAACGGCTGGCTAATCAGTCTAGCTTCAGTGTTGTGAAAATTACTGGAGACCATTGTCAAGCAATATTAATTCTCACTTATAGAAGCATGCTTTAATAAGGGACAGTCAGCTTGGAATTTTTTGAGTAAAATCATGATTGACTAACCTGACTGAGTTTTTTTTAATGCAATAACAATTAGGTCGTGCAGTCGATTTTGAGATCTGGTATTTCAATTAATATCACACAACAGACTCACTCGAAAAGTTGAAGCACATGATATTATCGGCACGATGGTAAATTGAGTACTTAATTGGCTAAGGGATAAGAGGCAGAGAGTAGTGGTGAACGGATGCTGTACTGACTCTTTGGAAATATGCAGTGGTATCCCCCAGGGTTTCGGCATTAAGACCATTGATTATATTATTTTTAAATTACCTAGACTTGTGTGTAAGGTGTAACATTTCGAATCTGGCGTTAAGTGCAAAATTTGGCAAGGTTGCATATAGTGAGCTGCATAGCAGCCGACATGAGGAGGATATAGTCAGAGTGGTGAAATGGGCAGAACTTTGCCAGATGCAATTTACTGCGGCTAACTGTGCAGTGAACCACTTTTGGGAGAAACAACATGGCGCGGATGTATAATATAAATGAAACTATCTTCAAGGGGTAAAAGAGCAAAGGAAACTGGGGGAACATACTCACAAATCACTGAAGGTGGCACGGCAAGTAGATAAGGCATAAACGAAAGGTCATCGACCTGAAACGTTAACTCTCTTTCTCTCTCCACGGATGCTGCCTGGCCTGCTGAGTTTTTCCAGCGTTTTCTGTTGTTATTTCAGATTTCCAGCATCCGCAGTATTTTGCTATCGTCGAAGTAGATAAGGCAGTTAAGTCCGTGTATGTGATAATTGGCTTTGGAAAAAAGAGGCATTGAATACAAGAACAAGGAAGTCATGCTAAGTATTTACAAATCATTGATTAGGGCTCAACTGGAGTATTGTGTACAATTCTAAGCACCGCACTTTAGGAATGATGTCAAGTGCTAAGGGAGGTTACAAAGAATGTTCCCAGGATAATGCTAGGCATGAGGTCCGTCCATTGGAAACGCTGGATTTGCACTCCTTACAACAGAACATGCTAATGGGAGATCAAATAGAGATATTGACAACAATATGGGGCTTTGATTGAGCAAGTAGCGATAAATTGAAGGGAAGCAAAGTTCAAAGATGTCAGATAATTGACAAAAGGCCCAGAGGGGAGATGAGGGGAAAATATTTGACACAGAGTGTTAAGATCTGAAACACACCACCTGAAAGGGTGTTGGAATCAGATTCCATCGGAACGTTCATAAGGACTTTGGTCATGTTCTTAAGGAGCACTAATTTGAATGATTACGGGTTAAAAGCTCGAGCCTGGGACTAAATGTTCTCCTTCTGCACTGTCAGACTCAATGATTCTAACTAAATAAGTTCTATCGAGACGACCGTTTGTAAATAATTCCAATAATCCATGGCTCGGATCAAGGTGTGACATTGCCTTAAAGAAACAAAACATCATTAAATGATGCACAGATACACAAATACTCCATTTTGTGACTGAGCGAAATCTTCACTGAAAGACAAAGGAATGCAGCAGGGTGGAGTCTGTATGAAAATACTGAGCATCTTTACATAACTCCACTTGCGACCATACCAGGAAAAAAATTGGCAAGTCTGTCATGGCAACTCCATTATGAAATGGAGGCATTAAAAGTAGGAATTGAGATTGAAAAAAATGGAGTTTAACAGTTAAATTCTGAGCACCAAAGGCAGCTGCAGTACTCTGCTGCTTGAAGGACATTTGTCTCCACACAGTGTGCAGATCTATAGCTCAGTTAAATGCTCAGCTCCAACAGACTGAATGTGGAATTGGAATTTAAATAAATTCCTCGGTCTGAAAGCTGCCTGAATAATTGACCAGAAACGTTTACTTGTACAGACAGTACACACAAGCCCAGAAATATCAAAAAGCGCCTTAAATTGCTATGCAAGATGGAAAAGAGAATGAAAAATAAGCAAACAAAGAAAAAATGGTCAGTACTGCAGAGAACAGTAGCAGTGGTTAGGTGTGAAAACGGAAGGCTGTGGTTTCAACTGGAAAGAACTTTAGTTCGAAGAAAGAGGAACTAAGCTGCTCACAGAAAGTACAGTGACTCAGAACAAACAAAACAACTAAAGCATGTTTACTATAATATACATTGACTGTATTAATATTTTCTCATCCAGTTTCTCTCTCGAAATCTCCAATACCGCCCGCATTATCTGTTCATGTTTGAGTGCAGGCACTGAGTGGGTTGCTTGACCAGAGTTCAGCAGTGGGGAGGCCGTCAGAACTTCACCCTCCTACCGCGCATATTAGCTCTTCAGCAGGCAACAGATATCAAAGAGATACATCACGACATTTGTCCGAGGCCTCATTCAGTTGCCTAGGAGCACTGAGCTGAATGGTTGCGCCAATACCTCCCCTTGATGGTGATCAGTGAACTCAGCACGGAGCGGATTTTGATCATTCGATCTTACATTTATGTTCTTCTTAGCTCTGCACTGCAGGCAATAAATGAGCGATCGGGAGACCGAAATGCTACACTATTCCCCTGATAAAAGGCACTATTCTCTGAATGCAATCCAGTAACACATTTAACAGGGCGTTATAAAACCGAGAGATGATCATCTATTTCATCTTACCCAATAAGGAATTTAGGAGATAATTCTTCACCCAGAGAAGCGTCACAAGGTGGAACATGGCACCACATGGGGGAGTTGAGGCTGATAAGATAGAAGCATTAAAGGGGAAGCAATTTAGCAACATGAGGGAGATTGGAATATGAGGATATGCTGATAGTGTCAGATGAATCACAGTAGGGGAGACTGGTGTGGAGTATAAACAACGGCAGAGACCTGTTGGGGAGAATGGCCTGTCTCTGTTCTGTATATTCCATGTAACTCTATTTAATTTCAGGCTGAAGTTCACAGTGACAGTAAATGCTGTTAATGGAAGCCTGTGGTTTCAGCTCAGAAGCGCTTCACCTCGGGCAGAGAGAAATTTAACCCCTGCCAGTATGAGCAGTGCACCAGAACCAAGAATGTGTTGAAGCTCATTGAATGAAATACATTGAGGCAATTTTTCTTATACACGTTCAACCGAACAATTAATTTATTCTTGGATAAGCCACCAACATGCCTAGCCTCAGAGGAGTTCAAACGTTGCGAAAAGGGGAATTGTTGAATGTAGCAGAGGCAACTGAATGAATGATCCTAATCATAGTGTCTTCGGTTATGTAGAGAGACCAGAGAAATTAGGAATTTTCTCCTTAGAGCTGAGAGCTTTAAGGGGAGATTCATCAGAAGAGGCAGAGAGTATTGTTGCACGGATGTTTTACTGATGGTCTGGAAATACGCAGTGTTATCCCCCAGGGGTCGGCATTAACACCATTGATTATCTTATTTTATATAAATTAACTGGACTTGAGTTTAAGGGGTAACATTTCGAATCCTGCGTTTGATGCAAAATTTGGCAACTATGTAAATAGTGTTGCTCGATAGCAGAAAACTTCAGGAGGATATAGTGTGAGTGGCTAAATGGCCACACATTTGCCAGATGCAATTTACTGCGGTTAAATGTGCTTTGAAACACTTTTGGGAGAAACAGCATGGCGAGGCAGTATAATATAAATGACACTATCTTCAAAGGGGGAAAAGTGCAAAGGAAACTGGGGGAACATACTCAAAAATCATTGAAGGTGGTAGAGCAAGTAAATAAGGCCGTTACGACCGTGAAGGGGATAATTGGCTTTTAAAAAAGTGGCATTGAATACAAGAACAAGGATATCATGCTAAATATTTACAAACTGGCCTCTACTGGAGTATTGTGTACAATTCAAAGCACCGGACTTTAGGAATGATGTCAAGTGCTTCGGGAGGGTACAGAGAAGGTTTCCAAGATAATAATAGGCATGAGGGCCGTCCATTGGCGCAGCTGAGATTGCTCTCCTTGCAACAGAACTTATTAATGGGAGACCCAATAGAGGTACTGGCAATAATATGGGGCTTTGATAGAGCAAGTTGTGATATATTGTAGGCAAGCAAAGTTGAAAGATTTCAGATAATTGGCAAAAAACCCAGAAAGGAGTTCCTGCGAAATGATTTGACACAGAGGGTTGTTAAATTCTGGAACACACCATCTGAAAGGGTGTTGGAATCAGATTCCACAGGAACGTTCATAAGGTCATTGGACGTGTACTTGAAGAGCACTAATTTGCATGTTTATTAATTAAAAGCTCGGGCCTGGGACTATTGGCCTCCTTCTGCACTGTAAGATTCAATGACTCGAACTAAATAAGTTCTATCGAGACGACCGTTTGCAAATAAATCCAGTAATCCATGGCTAGGATCAAGATGTGACTTTGCCTTAAAGAAACAAAACATCATTAAATGATGCAAAGATACACAAATGGTCCATTTTGTGACTGAGTGAAATCTTCACTGAAAGACAAAGGAATGCAGCTGGGTGGAGCGTGTGTGCAAATAGTGAGCATCTTTACAGATCTCCACATGCGACCATACCACGAAAAAATTGGCAAGTCTATCGTGGTAACTCCATTATGAAATGAAGGCATTAACGGTAGGATTTGAGATTGAAAACTTTGGAGTTTAAAAGATAAATTCGGAGAACTAAAAGCAGCTGCAGCACTCTGCTGCTTGAAGGACTTTCGTCTCCGCCCACTATTCTGATCTACACCTCAGTTAAAGGCTCCGCTCTAGCAGACTGAATGAGGAATTGGAATTTAAATAAATTCCTAAGTTTGAAAGCTGCCTGAATTATTGACCAGAAACGTTTAGTTGTACAGACAGTACACACAAGCCCAGAAATATCAAAATGCGCCTTAAATTGATATGCAAGATGGAAAAGAGAATGAAAAATAAGCAAACAAAGAAAAAATGGACAGGACTGCAGAGAACAGTAGCAGCAGTTAGCTGTGAAAACGGAAGGCCGCGGTTTCAACTGGAAGGAGATTTAGTTCGAAGAAAGAGGAACTAAGCTGCTCACAGAAAGTACAGTGTCTCAGATCCAAGTAAACAACGAAAACATATTTACTATGATATACATTGACTGTGATTAACATTTTCTCATCAAGTTTCTCTCTCGAAATCTCCAATAGCCCCCGCATTATCTGTTCATGTTTGAGTGCAGACACTGATGGGTTGCTTGACCTGAGGTCAGCAGTGGTGAGGCCGTCAGAACGTCACCCTCCTACCGCGCATGCTCGCTCTCCAGCAGGCAACAGATATCAAAGAGCTATATCACGACATTTGGCCAAGGCCTCATTCAGTGGCCTAGGAGCACTGAGCTGAATAGCAGCGCCAGTACCACCCCTTGATGGTGATCAGGTAACTCAGCAAGGAGCGGATTTTGATCATTGTGTCTTACATTTATGTACTTCTTAGCTCTGCACTGCAGGCAATAACTGGGCGATCGGGAGACCAATATGCTACACTATTCTTCTGATAAAATGCACTATTCTGCAATTCCAATCCAGTAACAAATTTAACAGGGCGTTATAAAACCTAGAGATGATCATTTATTTCTTCTTACCCAATAAGGAATTTAGGAGATAATTCTTTACCCGTAGAAGCGTCACCAGGTGGAACATGGCACCACATGTGGGAGTTGAGGCTGATAAGATAGAAGCATTTAAGGGGAAACAAGTGGGCAACATGAGGGAGAAAGGAATATGAGGATATGCTCATAGTGGCAGATGAATCACAGTAGGGGAGACTGGTGTGGAGTATAAACAACAGCAGATATCTGTTGGGGAGAATGGCCTGTCTCTGTGCTGTAAATTCCATGTAACTCTATTTAATTTCAGGCTGAAGTTCACAGTGACAGTAAATGCTGTTAATGGAAGCCTGTGGTTTCAGCTCAGAAGCGCTTCACCTCGGACAGAGATTAATTTAACCCCTGACAGTATGAGCAGTGCATCAGAACCAAGAATGTGTTTAAACTCATTGAAATAAATACATTGTGGCCTTTTTATCATATACACTTTCAATCGAACAATTCATTTATTCTTGGATAATCCACCAACATTTGTGGTGCAGTATCAGAATGAAACTACTTTCTCTCAATTATTAATACAATTCAAAACAATTCAAGTTACTAAAAATACAAAAAAGTCATTTCATATTGCACTAGTATCAGCATAGCTATAAAAAAAGGGTCGTTTTGTTTCGGGAGATCATGCACAAACAATGGGATAAATCGGAGGATACTATCAGACACAATGCAGTTTTGCAAGAGATGGACAGTAAATGAAGAAATTGATGGTTAAAAATTTCAGTTTGTTTCAGGTCTTAAAGTGAGTTAGATGTCAGCTGTTTACTAAAAATTATTTCAAGGTCAAGGTGGTGTGTTTCTTAGAGAAACCAAACAGGAGAAGAGCATGTGTGTGCATAAGAGTTTTATTGGGAAAGATTCAGAATCAGAGCTCGGAGAGGACGGAGCCTCAGAGGAGTTCAAAAGTTGCGAAAAGGGGATTTGTTGAATGTAGCAGAGGCAACTGAACGGATGGTCCTAATCATAGTGACTTCGGTTATGTAGAGAGATTAGATAAATTACGACTTTTCTCCTTCGAGCTTAGAGCTTTAAGAGGAGATTCATCAGAATGGTACCAGGCCTGATCAATTTCAGGTCTGCGGACAGATTAGTGAAACTGCGATTATTCTCCTTAGAACAGGGAATGTTAATCGGAATATTACCAGTATGGTAACAGGGAAATGGACTTCAGTTACAAGGAGAGAAGAGAGAAGCTGTGGTTGTTCTCCTTAGAGCAGAGAAGATTAAGTGGAGATTTACCTGAAATGCACCGGGGATGAGGGGCTTCAATTACATGGAGAGATTAGAGAAGCTGGGTATGATCTCCTTGGAGCAGAGAAGGTTACGTGGTGATTTAACAGCATGGTCCCAGGGAAATGATTTCAATTACGCAGAGAGTTGAGAGAACCTGGGGCTGTTCAGGTGCAACCTGCATATAACAAAAAAGAGTATTAAAATTCCAAGAAGCAAATAATATGGTAATATTTCAGGCAGAAGTTAACAGTGACATAAAATGCTTACACGGACAAATTGTGGTTTCAGATCGGAAGCGCTTCATCTCGGACAATGAGGAATTTAGCGCATGACAGTAAGAGCATCAGAACCAAGACTGAGGCTAAACATATTGAATGAAAATGCATTGTGACAATCTCTCTGATATGTTTTAAGACATATAATTAGTTAAAAATGTGTTTACCACCACAGGGAGAATCGTGAAATCATAGAAGCATACGGCAGAGCAGCAGGTTATTAGGCCCATCCTGTCTGTGCTGGCTCTTTGACAGACCAACACATTAGTCACTCTCATATGTTTTTTCCTCATAACCCTGCAAGATTTTCCCCTTGAATAATTTACGCATTTCCATTTTAACAGTTAGATTTAGAGGTGCAGTAACTGACTGACGAACACACATTCAATTATTAATACAATTGAATTAAAGTCGCTTAATGCAATTATATAGGGCCCATTTGAGACCACGCTTGGAGATTTGTGTACAGTTTTGATCTCCTTACCTAACGAAGGATATACTTGCCATAGAGGGAGTGCAACGGTGGTTCAGTAGACTGATTCCTTGACTGAAGGGATTGTCCTATGAGGAGTG
Organism: Squalus acanthias; assembly: GCA_030390025.1. Lineage (NCBI taxonomy): Eukaryota > Metazoa > Chordata > Chondrichthyes > Squaliformes > Squalidae > Squalus > Squalus acanthias. Next base: position 9,205,258 of record CM059442.1, on the reverse strand, counting down.
GTTGAGTAGTCTAGGCCCATATTCTATAGAGTTTAGAGGAAAGAGAGTTGATCTCATTGAAAGATACAACATTATTTCAGGGCTTGACGGGGTAGATGAGGGGAGGATGCTTCCTCTGGCTGAGGCGTCTAGGACCAGGTTTCACAGTGTCAAAATAAGGAGTCGTCCATTTAGGACTGAGATGAGGAGACATTTCTTCACTCAGAGGGGTTTGAATCTTTGGAATTCTCTACCCAAGAGGGCGGTGGAGTCTAACTTGAGTATTTTCAAGAGTGAAATCTGTAGATTTTTGTGTATTAAGGGAATCAAGGTGTATGGGGATAGTTCAACAAGGTGAAGATGATCATGTTCAATTGCGGATTAGGCTGGATGGGCATCATGGCCTACTCCTGCTTCAATTTCTTATCTTCTTAAAATACATGGAGAGATAATTGAACATCTCCTAAACTGTAAATTTAGGGAATTATAAACAAACACAATGCAAGAAACAGAAGGATACAAACCGCCTATTAACACTGTATTGTGCTGCAAATGTAACTGTGCTTTGAAATCAATGTAGTTTGTTTCTGAGTCCAAAACATTTAAATGTTTAATCGAGATTGAAACAAGTTCAATTTAAATCCATTTGGACGACAATGAAATCCATATTTTTTACATTCCACATTTCTTTCATCTGTAAAGCAAGTCAGCTTGGAGCATTGTTGGAAATGTATTAAGCATGAAATTGTAGTAAGCAGTGAGGAGGATAGCAGTAGACTTACTGAGAACGGAGATAGACTGGTGAAATGGGCAGGTACATTGCAGCTGACATTTAATGCAGAGAAGTGAGAAGTGATGAATTTTGGGCAGACGAATGAGGAGAGTCAATGTATCGGAAATTAGAAAATGTTCCAGGGCGTTCAGAAACAGAGTGCACATACACACGTCTTTAAAGGTGGAAGGGCCAGTTGATGAATCAGTTAAAAAAAAACCTTTAAGAACTTTTGCTATAACAGTAGAAAAATAAATACAAAAAAGGAACGAGGTTTGCTAAATCTTTGTAAATCACTGGTTAGGCCTCAGCTGGAGCATTGTGTCCAATTCTGGGCACCACACATTTGGAAGGATCTCATGACCTTTTAAACGGTGCAGAGGAAATTTACCACAATGGTAGGCTGATTGAGAGAATTAAGATATGTGGAGACACTAGAGAAGCTGGGATTGTTCACCTTATGGCAGAGAAGGTTAAGGAAACATTGATCAGAAAGGAGCAGTGATGATGTACTTCAGTTATGTGGAGACGCTGGAGAAGCTGGGATTGTTCACCTTGGTGCAAACCAAGCATGTGCCCATAAGCAGGAAAGATAGGGCTTCCAAATCAATAGCGCCTGGATTTGAAACAGAATACTGGCTAAACTAGACAGAGAAAAAGATTTTTATAACAAATGGATATTACAGAATACAACAGAACACCATGTAGAATAGAGAGAGTGCAGGCAGAAATTGAAAAACGATATAAGAACGGCGAAGGGAGTGAATGAAAACAGATTAGCGGGTAACATGAATCTTTTATAAACTTTAAAGAAATGGTGGTGCCGATTAATGTCAAAAGAGGAAATATTCTAAGCGAGGCAGAGAGCATGACTGAGGTAATGATTGATTAGTTTGCATCTGTCTTCACCAAGGAAGAGGATGAAGTTAATCCTGCAGTAGATCTATTGCTAGAATAAAATAGACAGCAAGTATATGAAAAATAAGTTGGCGTTAATTACATTAACAAGCCACCCGATCCATATGTGATGTGTCATGCATTGCTGAGGGAAGTGGTTGAGGAGATAGCTGAAGTTCTGACCACAATATTACAATCCTGCTTGGAAATGGTAGATATGCCAGAGGACTGAAGGATTGTAAATGTCACATGACGGTTCAAAAAAGTGGAGAGCGATATAATTGTTAAAAGAAGGCTAATCAGTCATAGATTAGTGGTGGGAAAAATACTGGAGACCATTGTCAAGGACAATATTAATTCTCACTTACAGAAGCATGCTTTAATAAGGGTCAGTCAGCTTGGAATTGTCCTAGTAAAATCATGTTTGACTAAACTGACCGAGTTTTTTAATAAAATAACAAATAGGTCGTGCTGTCGATTTTGTACATCTGGAATTTCAATTCATATCACATAAAAGACTCACTCGAAAAGTAGAAGCACATGATATTATAGGCAAGATGGTAAATTGAATCCTTAATTGTCTAAGTGATAAGAGGCAGAGAGTAGTGGTGAACGGATGTTTTACTGACAGTCTGGAAATACACAGTGGGATCCCCCAGGGGTCGGTATTAAGACCATTGATTATCTTCTTTTATATAAATTAACTGGACTTGTGTTTAAGGGGTAACATTTCGAATCTTGCGTTTGAAGCAAAATATGGCAACTTTGTAAATAGTGAGAAGGATAGCAGCAAACTTCAGGAGGATATAGTGTGAGTGGTTAAATGGCCAGACATTTGCCAGATGCAATTTACTGCGGCTAAATGTGCATTGGAACACTTTTGGGAGAAACAACATGGCGAGGCAGTATAATATAAATGACACTATCTTCAAAGGGGAAAAGAGCAAAGGAAACTGGGGGAACATACTCACAAATCATGGAAGGTGGCAAGTCAAGTAGATAAGGCAGTTAAAACCTTGTATGGGATAATTGTCTTTGAAAAAAAGAGGCGTTGAATACAAGAACAAGGAAGTCATGCTAAATATTTGCAAACTGGCCTCAACTGGAGTATTGTGTACAATTCAAAGCACCGCACTTTAGGAAAGACGTCAAGTGCTTCGGGAGGCTACAGAGAAGGCTTCAAAGATAATACTAGGCATGAGGGCCGGCCATTGGAGAAGCTTAAATTTCTCTCCTTACAGCAGAACTTGTTAATGGGAGACCCAGTAAAGCTATTGGCAATAATATGGGGCTTTGATAGAGCTTGTTGCGATAAATTGTAGGCAAGCAAAGTTCCAAGATTTCCGGTAATTGGCATAAAACCCAGAGGGGTGATGAGGCGAATAAATTTGACACAGAGGGTTGTTAAGTTCTGGAACACACCATCTGAAAGGGTGTTGGAATCAGTTTCGATAGGAACTTTCACAAGGACGTCTCCTTGAAGAGCACTAATATGCTTATTTATGGGTTAAAAGCTCGAGCCTGGGACTAAATGGGCTCCTTCGGCATTGTAAGATTCAATGACTCTAACTAAATAAGGTCTATCGTGACGACCATTTGTAAACAATTCCAATAATCCATGGCTAGGATAAAGATGTGCCTTTGCCTTGAAAAAACAAAACACCATTAAATGATGCACAGATAAACAAATGGTCCATTTTGTGACTGAGTGAAATCTTCACTGAAAAACAAAGGAATGCAGCTGGGTGGAGCCTGTGTGCAAAAACTGAGCATTTTTACAGATCTCCACATGCGGCCATACCACGAAAAAAATTGGCAAGACATTAACGTTAGGAATTGAGATTAAATAAATGGGAGCTTAAAATATAAATTCTGAGCACCAAAGGCAGCTTTAGCACTCTGCTGCTTGAAGGACTATTGTCTCCGCCCACTATTCTGATCTAGGTCTCAGTGAAAGCCTCAGCTTTAGCAGACTGAAAGAGGAAGTGGAATTAAAATAAATTCCTACGTCTGAAAGCTGCCTGACTTATTCACCAGAAACGTTTATTTGTACAGACAGTACACACACGCCCAGAAATATCAAAAAGCGCCTTAAATTGATATGCAAGAGGGAAAAGAGAATGAAAAATAAGCAAACAAAGGGAAAATGGTCAGTACTGCAGAGAAAAGTAGCAGCAGTTAGGTGCGAAAACGGAAGGCTGCGGTTTCAACTCGAAGGTGCATTAATTCGAAGAAAGAGCAACTAAGCTGCTCACAGAAAGTACAGTGTCTCAGGACCAAGTAAACAACTAAAACATATTTACTATAATATACATTGACAGTGATTAAAAACTTTCTCATCCAGTTTGTCTCTCGAAATCTCCAATACCCCTCGCATGATCTGTTCATGTTTGAGTGCAGACACTGAGTGGGTTGCTTGAACTGAGGTCAGCAGTGGTGAGGCCGTCAGAACTGCACCCTCCTACCGCGCATGCTCGCTCTCTAGCAGGCAACAGATATCAAAGAGCTACATCACGACATTTGGCCGAGGCCTCATTCAGTGGCCTAGGAGCACTGAGCTGAATAGTAGCGCCAGTACCTCCCCTTGATGGTGAGCAGGGAACTCAGCAAAGAGCGGCTTTTGATCATTGCGTCTTACTTTTTTGTACTTCTTAGCTCTGCACTGCAGGCACTAACTGAGCTATCGGGGGAACAATATGCATACATATTCTCCTGATAATATGCACTTTTCTTCAAATCCAGTCCAGTAACAAATGCGTTATCAAACCGAGAGATGATCATCTATTTCATCTTATCCAATAAGGAATTTAGAAGATAATTCTTCACCCAGAGAGTCGTCACAAAGTGGAACATGGCACCACATGGGGTAGTTGAAGCAGATAAGTTAGAAGCATTTAAAGGGAAAGTAGTTGTCAACATGAGGGAGAAAGAAATATGAGGATATGCTGATAGTGTCAGATGAATGACAGTAGGGGAGACTGGTGTGGAGTACAAACAACGGCAGAGACCTGTTGGGGAGAATGGCCTGTCTCTGTGCTGTAAATTCCATGTAACTCTATTTAATTTCAGGCTGAAGTTCACAGTGAGAGTAAATGCTGTGAATGGAAGCCTGTGCTTTCAGCTCAGAAGCGCTTCACCTCGGACAGAGAGTAATTTAACCCCTGACAGTCTGCAGTGCATCAAAACCAAGAATGTGTTTAAGCTCATTGAAAAAAATACACTGTGGCAATTTTTATAATACACTTTCAATCGAACAATTAATTTATTCTTGGATAAGCCACCAACATGTGTGTTGCAGTAGCAGAATGAAACTACTTTCTGTCATTTACTAATATAATTCAAATCAATTCAAGTTACTTTAAATATAAAACATCATTTCATATTGCACTAGTATCTGCTAATCTATAAAATAGCGTATTTTTATTTCGGGAGACCATACACAAACAATGGGATAATTCGGAGGATATTATTAGCCACAATACAGTTTTGCAAGAGATAGACAGTAAATGAAGAGATTGATGGTTCAATATTTCAGTTGGTTTCAGGTCTTAAAGGGAGTTAGAGTCAGCTGGTTACTAAAAATAATTTCAAGGCCAAGGTGGTGTATTTCTTAGACATTATAAACAGGAGATGAGCATGTGGGTGGATAGGAGATATATTGGGTTAAGATTCAGAATCAGAGCTCGGAGAGGGCGGAACCTCAGAGGAGTTCAAAAGTTGCGATAATTGGAATTGCTGAATGTAACAGAGGCAACTGAACGGATGGTCCTAATCATGGTGACTTCGGTTATGTAGAGAGACTAGAGAAATTAAGTCTGTTCTCCTTAGAGCTTAGAGCTTAAAAGGGAGATTCATCAGAATGGTACCAGGCCTGATCAATTTCAGTTCTGTGGACAGATTGGAGAAACTGCGATTTTTCTCCTAAAAACAGGGATTATTAATCAGAGAATTACCAGTGTGGTAACAGAGAAATCGACTTCAGTTACAAGGAGAGAAGAGAGAAGCTGTGGCTGTTCTCCTTAGACCAGAGAAGGTTTAGCGGAGATTTACCTAAAATGCACCGGGAAAGACAGACTTCAATTACATGGAGAGATTAGAGAAGCTGGGTATGATCTCGTTGGATCAGAGAAGTTTACGTGGAGATTTAACAGCATGGTACCAGGGAAATGACTTCAGTTATGAGGAGAGATGAGAGACCCTGGGGCTGTTCAGGTGCAACCTGTGTAGAACAAAAAGGAGTATTAAAATTGCAATAAGCAAATAATACGATAATATTTCAGGCTGAAGTTAACAGTGACATAAAATGCTTTCAAGGACAACTTGTGCGTTCAGATCGGAAGCGCTTCATCTCGGACAATGAGGAATTTAGCGCCTGCCAGTAAGAGCAACAGAACCAAGACTGAGGCTCAAAATCTTGAATGAAAATGATATATTTTAAGCCGTGTAATTAGGTAATTCTTTGTTTACCATCACAAGGAGAATCGTGAAGTCATAGAAGCTTAAAGCAGAGCAGGAGGCCATTAGGACAATCGTGCCTGTGCTGGCTCTTTCACAGACCAATCACATTAGTCCCTCTCATATGTTTTTCCTCATAGCCCTGCAAGATTTTCCCTTTGAATCATTTACACATTTCCATTTTAACAGTTAGCATTAGAGGCGCAGTAACTGACTGATTATCAACATTCAATTATTAATAAAATTGAATTAAAGTCGCTTAATGCAATTATATAGGGACCAGGTGAAACCACACCTGGATAATTGTGTACCGTTTTGATCTCCTTACCTAACGAAGGATATACTTGCCATAGAGGGAGTGCAACGATGTTTCAATAGACTGATTCCTTGAATGGAGTGATTGTCCTATGAGGAGTGATTGAGTAGTCTAGGCGCACATTCTATAGAGTTTAGAAGAAAGATACTTGATCTCATTGAAATATACAACTTTCTTTTAGGGCTTGACAGGGTAGATGCAGGGAGGATGCTTCCTCTGGCTGGGGCATCTCGGACCAGATTTCAAATTCTCAGAATAAGCGGTCGGCCAATTAGGACTGAGATGAGGAGAAATTTCTTCACTCAGAGGTGTGTGAATCTTTGGAGTTCTCTACCCCAGAGGGCTGTGGAGGCTAACTTGAGTATTTTCAAGCGTGAAATCGGTAGATTTTTGGATATTAAGGGAATCAAGGAGTATGGGGATAGTTCAGGAAGGTGGAGTTGAGCTCAAAGATCAGCCATGATCATGTTCAATGGCGGATCAGGCTGGAAGTGCAGAATGGCCTACTCCTGCTTCAATTTCTTATCTTCCTAAAATATATGGAGAGATAATATTTCAATTAACATCTCCTAAACTGTTAATTTAGGGGATTATATACAAAGACAATGCAAGAAACAGAAGGATACAAACAGCCTATTAAAACGGTATTGTGCTGCAAATGTAACTGTGCATTGAAGTCAACGTAGCTTGTTTCTGAGTCCAAAAAAATTAAATGTTTAATCGAGATTGAAACAACATAAATATAAATCCATTTGGACGACAATGAAACCCACATTTTTTACATTCCCCATTTATTTCATATATAAAGCAAGTCAGCTTGGAGCATTGTTGGAAATGTATTAAGCATGAAATTGTAGTAAGCAGTGAGGAGGATAGCAGCGGACTTACTGAGAACCGAGACAGACTGGTGAAATGGGCAGGTACATTGCAGCTGACATTTAATGCAGAGAAGTGAGATGTGATGAATTTTGGGCAGACGAATGAGGAGAGACAATGTATCGGAAATTATAAAAATGTTCCAGGGCTTTCAGAAACAGAATGCACATACACAATTCTTTAAAGGTGGAAGGGACAGTTGATCAATCAGTTAAAAAAAACCCTTAAGATATTTTGCTATTACAGTAGAGACATAAATACAAAAGGAAGGAGGTTTGCTAAATCTTTGTAAATCACTGGTTAGGCCTCAGCTGGAGCATTGTCTCCAACTCTGGGCACCACACATTCGGAAGGATCTTATGACATTTTAAACGGTGCAGAGGAAATTTACAAGAAAGGTTGGAGGATTGACAGAATTCAGATATGTGGAGAGACTTGAGAAGCTGGGATTGTTCACCTTATGGCAGAGAAGGTTAAGGAAAGAATGACCAGACTGGAACAGTGATGATGGACTTCAGTTATGTGGAGACGCTGGAGAAGCTGGGATTGTTCACCTTGTTACAAAACAAGCATGTGCCCATAAGAAGGAAAGATGGGGCTTCCAAATCAAGAACGCATGGATTAGAAACAGAATACAGGTTAAACTAAACAGAGAAAAGGATTCTTATAACAAATGTATATTACAGAATACAACAGAACACCATGTTGAATAGAGAGAGTGCAGGCAGAAATTGAAAAACGATATAAGACCGGCGAAGGGAGTGAATGAAAACAGGTAGCGGGTAACATGAATCTTTTATAAACTTTAAAGAAATGGTGGGGCCGATTAATGTCGAAAGTGGAAATATTCTAATCGAGGCAGAGAGCATGACTGAGGTAATGAATGTGTAGTTTGCATCTGTCTTCGCCTAGGAAGAGGATGAAGTTAATCCTGCAGTAGATCTATTGCTAGAATAAAATAGACAGCAAGGATATGAAAAATAAGTTGGCGTTAATTACATTAACAAGTCACCCGATCCATATGGGATGTGTCATACATTGCTGAGGGAAGTGATGGAGGAAATAGCTGCAGTTCTGACCACAATATTACAATCCTGCTTGGAAAGTTGAGATATGCCAGAGGACTTTAGGATTGCAAATGTCACAAGACTGTTGAAAAAAGTAGAGAGGGATATAATTATTAGCGGAAGGCTGATCAGTCTAAGTTCAGTGGTGGGAAAAATACTAGAGACCATTGTCAAGCACAACATTAATGCTCACTGACAGAAGCATGCTTTAATAAGGGTCAGTCAGCTTGGAATTGTTCAAGTAATATCATGTTTGATTAACTAGGTCGAGTTTTTTAATGAAATAACAAATAGGTCGTGCAGTCGATTTTGTACATCTGGAATTTCAATTGATATCACATAAAAGCCTCACTCGAAAATAGAAGCACATGATATTATAGGCACGATGGCAAATTGAATCCTTAATTGCCTAAGTGATAAGAGGCAGAGAGTAGTGGTGAACGGATGGTTTACTGACAGTCTGGAAATACGCAGTGATATCCCACAGGGGTCGGTATTAAGACCATTGATTATCTTCTTTTATATAAATTAACTGGACTTGTGTTTAAGGCGTAACATTTCGTATCATGCGTTTGATGCAAAATATGGCAACTTTGTAAATAGTGAGAAGGATAGCAGCAAACTTCAGGAGGATATAGTGTGAGTGGATAAATGGACAGATATTTGCCAGATGCAATTTCCTGCGGCTAAATGTGCATTGAACCACTTTTGGGAGAAACAACATGGCGAGGCAGTATAATATAAATTACACTATCTTCAAAGTTGAAAAGAGCAACGGAAACTGGGGGAACCTAAGCACAAATCATGGAAGGTGGCAGGCAAGTAGATAAGACAGTTAAGACCGTGTATGGGATAATTGGTTTTGAAAGAAAGAGGCATTCAATACAACAACAAGAATTCATGCTAAATATTTACAAACTGGCCTCAACTGGACTATTGTGCACAATTCAAAGCACCGCACTTTAGGAATGATGTCAAGTGCTTCGGGGGGTACAGAGAAGGCTTCAAAGATAATACTAGGCATGAAGGCCTGCCATTGGAGAAGCTGAAATATCTCTCGTTACAACAGAACATGTTAATGGGAGACCCAGTAAAGGTATTGTCAATAATTTGGGGCTTTGATAGCGCAAGTTGCGATAAATTGTAGGCAAGCAAAGTTCAAAGATTTCAGGTAATTTGCATAAAACCCAGAGGGGTGATGAGGCGAAAAGATTTGACACAGAGGGATGTTAAGCTCTGGAACACACCATCTGAAAGGTTGTTGGAATCAGTTTCCATAGGAACTTTCAGAAGTTCATTGGACGTCTCCTTGAAGAGCACTAATTTCCTTATTTATGGGTTAAAAGCTAGAGCCTGGGACTAAATGGCCTCCTTCTGCATTGTAATATTCAATGACTCTAACTAAATAAGGTCTATCGTGTAGACCGTTTGTAAACAATTCCAATAATGCATGGCTAGGATCAAGATGTGCCTTTGCCTTGAAGAAAGAAATTAAATGACGCACAGTTAAACTAATGGTCCATTTTGTGACTGAGTGAAACCTTCACTGAAAGACAAAGGAATGCAGCTGGGTGGAGTCCGTGTGCAAAAACTGAGCATTTTCACAGATCTCCACAGGCGAACATACCACGAAAAAAATTGGCAAGTCTATCGTGGCAACTCCATTCGGAAATGGAGGCATTAACGTTAGGAATTGAGATTTAAAAAATTGGAGCTCAAAAATAAGTTCTGAGCACCAAAGGCAGCTGCAGCACTCTGCTGCTTGAAGGACTATCGTCTCCGCCCACTTTTCTGATCTAGGTCTCAGTGAATGCCTCAGATTTAGCAGACTGAATGAGTAAGTGGAATTAAAATAAATTCCTAAGTCTGAAAGCTGCCTGAATTATTCACCAGAAACGTTTATTTGTACAGACAGTACACACACGCCCAGAAATATCAAAAAGCGCCTTAAATTGATATGCAAGATGGAAAAGAGAATGAAAAATAAGCAAACAAAGGGTAAATTGTCAGTACTGCAGAGAAAAGTAGCAGCAGTTATCTGTGAAAACGGAAGTCTGCGGTTTCAACTCGAAGGGGCCTTAGTTCGAAAAAGAGGAACTAAGCTGCTCACAGAAAGTACAGTGTCTCAGAACCAAGTAAACAACTAAAACATTACTCTCATATACATTGACTCCGAATAAAACCTTTCTCATCCAGTTTCTCTCTCGAAATCTCCAATACCCCCCTCATTATCTGTTCATGCTTGAGTGCAGACACTGAGTGGGTTGCTTGACCTGAGGTCAGAAGGGGTGAGCCCGGCAGAACTTCACCCTCCTACCGCGCATGCTCGCTCTCCAGCAGGCAACAGATATCATAGAGCTACATCACGACATTTGGCCAAGGCCTCATTCAGTGGCCTAGGAGCACTGAGCTGAATGGTTTCGCCAGAAGCTCCCCGTGTAGAATTCGCAATATATCGCGATTTTATTAATAAGGAGAAAACACAGAGTTTCGTTCAAACAGCTTTTATTTTCAGCAGAATGCTGACAGGTTTAAAGTGGACACAAGCAGCCTGTAAAATGGCCGCCGCACCTCGTGACAGAACATTCTAGACTTTTCAGCAGGCAGACAAGATGGCGTTCCAATAAACATTTGTGCAAGATCGATTAAGAGTCAGCACAGTGAAGATAATACACGAGACATTATGGGTTTGCAGTATACACATAGATACTGAAATCGGTCTCCCAGGTACAAAGGAAAGCCATTGTACCGAGTAATCAAGGGCCCATCCAAAAGACATTAATATGTAAAATCCCAACGACTCTACGATGAGAGAGCCGTTAGCAGGTAGTTATACAGGACACTTGGAAGCCCCAAAACCCCTCCAGGGAGAACACCGACCGATTTAACAATGGGAGAAATATTAACAGGTACTCAGACATTTACGAGTAGCCCCGAAACCCATTAAGAACGGAGATCACCCATACAAGACAGTTGAGCGCCAGACCCTAAACAAAAGAATGAACATTATAGTTGGGCGGGAAACGGAAGATTTTGCACTATAATTGCAGGCTCCAAACCGTCCATCTCTCTCTTATCATCGTGGCTGCTCCTGTGTACTCGTAGTTGGGCTTCTGCTTGCCTGTTGCCTCTTCTGAAAAGACTGTTGAACTTTCTGATCCGGTCGGATCTACCTCGTGTCGCGTAACGAAGACCTATATTGGTAACCGGTATCGGAACCAAAAGGCCCGAGAAGAGATGAGATGAGATGAGATGAGAAGAGAGGAAGACCATATCCATCGCCACGGTCAGTAAATCCCGACCGCGCCTGTAGGTCGATTAGCCAAGTTTTCCTTGCCAGGAAGACTTCTTCGAACTTGCAACGAAACATATCGCATCGATGATATAACTGGAATGTGAAAACCACCAATACAGATCTTCATCACAGCAGACGTTCCAGCCTGCTAGCCGGAGCAGCAGAAGCAAGTAAACAAGTGGGACCAGGAGATCTCCTGACCGACACGTGGGTGCTGCGGTGAAAAACATCCGATCAGCTATTCGGAATTTCTCCGAGTTATCACGAGTGGTGAGCATGAGTCTCGAGATCCTACGAATTTAGTTTAGGATAGATATTGATAGGGGAGGGTTTAAGGATTAAGGATATTTGTAATGTGTGCCCCTATTTACTTTGTGCCGTTCGTTCCTCGTTTCCCTAAGATCGACTATATAACTGTTTGTAAGATTGTACTGTCATTAATCTGTGCTTATGACATGTATTTCATAATCTTAAGTATCATGCAATAAAGATTTTCCATTTTGTACCATTCAAACCGAGTCTACAGGAGTTTCATCTCCATTACTGCTCTCGCATCTAAGTCCAGTGTCTAGAACCGTAAGGGAGAGTGATTCGAACCACTCACAGGTGTGTCTAGTGTTCCCAGACTGGCTGGAGACCAGAACAGGCAACAAGGCCTAGACCCGCACTGACATACAGGCTGCACAGAGCCGCGTGAATCTCACACGCTGCGAGACACGCAGGGTCAGAATCCCTTACAGAAAATGGCGACCGCGGCAGGACACTGGCAGCGAGAGGGTAGTGTGTTAGATTTTGGAATGACTGTACGAAATGTTATGCAGGAAAAGACAGCGGATTATGTGTTTGGAAAGGTTAATCTAACTAAGAAATGGATAAGTGAATTGTTAGCGGATAAAAGCCCACTAGAGGCAGCTGAAAGGTGGACAGATAGTAAAGAACATAGAAAGACACTTGAGAAAGCAGTCTGGCTTATGTGTTACAAAAGGCAGGTTCAGATTTCAAACCAGACCATTACAGCGCTAGTAGCTCGAATCAGTCATTTAGAGGGAGAAATGGATGAGAAGGTTTCTGGAGGGGAGGTGCTCATTAAGAATTTAAATGAGCTGCACCAAGAAAGCCAGGAAGTCTCCAGTCACCTTAAAACAAGGATAGATTATCTCGAGTGCCAGGTCACGGAGGCGAAGTTGAATGAGAGCAGGTTAAAGGAAAGATGTAACCACCAAGCTGCCCAGATAAGAACTCAAGAAGAGAGCTTAACGGGGGTTAGGGCGGCATATAAGTTGGCCCTTGAGGATAAGTTTCAGGGAGCCGATCATAGCGCCTGCCAAAGGGAGATAGAGCACCTCAAAAAGGCCGTGAACAATGCGAACGGCATGGTGTGCCTTATCAATCCTTCGGCACACCAGCCGCTAGTAAGTGAGACATTTAAAAAATCCCCACCAAGTAAAGCAGAAGAAGTAGTAGCCACTGCGACCTCCGCACCACCCAGCTATTCGGAAACCTGGGTTAGGGAGGAAGCAATGGAAGAAACAAAAGAGCCCATTGAAAAAGAAGTAGGAAAGGGATCGTTGTATCCAGTAACGGGTATTAAAAGGGGCCCAAGCAGAAACGGTGGGGAAGAACCGGGGGATCTCCTCGGACAGCTGGTGTTGCCTCACAGTTCACATCAGCTGAGAGCTATGATAAATCACGTACGGAAGCTGACCGAGGCAGACGACCCTTCCGTACATTTCAGAGAAGTTGAGCAAGCCGCAGCCATTAACGGCTGCGATGATGGGGAAACAGCAAAAATGCTGTTGTTCTCATTAGACAGCTCGGTCCTTCAGTGTCTCTCAGGCGAGAGCAAGAGGGGAACCAAGAGTTATGAGGAATTAAAGAATGAGGTCCTGGAAGTGTTGGGGGCGAACGACGAAGGTCCGTTTGCTAGAGTGGGACAGACAGTGCAGATGGAGGGAGAACCCCCGAAGGTTTTTGCCGACAGGCTGTGGCCAGTATATGAGCGCAGCTGCCTAGGTGCGCCCGAGCGCGAAGATGTGGAAGGTTTAGCTTTAACTCATTGGCTTAGGTGCATAATAGCCAACAGTTTACCAGCCGTCAGAGAGCAGGCAAAAGCATGGTTTGATCCCAATGACCCCAACATTACGGAAGAGTCGGTCTTGAATCGACTCACGTTAGGTTATCGCAATATAAGGGGTATGGCAACACGTCCCCTTAACGGAAGAGTACATGAGGTACGACCCGCAGCCCCGTATCAAAGAGAGTGGCATCAGGAGGGTAATCGCGCCCCACAGGCAGGTAATGCTTGTTACGGGTGTGGGAAGACAGGGCACTGGCGCAAGCATTGCAGGAACCCTTGGAAGGATTCCAAGGATAAAAATCCCGCGGTCCGAGCCCAGGCGCCTGTCCCGGCTAGGGAAGCAAGTGCACCCACCCCTCCCGACGACCTCGAAGCAGTATTAGGAGCCATGCGCAAGCTGGTCTTGAATGCGCGTGGACAGGTGGCGGTCGCAACCGGCCCCGTAGGTGCCGCAGGACCGTCTAATAGTACCCCATGACTAGAACCGGCGCAGCCCGTCTACCTGTGTCCGCTTAGCTATGATGCGTGGAGGCGACCTGTGGTGGAGATGGAGGTAGAGAAACAGAAGGGTAGTTATTTGTTGGACACGGGAGCTTCTTGCACCATAATCCATACAGATAATCCTTTTGACTCGCCGCTATCTACCAAGGTCCCATTCACGTTAGCAGGGTTCACAGGAAAAGAACAGGCTGGCACGTTTTCCCTTCCGCTATCCATTCGTTTAGGAACACTTCGCCTTAAGTGGAAGTGTATACTGATGGCATGGCAGAAGGGGGGTGGAAGAGGTATTCTCGGGTCTGATCTCCTAGCGGGACACGGGATCCTCGTGGACCTCAGAAATCACTGTCTCTGGGGGGCTAAAGGTGAAAAAGGCGAGGTAATAGTGATTCCGGGGGAGGAAGAAACAGGGGTCCTGTGTACTGTACAGCCATCCGGAGGCTACGACCTCAGGCTTATGGTCGCAGATGTTCTAACGGACATGCAAACGTACGTGTCAGATAATATGCACGCGTTTGCAACCCACAAGCACGATTGTGGGAGAGTGGTCGGGTTTGAGGTCAGCGTAGATGGGGACCCCATGACCCGACCCCAAAAGCAGGATAACTTCCCCAAAGAAGCAGAACCCGATATGGAGACAGCAATGTCCTCCTTGGTGCAGCAGGGCGTGTTGAGGCCGATAGCCACACACGTGAACTCCCCATTATGGCCGGTTAGGAAGCCGGATAATTCGTGGAGAGCCACGGTGGACTACAGAGTCCTTAACAGTAACATTCCCGCCTGCGCACCCACAGTAGCAGCAGTTGCTGACCTAATAGGGAGCATCCCAGCGTCCGCGACCACGTTCACGGTGCTGGATATCTCGAACGGTTTTTGGTCCATCCCGCTGCGGCGAGAGGACCAGTACAAGTTTGCCTTTACTTTCAAAGGACAACAGTACACGTGGAACTGTCTGCCACAGGGTTTCCACAATAGCCCCAGTATTTTTCATCAGTGTATGGCAGGAAGTTTAAAGGAGTTTAGTCAGCCCAATCAGATAGTACAGTATGTGGATGATTTGCTCCTATTTACGGACTCAAGGGAGGAGCACGGACCACTACTGGACGAGTTATTGGAGCTGTTAGCGAGAAAGGGTTTTAAAATAAACCCTAAGAAAGCACGTATCGGTCAGCGGGAAGTAAAATTCCTGGGACTGACCATACGCGCTGGGGAAAGAGCCATAGATAAAGCAAGGAGGGAGTCGGTGCAAGAATTACCGATTCCCAACAACGTAAGGGGTGTGAGGTCCTTCTTGGGACTGACCGGTTACTGCAGGGATTTTATCGAAGATTATGCGGCCACAGCGGCGCCGCTCCTCCGACTCCTCCATAAGGGGGTGGAGTGGTTTTGGGACGAGGGCTGCCAAGCAGCCTTCGAGAAGTTAAAAAGGGATCTGCAGACCGCGCCAGCCTTAGGGGCCATAGATGGGGGGAAGGAGTTTTTCCTGGAGGTAGCTGCCAGCGGAGACAGCTTAAGCGCCGTGCTGCTCCAAGAGCGTCACGGCAAGCTGAGGCCGGTTGTCTATTCATCCAGGGTGTTAACGGATGTGGAGAGAAGTTTCTCCAATTGCGAAAGGCACCTTTTAGCCACGCATTGGGCTGTGAAAAGATCAGCGATCTTCACAGGGCTCTCTCCCATCACTCTCCTCACACATCACACACCAACTAAGATGCTTCTGGATGGGAGGATTAAAGACGGGACCGTAAGCAGCGCACGCATTGCGCATTGGACCCTTCTTCTCTCCCAGTTGGATCTTAGAGTAAAAGGTCTTTGCGAGCCCAGGCTTGCGGCCAATTTGGTATACCCCGGTACAGCCCACCGGTGTTCGGTGGAAGGGGTGTGGGACGTCAACATAGGTTTACGGGCCGGGATACATCCCACTGGGCGCGAGATTTATGTTGATGGGTCTAGCACAGTATCTGCTGGCGAGCGACTCACAGGGTGTGGAGTTTATGACCCTGCGGCAGACCTTGCCCTGGCGATCAAGCTCCCTAGCACCATGAGCGCGCAGCAAGCCGAGCTGTCTGCCGTGGTGTACGTTGTGACCCACCCAGACATTTTCCCAACCCCATACACGATTTGCTCGGACAGTATGTTCACCTGCAATTCGTGTACGGAATACCTGGCCATTTGGTCCCGCCGCGGATACACCTCCGCGGACGGGCGACCTTTAACGGTGAAGCCCTTGCTGGAAAAGATCTTAGCAGCAGCAGTAGGGGAGGAATGAGAGATTTTCATCCATAAGGTGAAAGCTCACTCCTCCACAGAGCCCCGTGGGGAGGGCAACCGGCAGGCGGATGCGCTAGCCAGGGAAGGTGCCCGCAACGGCATTTTCTGGAACCCCGATAGGACCGGACCCATAGCAGCGGTCCGAGGCGGGGACGGGAATCCCGGGAACACCAGGGTAGCATTGCCCCTAGACCTTAAGACCATCCAAACCCAGGATCCCGCCCTAAAAGCAGTCCTAAAAACGATTGCTGAGGGAAGACAGGTAGAAGGTCCGTACAGTACGACAACCCTCTCAGTTAAGGAAGGCATGCTGTTCCGCGAGGAGCAGTGGGTTGTGCCGCAGCAGCACAGGAGGGAATTCCTCCAGTTGGCTCACGAGGGACCAGGGGCAGGGCACCCCGGGCCCGAGGTTACCTGGCAACGGGTAGAGCAAGCGGGATGGTGGCCAGGGCTCAGGGAACAAGTCCGCGAGTTCTGTGCAAACTGTCTTGTGTGCGCTGCAAACAACCCAGACCCCCAGAAAAGGAAGGTGCCCATGGGACACGTAAGAAGGGTAGAGGGACCATGGCAGTCGATACAGATCGACTATATAGGACCCCTGCCCACCACCCAGGGAGGTTATAAGTACTGCCTCGTCCTGGTGGATGTGTTTTCCAAGTGGGTGGAAGCCTTCCCTTGTCGAACAGCTGCGGCACTGGGTACAGCAAAAATCTTGGTCCGGGAAGTGTTCTCGCGGTGGGGACTTCCCCGTTTTGTGGAGTCAGACCAAGGGAGTCATTTCACCGGCCAGGTGATGCAGAACACCCTCATGCTTTTGGGCATTGAAGGGAAGTGGCACGTAGCACACAATCCCCAGTCATCCGGGATTGTTGAACGCATGAACCGGACCCTGAAGGAGAAATTGAGGAAAGAGACTAGGAACTCGCCCCAAAAATGGGCGGAAGTTCTGCCTTTAGTCCTCATGGGGGTCCGGGCCAGTCAGTCAAAAAGTACGGGGTACTCCCCGCACGAGGTAATGACTGGGAGGCTCATGCGAACCCCCACCCATGTGCTAGCACCGGTGCTCACTGAGGGTCAGCTCCAAGAGATAAGCAGGGACAAGTTCGCCCAGACTCTCTTGGAGCGCCTGAAACAGGTTTATGAGCAGGCGGCTGGGAACATGGGAAGGCAGCATCAGGGCAATCGCTTGTTGCTGGAACCCCGCAAAACGCGGGAGTGGGAAGTGGGAGACCAGGTCATGGTCAGAAACTACGCCAGAGTAGGGAGTCTGGAACCACTGTATATGGGACCCTACAACATTGTAGACAAGGCGAGTCCCATGGTTTACGCCGTAAAAGTACCACGGCGCACTAAGTGGTTCCACATAAACCAATGCAAACTGTACCAGCCAGGTGCGCAAGGGAAAACTACAGGGGTAAATCCCGCCAATGGGAAAGCACAGCCCCAGGTAGGACCACAAGGCACACAGGCAGGCATAGCAGCTTGCATCAGGGGAAGGGACATCCCGGACGATCATGCAGCGTTTTTCTGGAATTGGGGGTTAGATGAGGAAGAATTCAGGGTACCCGGGTCAGATGAGGATAGTGCAGATGAGAATAGTGATGACGACGGGTGGTTTCTGAGGAACGGTCTGGAGGGAATGGGGGCTGTAGGTAGAGATCCACACAGGGTGGACACACGAGCTGCAGGTCCCGAAGACAGGAGGGAGGAGCTAGAGGAGGCAGGGCCAGCCGCTATGGGAGCACAGAGAGTACCGGTGTGGCTCCCAGAGATGTGGCCGCCCGCTTTGAACGTCCAGTCCTCGGGGGAAGCAGAGATCACGAGTGAAGGGCCGCCTGCTGGGCCGAGCAGGGCGGAGCCACAAACTGCAAGCCCCGAGGTTAGGGAGGCGGAGTCAGCGGAGGCGGAGCCAGCGACTGTGATGGAACCCCAGGTCATCCCGATGGAAGTCTCGGAACCCGGTCCGTCCGTCACGGAACCCCCGCCCATAGCAACTCCCCGTAGGTCAAGTAGAGAACCCCAGCCCAGGAGGATGTGGTCATGTCCCAGACTGCCCCAAGGCGAAAATTTAAGGTTAAGATAACCCAGATACAGGCCGGCCACATCGCAGCAGCAACAGGCTGCGGCAGATCAGAGGGAAGGGTCAGTGCAGCAACAGGCTGCGGCAGATCAGAGGGAAGGGTCAGTGCCCTCCCACCGTCGGGAAGAGCTCGCAGCAGCCTTCTCAGAATTTAAAGGGGCCGCCCTGAGAACGGGCGGCACTGTAAAGTTATTAGTTTTAAGTTTTAAGTTCATAGTTCAAGGTTAAGTTTATAGTTTTTTTAATAAGGTTAAGTTTGTAGTGTTTTTAACAGAAAACGATAAAATGATGGGAGCTTTAAAGATAGGTTTAGTTAAAGTTTATTCAGCGAACGTTGAAGTTTACGTGAGGCGAGGTCAGGGGACCCGCTCACCCTTCACAGAAGCCAGAGACTCTTGCGAGGCTGGCTACCTCATTCTATCTGATCACAGGAACCAAGGAAGGATGGAACGAATTCTAGTATTGCTCGTGGCAATCGGATGTGGATTGGCCTATCGAGGCCGCACCAAGGATGTCGTGGTGTTTGGATGTTCCGGGGACACGGCCCCCATCGCGGTGGATGGGACCGGAAGACGGGAGGCAGAGGAAACCAGCACCTATTTCCACAAGGGAAGGTGGCCAGGATGGCTGGGAACGAACTCAACGGAGTATTCTAGCACATCGGGGTTTGCCTACAAAGAGACTTCTTTACTGTGCCCCAAAGTAAGGATCATCGCACCCAGGCTCAGCGTCACCGTCGGCAAACGGATTTGTTTGACTTGTAGTGGGAAGGTCCCATTGAGCCGATGGTGGTGGCTGCGAAAGCTGAGCAACACTATGAGGAACTCTTCGGTCGAGTGGGAACGACTGGGTAATAATACCCATCGGACAATTACGGGGACAGACGGACAAGTGAAAGTCTGTTGGGACAAATGGTGGGAACCGGATGAGGGAATTTATGTATGTATGTGGGGGTCAAAGTACGTTTGCCCCAAAGGCATCTCCATATTTTTCATTAATCAATGGCAGGATAACGGACAGGGGATGAGGTGGGATGCGAGCACCAGGGGGTGCGGAGCCCCATTCTCCCCGATCCCAGTAAATGCCACTGAGCTCATTACGCGCCCACGCAAAGCCCCGCCCACGATTCCGGTGGTTCTGGCTGAGGAAGAAGGGAGCCCTAAAACTAGTAAGGTGCCCGGGAATGGTTTGGTACTGGTCCCCACAGACCAGATACTATTTCAGGGGGTACATTACGCGGTGGCCTCGGTGATTTTAAATCTCACCGAGGTGCGGTTACCAGAGTGGTGCCCCAAAAAGACGGAACAGTTGTATCAGGTCCTGTTGACCAAGATGTTCAGACAATTTTACGAATTCGATTTCGCGGAAATTGATAAAACAAGTTTGTACACCGCACCACAGGAAGTTTTGAATCAAGCAGGGAGGCAAAGAAGGGGTTTGGTGAACGATGCGTTCACCGCTTTTAACACAGGTACATCTGTGGTCAACGCTCTAGACAGTGTGGAGCTGCAGACCCAGATCAATGGTTTAAAGACACAACTAAAAGACATTCTAACAGATGAGAATAAAGTGGTAGGGTCAGGTTTACACGAGGACCAAGCCATGACTCTCCATTTAAAGGAAATTATAGCAGAGTTGGAAAAACATGCAAAGACGGTAAATGCCCTGATTAGGGAAGATCGGAATGCATCCGATCAAGCTGCGCAGAACGAGGTGTGCGTGCTTTACGGTGCGTGGTTACTGGGCGAGGGCCGCAGTAATTTGGAGGATTTAAAACAAGGTTTGGTTCCGTCCTGGATAAATAACAAACACCTGCGGGCGCTCCACCCTTTTCAGAACGCATTAAGTCCGTGCCAGCTCAGGCTAGCTTCAGAAGCTTACCCAGTCCCCGTGGACTGCGGACGTTCAAACCATACTATTATGGGTATAGTGTTACGTATGCCGGTTTTGGGCGACACAGCAAAGCCCGCCCCGGTGTATCGGGTAGAGAACATTGGTGTCATTCAGGGGGGAGCCCACATTCGTTATGCAGCGGTTCCACCTTACGTCATCCGCTGGGAGCAAACGATGACAGGTACAGATCTCTCTGGTTGTCGTGGCAGGGGAGCACACATAATACTGTGCCCCCAGCACTTGAATGCCTTTTTAACACCACAGTGCGGGTTCAGAACGACTGGCGCCAAGTCCATGAATTGCACCATGGAGGCAATGGCACAAGATCATGTGCCTCCGCAGGTAGCATACATCGGGGGTGGAACATATTGTGTTACCACTGCAGCGCAACACTACCAGCATGGAAACCGTAGCTGGTGTCCGGTGAGTGACAGCAGTTTCTGTTTTAAACCCAGGGCGGAAGTTCAAGTAGCACAACAGCGAATTATCCCAATCCCTGAACCATCCACTGTTCATCTCACAGTAAAAGAGAATTTCACCGACTTGCAGCGATTCGTCGCGCATTTTGGATACCTCATTCCCCCTCTCCCTGAACACCTCACCAAACTTTTAAAAGCCGTCGCGGTGTCACAGAAACATTTTTACACATTAGAACAGAAAACTGTCGAAATAGGAACAGACATTTTGGATATAGTAGTTCCACCGTGGTGGAATCTGTTCACTAATATTGAAGTGCCTTCATGGATCAGAATAGCCTCCCACATTTTAGTCGTATGCCAAGTGTTTATTGTAGTGTACCTATTGGTCGTACATTGTAAAAGAGACAAGCACCTCACCAAGCATGAAAACACGGGAGAGTGGCGAGAACGTTACGTGCGTGTGCACGATGAAAGCACCGTGTAATCGGAAAATGGCGTCACTCCCGCTCGCCACGTGCGCCGCGGAAGTTTGTACTCGATCATGATTTTCAGAGATTGTAAATACGTTGGGAACTCGACATGTTTTAAGAGTTGGTGTTGATTATTTTGGTGATGGTGTTACAGTTAAAAATGATTGTTTGGTTTCGGGGTTTGTTTTTCCTTTCCCTGAATAAAAGATGAATATACAGGTGATACGAGAGGCATCGGCCTGGTTACGCCGGGAAGGAAAACAAGTGGTGTAAGTTTAAGGGCAAATAATGCCTACGGTGATATAAAATGTAATTTTCTTGGGAAATAAGGACGACACAGAGACCCTAGCTAGGTTAAATTTATGGGATTAATTTGCTGGATTCGGAGAGAAATCGAGATAATATTGCTCACCACTATGATTTTTGATACGATAAGCGGAGTTATTCGCATCAACAGGAGGGACTGTAGAATTCGCAATATATCGCGATTTTATTAATAAGGAGAAAACACAGAGTTTCGTTCAAACAGCTTTTATTTTCAGCAGAATGCTGACAGGTTTAAAGTGGACACAAGCAGCCTGTAAAATGGCCGCCGCACCTCGTGACAGAACATTCTAGACTTTTCAACAGGCAGACAAGATGGCGTTCCAATAAACATTTGTGCAAGATCGATTAAGAGTCAGCACAGTGAAGATAATACACGAGACATTATGGGTTTGCAGTATACACATAGATACTGAAATCGGTCTCCCAGGTACAAAGGAAAGCCATTGTACCGAGTAATCAAGGGCCCATCCAAAAGACATTAATATGTAAAATCCCAACGACTCTACGATGAGAGAGCCGTTAGCAGGTGGTTATACAGGACACTTGGAAGCCCCAAAACCCCTCCAGGGAGAACACCGACCGATTTAACAATGGGAGAAATATTAACAGGTACTCAGACATTTACGAGTAGCCCCGAAACCCATTAAGAACGGAGATCACCCATACAAGACATTTGAGCGCCAGACCCTAAACAAAAGAATGAACATTATAGTTGGGCAGGAAACGGAAGATTTTGCACTATAATTGCAGGCTCCAAACCGTCCATCTCTCTCTTATCATCGTGGCTGCTCCTGTGTACTCGTAGTTGGGCTTCTGCTTGCCTGTTGCCTCTTCTGAAAAGACTGTTGAACTTTCTGATCTGTTCGGATCTACCTCGTGTCGCGTAACGAAGACCTATATTGGTAACCGGTATCGGAACCAAAAGGCCCGAGAAGAGATGAGATGAGATGAGATGAGAAGAGAGGAAGACCATATCCATCGCCACGGTCAGTAAATCCCGACCGCGCCTGTAGGTCGATTAGCCAAGTTTTCCTTGCCAGGAAGACTTCTTCGAACTTGCAACGAAACATATCGCATCGATGATATAACTGGAATGTGAAAACCACCAATACAGATCTTCATCACAGCAGACGTTCCAGCCTGCTAGCCGGAGCAGCAGAAGCAAGTAAACAAGTGGGACCAGGAGATCTCCTGACCGACACGTGGGTGCTGCGGTGAAAAACATCCGATCAGCTATTCGGAATTTCTCCGAGTTATCACGAGTGGTGAGCATGAGTCTCGAGATCCTACGAATCTAGTTTAGGATAGATATTGATAGGGGAGGGTTTAAGGATTAAGGATATTTGTAATGTGTGCCCCTATTTACTTTGTGCCGTTCGTTCCTCGTTTCCCTAAGATCGACTATATAACTGTTTGTAAGATTGTACTGTCATTAATCTGTGCTTATGACATGTATTTCATAATCTTAAGTATCATGCAATAAAGATTTTCCATTTCGTACCATTCAAACCGAGTCTACAGGAGTTTCATCTCCATTACTGCTCTCGCATCTAAGTCCAGTGTCTAGAACCGTAAGGGAGAGTGATTCGAACCACTCACAGGTGTGTCTAGTGTTCCCAGACTGGCTGGAGACCAGAACAGGCAACAAGGCCTAGACCCGCACTGACATACAGGCTGCACAGAGCCGCGTGAATCTCACAGGCTGCGAGACACGCAGGGTCAGAATCCCTTACACCCGTGATGGTGATCAGGGAACTCAACAAAGAGCGGCTTTTGATCATTGCGTCTTACTTTTATGTACATCTTAGCTCTGAACTGCAGGCACTAACTGAGCTATCGGGGGAACAATATGCATACCTGTTCTCCTGATAAGATGCACTTTTCTTCAAATCCAGTCCAGTAACAAATGCGTTATAAAACCGAGAGATGATCATCTATTTCATCTTATCCAATAAGGAATTTAGGAGATAATTCTCCACCCAGAGAGTGGTCACAAAGTGGAACATGGCACCACATGTGGTAGTTGATGCTGATAAGGTCGAAGCATTTAAAGGGAAAGTATTTTGCAACATGAGGGAGAAAGAAATATGAGGATATGCTGATAGTGTCAGATAGGGCAACACGGTGGCATAGTGGTTAGCACTGGTGCCTCATAGCGCCAGGGACCCGGGTTCGAATCTGGCCTCGGTGTGACTGTCTGTGTGGAGTTTGCACCTTCTCCCCGTGTCTGAGTGGGTTTCCTCCGGGTGCTCCGGTTTCCACCCACAGTCCAAAAATGTGCGGGTTAGGTTGATTTGGCTATGATAAATTGACCCTTAGTGTTAGGGGGGGATTAAATATGTGGGGTTACGGGGATAGGATTGGGTATGTTAGGTGGAATTAAATACGTGGGGTTACGGGGATAGGGTGGGATATGTGTCGGTGCAGGCTCGATGAGCCGAGTTGGCCTCTATCTGTACTGTGGGGATTCAGTGTGAGAAAGCAGGGACAGGGTACAGGATTTGGATGATCAGCCATGATCTTATTGAATGGCCTTCTCCTGCTCCTTGTTTCTATGAATCATGGTCGGGGAGTATAAACAACGGCAGAGGCCTGTTGTGGAGAATGGCCTGTCTCTGTGCTGTAAATTCCATGTAACTCTATTTAATTTCAGGCTGATGTTCACAGTGACAGTAAATGCTGTTAATGGAAGCCTGTGGTTTCAGCTCAGAAGCGCTTCACCTCGGACAGAGAGTAATTTAACCCCTGACAGTCTGAGCAGTGCATCGGAACCAAGAATATGTTTAAGCTCATTGAAAAAAATACATTGTGGCAATTTTTATAATACACTTTCAATCGAACAATTAATTTATTCTTGGATAAGCCACCAACATGTGTGGTGCAGTAGCAGAATGCAACTACTTTCTGTCATTTATTATTATAATTCAAATCAATTCAAGTTACTTAAAATATAAAACATCATTTCACATTGCACTAGAATCTGCTAATCTATAACAATGGGTATTTTTTTTCGGGAGATCATACACAAACAATGGGATAAATCGAAGGAAACTATCAGCCACAATGCAGTTTTGCAAGAGATAGACAGTAAACGAAGAGATTGATGGTTCATTATTTCAGTTGTTTTCAGGACTTAAAGGGAGTTAGAGTCAGCTATTTACAAAAATATGTTCAAGGCGAAGGTGGTGTTTTTCTTAGACAAACTAAACAGGAGAAGAACATGTGTGTGGATAAGTGATATATTGTGGAAAGATTCAGAATCAGAGCTCGTGAAGGCGGAGCCTCAGAAGAATTCAAAAGTTGGGATACGGGGAATTGCTGAATGTAGCAGAGGCAACTGAACGGATGGTCCTAATCATAGTGACTTCCGTTCTGTAGAGAGACTACAGAAATTAGGACGTTTCTCCTTAGAGCTTAGAGCTTTAAGAGGAGATTCATCAGAATGGTACCAGGCCTGATCAATTTCAGTTCTGCGGACAGATTAGAGAAACTGCGATTTTTCTCCTTAGAACAGGGAATGTTAATCGGAGAATTACCAGTGTGGTAACAGGGAAATGGACTTCAGTTACAAGGAGAGAAGAGAGAAGCTGTTGTTGTTCTCCTTAGAGCAAAGAAGGTTAAGCAGAGATTTACCTGAAATGCACCGGGGATGAGGGGCTTCAATTACATGGAGAGATTAGAGAAGCTGGTTAGGATCTCCTTGGATCAGGGAAGGTTACGTGGAGATTAGACAGCATGGTACCAGGGAAATGACTTCAGTTATGAGGAGAGATGAGAGAAGCTTGGGCTGTCCAGGTGCAACCTGCGTGGAACAAAAAAGAGTATTAAAATTCCAATTAGCAAATAATATGATAATATTTCAGGCTGAAGTTAACAGTGACGTAAAATGCTTACACAGACAACTTGTGGTTTCACTCGGAAGTGCTTCATCTCGGATATGAGGAGTTTAGCGGCTACACTGTAAGTGCATCAGAACCAAGACTGAGGCTAAACATATTGAATGAAAATGCTTTGTGGCAATCTCTCTGATACGTGTTACGCTGTATAATTAGTTAATTCATTGATTACCACCACAGGTGGAATCGTGGAATCATAGAAGCAGTGCAGGACGTCATTAGGCCCATCGTGCCTGTGCTGGCTCTTTAACAGTCCAATCAAATTAGTCCCTCTCATATGAGTTTTCCTTATAGCCCTGCAAGTTTTTCACTTTGAATCATTTACCAATTTCATTTTAACAGTTACAATTAGAGGTGCACTAACAGACTGACTCTCAGACATTCAAGTATTAATAAAATTGAATTAAAGTCGTTGAATGCAATTATGTAGGGCCCTAGTGAGACCGCACCTAGAAATTTATGCAGTTTTGATCACCTTACCTAACGAAGGATATGCTTGCCATAGAGGGAGTGCAAAGATGGTTCAATAGACTGATTCCTTGAATGGGGGGATTGTCCTCTGAGGACTGATTGAGTAGTCTAGCCCCATATTCTCTAGAGTTTAGAAGAAAGAGAGTTGATCTCATTGAAATATACAAAATTCTTCCAGGGCTTGACAGCTTAGATGCAGGGAGGATGCTTCCTCTGGCTGGGGAGTCTAGAATCGGAGGTCACATTCTCAGAATAAGGGGTCGGCCATTTAGGACTGAGACGAGGAGAAATGTCTTCACTCAGAGGGTGTTGAATCTTTGGAATGCTCTACCCCAGAGGGCTGTGGAGGCTCAGTTGTGTATTTTCAAGCCTGTGATCGGTAGTTTTTGGATATTAAGGGAATCAAGGGTATGGGGAAGGTGGAGTTGTGCTCAAAGAACAGCCATGGTCATATTTAATGGCGGATCAGTCTGGAAGGGCAGAATAGCCTTCTCCTGCTCCAATTTCTTATCTTTTAAAATACATGGAGAGATAATATTTCAATTAACATTTCCTAAACTTTAAATTTAGCGGGATTATATATAAACGCAATGGAAGAAACAAAAGGATTAAACGCCTATTAACACTGTATTGTGCTGCAAATCTAGCTGTGCATTGAAATCAATGTAGATTGTTTCTAAGGTCGAAGATCAGCCACGATCTTGTTAAATGGCAGATCAGGCTGGAAGGGCAGGATGTCCTACTCCTGCTCTTATTTCATATGTTCTTATGTTCTTAAATTACATGGAGAGATAATAATCCACTTTACAGCTCGTAATCATTAAATTTATGGGAATTATATACAAACACAATGGAAGAAATAGAAGGATATAAACCGCCTATTAACCCTGTATTGTGCTGCAAATGTAACTGCTCAATGAAATCAATGTAGTTTGTTTCTGAGTCCAAATAATTTAAACTGTTTAAACGAATTTCAAACAACAAGAATTACATTTCATTTGGACGTAAATTAAATCCATGTGCTTTAAATTCATAATTTCTTTCATCTGAATATCAAGTCAGCTTGGATCATGGTTGGAAATGTAGTAAATTTGAAATGGTAGTAATCAGTGAGGGGGATAGCAGCAGACTTCCGGAGGAGAGAGACAGACTGGTGAAAATGGCAGGTACTTTGCAGCTGACGTTTAATGCAGAGATATTTGAAGTGATACAATTTGTGCTGACAATGTATAGGAAATTATAAAATGTTACAGGGCGATCAGAAACAGAGCGCACATACACAAGTCTTTAAAGGTTACAGGACAAGTAGATCTATGGGTTAAAACAAGCTTTAAGAAATTTTGCTTTAATAGTAGAGACATAATGTACAGAAGGAAGGAGGTTATGCTAACACAATTCTAAATCACAGGTTAGGCCTCAGCTGGAGCATTGTGTCCAATTCTGGCCACCACACATTAGGAATGAACTCATGACCTTGTAAACGGTGCAGAGGAAATTTACCAGAAAGGTAGGAGGATTGACAGAATTCCGTTATGTGGAGAGACTAGTGAAGCTGAGGTTGTTCACATTATGGTAGGGAAGGTTAAGGGAAGTTTTACCAGAATGGTACCAGGGTTGATGTACTTCTGTTATGTGGAGAGGCTGGAGAAGCTGGGATTGTTCAATTTATGGCAGAGAAGGTTAAGGGAAGATATAGCAGAATGGTAACAGGGATGATGGACTTCAGTTATGTGGGTAGGCTGGAGAAGCTGGGATTTTCACCTTATGGCAGAGAAGTTTAAGTGAAGATTTACCAGAATCTTACCAGGGATGATGGACTTCAGTTATGTGGAGATGATGGAGAAGCTGGGATTGTCTCCTTGGTACAAACCAAGCATGTGCCCATAAGGAGGAAAGTTGGGGCTTCAAAGGCTGGAGCGCCTGGATGAGAAATTGAATAGAGTTTAAAATAAACAGAGAAACAGAAACATAGAACATAGCAAAATAGGAACGGGGGTCGGCCATTCGACTCATCGAGCCTGGTCCACCATTCAAGATGATCATGGCTGATCCTCTAAATCAATACCATATTCCCGCTCTCTGTCCATATCTCTTGATGCCTTTTGTGTCTAGAAATCTATCTATCTCCTTCTTAAATATATTCAGTGACTTGGACTCCACAGCCTTCCGTGGTAGACAATTCCACAGGTTCACCACCCTCTGAGTGAAGAAAATGTATCCTCATCTCACTCCTAAATGTTTCACCCCGTATCCTGAGACTGTGACCCCTCCTTTCGAACTACCCAGAAATGGGATACATCCTCTTTGCATCCAGTCTGTCTAACCCTGCCAGAATTGTATACGTTTCCATGAGATTCCCTCTCATTCTTCTAAACTCTAGTGAATACATGCATATTCGACCCAATCTCTCCTCATAAGACAGACCTGACATGCCAGGAATCAGTCTGATGAACCTACGCTGTACTCCCTCTATGGCAAGTATATCCTTTCTTAGGTAAGGAGACCAAACTGCACACAGTACTCCAGGAGTGTTCTCACCAATGCCCTGTATAACTGCAGTAATCATCCTTGCTCCTGTACTCAAATCCTCTTGCAATGAAGGCCAAAATACAATTTGCCTTCCGAAATGCTTGCTGCAGATGCATGTCTGTTTTAAGTGACTGGTGTACAAGGAGACCCAGATCCCTTTGGACATCAACATTTCCCAATCTATCACCATTTAAGTATTACTCTGCCTTTCTGGTTTTTTTCTACCGCAGTGGATAACTTCACATTGATCCGCGTTATACTGCATCTCACTCATTCAACTTGTCTAAATCGACTTGAAGCCTCTTGGCATCCTGCTCACAACTCACCCTCCCACCTATTTCCCTGTCGTCAGCAAACTTGGAAATATTACATTTGGTTCCCTCATGCAAATAATTGATATATATTGTGAATAGCTGGGGCCCAAGCACTGATCCCTGCGATACACCACTATTCACCGCCTGCCACCCGGAAATAAACCCATTTATTTCTAATCTCTGTTTCATGTCCGTTAACTAATTTTTAATCCATGCTAGTACGTTACCCCCAATCCCATGTGCTTTAATTTTGCACACTAACCTCTTATGTGGGACTATATCAAAGTCCTTCTAAAAATCCAAATATACCACATCCACTGGTCGTCCCTTATCTATTCTACAAGTTACATCCTCAAAAAATCCAGTAGGTTTGTCAAATACGAATTCCCTTTCATAAATCCATGTTGACTCTTTCGAATCCCATTGATATTTTCTAAGTGTCCTGTTATCACATCCTTTATAATAGACTCTAGCATTTTCCACACTATTGATGTTCGGCTAACCGTCTGTGGTTCCCAGTTTTCTCTCGCCCTCCTTTTTTTAATATTGGGGTTATATTAGCCACCCTCAAAACTGCAGGAACTGTTCCATAATCTATGTAAGATGACAACCAATGCATCCACTATTTCCATTGCTACCTCTTTAATACTCTGGGATGATGATTATCAGGCCCTGGTGATTTTTCGGCTTTCGGTTCAATTAATTTCTCCAGCTATATTTTTTAATAATTCTAATTTCCTTTAATTCCTCCTGCTCACTAGACACTTGGTTCCCTACCATTTCTGAGAAGTTATTTGTGACCTCTTCCTTGAAGACAGAAACAAAGTATTTGGTTAATTGCCCAGTCCTTTCCTTGTTCTCCATTATATATTCTCCCGATTCTGAATGTAAAGGAACTACATTTGTCTTCAATATTTACATACTTTTAGAACTTTTATGTTCCTTTCAAGTTTACACTCATACTCTATTTTTCCCCTCTTAATCAATTGTTTGGTCCTTTTTAGCTGAATTCTAAACTGCTCCCAATCCTCATGCTTGCTACTTTTTCTTGCAACTTTATAGCACTCCTCTTTGGACCTAATACAATCCTTAATTTCTTTTGTTAGCAATGGTAAGGCTGCTTTTCCTTTTTTGTTTTTGTGCCAGAAAGGAATGTATAACTGTTGCAGTTAATGATTTCATTTATTTAAAGTTAGCCATTGCCTATCCACCGTCATGCCTTTTAATGAAGCTCTCCAACCTATCATAGCCAACTTTCTCCTCATACTTTCGTAGTTTCCTTCGTTTAGATTTAGGACCCTGGTTTCGTATTGGGCTACTTAACTTTCCATCTAAATGAAGAATTCTCTCATGTTATCTTCACTCTTCCCTAAAGGACCACGCACAACAAGATTATTAATTATCAAACTTCTCATTGCACAGGAAAAGCAGGCTTATGACAAATGTCAATTGCAGAATACAGCAGAGCACCAGGGAGATTGCAGGCAGAAATTGACAAACGGTATAATAAGAGCAAAGGGAGCGTATGAAAACAGTTTAGTTGATAACATAAATCTTTTGTTAACATTAAAGGAATGTTGGGGCGATTAATGTCAAAAGATGAAACATTCTTGTGGAGGTAGAGTGCATGACTGAGTGACTGAATTAATAGTTTGTCTCTTTCTTCACATAGGAAGAGGATGAAGTTAATGTTGCAGTAGATCTACTGGATAGGATAAAATAGATAGCAAGGATGTGAAAAATAAGTTGGCGTTAATTACATTAACAAGTCACCCGACCATATGGGATGTATCCTACATTGCTGAGGGAAGTGGTGGAGGATATAGCTGCAGTTCTGAGCACAATAATACAAACCTCCTTGGAAATGGGAGTGCTGCCAGATGACTGAATGATTGCAAATGTCACATGACTGTTCAAAAAAGGGGAGAGGTGTATAGTTGTTAACGGCAGACTAATCAGTCTACTTTCAGTGGTGGGAAAACTACTGGAGATTATTGTCTCGGAGAATATAAATTCTGACTTACAGAAGCATGCTTTAACATGGGACAGTCATCTTGAATTTTTTAAAGAGAAGTTGTGTTTTACTAACGTGATTTAGTTTTTTGAAGAAATAACAATAAGGGATGATGAAATCCGTGCAGTAGATTTTGTAAATCTGGAATTTCAATTAAGTACCACATAACAGACTCACTCGCAATGTACAAGCCCCTGGTATTATTTGAACCGTGATACATCGATTACGTAATTGGCTAAGGTATGCGAGACAGAGAGTAGAGGTGAACGGATGTTTTACTGATTGTGTGGAAATACACAGTTGTCTCCCCCAAGGGTCGGTATTAAGACCATTGATTTTCTAAGTTATATGTAAATGAATTGGATTTGTGTATAAGGATTAAAATTTAAAATTTTGCATTTGATGCAAAATTTGGCAACGTTGTAAAAAGTGAGCAGGATAGCAGCAGACTTCAGGAGGATATAGTCAGAGTGGTGAAATGGACAGACATTTGCCAGATGCAATTTACTCGGCTAGCTGTGCAATGAAGCACCTTTTGAGAAACAACTTGGCGAGGCAGTTTAATATAAATGAAAATAACTTCAACGGGTAAAACAGCAAAAGGGAACGGGGGAATATACTATCAAATCATTCATGTTAGCAGGGCAAGTACTTAAGGCAGTTAAGAACGTGTACGGGATAATTGGCTTTGAAAAAAAGGCATTGAATACAACAACAAGGAAGTTATGCTGAATATTTACAAATCACTGGGCTCAACTGGAATACTGTCTACAATTCTAAGCACCGTACTTTAGGAATGATGTCAGGTGCTTCGGGAGGTTACAGAGAAGGATTCCAGGAAAATGCTAGGCATGAATGCCGTCCATTGGAGAAGCTGCAATTGCTCTGATTACAACAAAACATGCTAATGGGAGACAAAAAGAGTTATTGGCAATAATATGGGGCTTTGATACAGCAAGGAGCGATAAACTGTCGGCAAGTAATGTTCAAAGATTTCAGATAATTGGCAAAAGGCCCAGAGGGGTATTGAGGTAACATTATTTGACACAGAAGGTTGTGAAGATCTGGAACACACCACCTGAACGGGTATTGGAATCAGATTCGACAGCAACTTACATAAGGTCATTGTACATGTACTTGAAGAGCACTAATTTCCAGGTTTATATTTTAAAAGCTCGAAACTTGAACTAAATGTCCTTCCTCTGCACTGTAAGATTCAATGACTCTAACTAAATAAGGTCTATTGAGATGAACATGTGTAAACACTTGCAATAATCCATGGCTAGGATCAAGATGTGCCTTTGCCTTAAAGATACAAAACACCATGGGATAGTCAGAGTGTGAAGGGCTTAGAGGGTTCAAAATTCTTAAAGTGCATCCAGGGGAGCTTTTTGAGCCAGCATGTAGAAAGTCCTACAAGGGAGGGGGCGGTACTGGACCTAATTCTAGGGAATGTGGCCGGCCAAGTGGAAGAAGTGCTAGTACGGTGAGATTTAAGGTGGTCATGGAAAAGGACAGGGATGGGCCGGAAATAAAGGTTCTAAATTGGGGGAAGGCCGATTTTAATAAGATAACCCTGATAAGTGCGAGGTGATTCATTTTGGTAGGGCAAATTTGAATAAGAATTACAGGGTCAACGGCAGGGTTCTGAGGAACGTGGAGGAACAGAGGGATCTGGGGGTTCATATCCACAGATCTCTGAAGGTTGCCACTCAAGTGAATAGAGCAGTAAAGAAGGCCTATAGTGTGTTGGCGTTTATTAACAGAGGGTTTGAGTTTAAGAACCGTGAGGTTATGCTGCAACTGTACAGGACCTTGGTGAGACCACATTTGGAATATTGTGTGCAGTTCTGGTCACCTCACTATAGGAAGGACGTGGAAGCATTGGAAAGAGTGCAAAGGAGATTTACCAGGATGCTGCCTGGTTTGGGGGGGAGGTCTTATGAGGAAAGATTGAGGGAGTTGGGGCTTTTCTCTTTAGAGCGGAAGAGGATGAGAGGCGACTTAATAGAGGTTTTTAAGATGATGAGGGGGATAGATAGAGTGGATGTTCAGAGACTATTTCCTCGGGTAGAGGCAGCTGTTAAAAGGGGGCATAACTATAAGGTGCATGGGGGGAGATATAGAAGGGATGTCCGAGGTAGATTCTTTACTCAGAGAGTGGTTGGGGTGTGGAATGGACTGCCTGCTGTGATAGTGCAGTCGGACACTTTAGGAACTTTCAAGCGGTTATTGGATAAGCACATGGAGCACACCAGAGTGATAGAGAGTGTGATAGCTTGATCTTGGTCTCGGACAATGCTCGGCACAACATCGAGGGCCGAAGGGCCTGTACTCTGCTGTACTGTTCTATGTTCTATGTTCTATAAGGCAGGATCTGGCCAAATTGGACTGGGATCCGCTGCTTGTCGGAAAATCCACATCGGAGCAAGGGGGTTCTTTCAGAAGGGAGATTGAGATCATACAATGTCAGCATGTTCCCGTAAAGGTCAAGGGTGGTTCCAAAAACCCCAGGGAACCTTGGATGTCAGGGGATATACGAGAATGGATTAGGGAAAAAAGGAGGGCTTTTGGCAGATACAAAATGCTAAAGACGAAGGGAGTACAAAAAGTGCAGGGGGATACTTAAAAAATAAATTAGGAGATCAAAGAGGGGCCATGAAATAACACTGGCGAGCAAAATAAAGGAACATCCTAAGATGTTTTATAAGTATATTAAGGGTAAGAGGATAACTAGGGAAAAAATAGGGCCCGTTAGGGACAAAAGTGGCAATCTGTGTGTGGAGCCAGAAGATGTAGGTGGGGTTCTAAATTAATTTTTTGCATCTGTTTTCACTATGGAGAAGGGCGATGCAGACATAAAATTAGGGCAGGGGGACTGTGATATACTCGAACATTTTAACATCGAGAGGGAGGAGGTATTGGCGGTTTTAGCAGGTCTAAAAATGGATAAATCCCAGGTCCGGACGAAATGTATCCCAGGCTGCTGTGTGAGGCAAAGGACGAGATTGCGGGGGCTCTAACACATATATTCAGAACCTCTCTGGCCACAGGGGATGTGCCAGAGGACTGGAGAACCGCTAATGTAGTACCGTTATTCAGGAAAGGGAGTAGGGAAAAATCGGGGAACTACAGGCCAGTGAGCCTAACATCAGTGGTAGGAAAATTATTGAAAAAAATTCTGAGGGACGAAATCAGTCTCCACTTGGAGAGGCAAGGATTAATCAGGGTTAGCCAACATGGCTTTGTCAAGGGAAGATTATGTCTGACAAATTTGATTGAATTTTTTGAGGGGTGACTAGGGGTGTGGATGAGGGTAACGCAGTGGATGTAGTATCCATGGATTTCGATAAAGTCCCGCACAGGAGATTGGTCAAGAAGGTAAGAGCCCATGGAATCCAGGGTGCCTTGGCACATTGGATACAAAACTGGCTCAGTGGCAGAAGGCAGAGCGTGATGGCCTTAGGTTGTTTTTGTGACTGGAAGCCTGTGGCCAGTGGGGTACCACAGGGATCGGTGCTGGGTCCCTTGCTCTTTGTAGTCTACATTAACGACTTGGATATGAATTTAAAAGGTATGATCAGTAAATTCGCGGATGATACAAAAATTGGTAGAGTGTAAATAGCGAGGAGGGTAGCCTTAGTCGGCAGGACGATATAGATGGGTTGGTCAGATGGGTGGAACAGTTGCAAATGGAATTTAATCCGGAAAAGTGCGAGGTGATGCACTTTGGAGGGACTAACAAGGCAAGGGAATACACAATGAATGGTAAGAACCTAGGCAAGGCGGAGGATCAGAGGGATCTTGGTGTGCAAGTACACAGATCCCTGAAGGCGGCGGAACAGGTGGATAAGGTGGTAAAAAGGCATATGGGATGCTTTCATTCATTAGCCGAGGCATAGAATATAAGAGCAAGAAGGTTATGATGGAGCTGTATAAAACACTGGTAAGGCCACATCTGGAATACTGTGTGTATTTCTGCTCGCCACACTACAGGAAGGATGTGATAGCTTTGGAGAGGGTGCAGAGGAGATTCACCAGAATGTTACCCGGGCTGGAGTGCTTCAGCTATGAAGAGAGACTGGGCAGATATGGTTTGTTTTCCTCGGTGCAGAGGAGGCTGAGGGGGGACATGATTGATGTGTACAAAATTATGAGGTGCATAGATAAGATGGATACTAAGGAGCTGTTTCCCTTAGTAGAGGGGTCTATAACAAGGGGTCATAGATTCAAGGTAAAGGGGGGGAGGTTTAGAAGGGATTTGAGAAATAACTTTTTCACCCAGAGGGTGGTTGAAGTCTGGAACTCACTGCCTGAAAGGGTTGTGGAGGCAAGAACCCTCAGAACATTCAAAAAGCATTTGGATCAGCACTTGAAATGCCATAGCATACAAGGCTACGGACCAAATGCTGGAATATGGGATTAGATTAGACAGGGCTTGATGGCCGGCGCGGACACGGTGGGCCGAAGGGCCTCTATCTGTGCTTTATAACTCTATGACTCTATGACTCTATGACCATTAAATGATGCACAGATACACAAATGGTCCATTTTGTGACTGAATGAAACCATAACTGAAAGACAAAGGAGAGCATCAGGCTAGTTTGTGAGTGAAAAAAATCTGTGCACGTTTACAGACCACCACATGCGACCATACCACGGAACAGAATGGCAAGGCTCTCGTGGAAACTCCATTTTGGAATGGATGGAGTTAGTAACGGTGAGAGCTAAGATTGAAAACATTGGTGTTTAAGATTTAAATTCTGTTCACCAAAAGCAGCTGCAGCACTGTCTTGCTTGAAGAACATCAGTCTCCGCCCACTGTGGAGATTTTATCTCAGTGAAATGGTCAGCTCTAGCAGAATGAATGTGGAAGTGGAATTAAAATACATTTCTAGATCTGTGAGCTGCCTGAATTATTCAGCAGAAAGATTTAGTTTTACAGACAGTACACACAGCTCAAATGTATCAAAAAGCGCATTAAATTGAGATGCAAGATGGAAAAGAAAATGACAAATAAGCAAACAAAGGGAAAATGATCAGTTCTGCAGAGAACAGTAGCAACAGTTATGTGTGAAAACGGAAGGCAGCGGTTTCAACTCGCAGGAGCTTTACTTCAAAGAAAGAGAAACTAAGCTGCTCACAGCAAGAGCGGTGTCTCAGAAACAACGGCAGAGCTAAAAATATATTGACTGTAATATCCACTGACTGTGAATATTTTTCTCCTCCTCTTTCTCTCTCCAAACCTCCTGAATCATAGAATCATAGAAGCGTATGGCACAGAAGCAGATCATTCGGCCCACCGTGTCTGTACCAGCCGGAAATTATGTTTCTTTGCTCAATGGACACATTCCTGTTCTGTTCAGCAAATTACCATGTATTACAGAACCGACAGAAGAACATTAAGTTCAAGTAAACATCTTTGTGAAACCTCAAACCTAATCAGCTGATATTGTGCATTATCAGACTTGAACTTAACAGTCTTATTTCAATTACTCTAATCTTTACAACGAGGCCACACGGTAACGATCAGCAGCGGGCACTCTCTCTACTTCTCCCTACGGCCTAAATTCCCCACCTCTCCCGAAATCTAATGCCAGTTGCACTGTCTCAATGTTACCCACGGAGAATTCAGCACAAGCATATTTCCGCTCCGACAGCTTTTCAATTCAGAGAACTCCACACCAAACTAAGAATTGCTTTCAGCTACTGAGCTACCGGAGATCGGTGACCGTCGGGCTCAGTCCCTCTCTCCCGCTTACATTTGCTCACTCAGAAAATTCACAGAAGCGGAACCCAGTAATTGAGTTATAAAATTGTTCACGACTCACCAAACAGCATTAACAAGGCGGTTCTGTCCATGTTCTAGTATCAGATACTTTGAGACATGAGAGCTGTAAGGAACTGTGACTGAGTCTCTTGCTCCGCGTCGCAGAAGATCATACCCGGAACCCTTGAGAGAAGAACTGCAGAAACAGAGAATGGAAGGAAGTGAGAAGATCCCTACAATTAAAGAAACAGCACTGAGTTTTGTACAAGCTGGAATGCAACATGGATTGGATCGTTGCAAGTTCCACCGTGACAACATTTGAATACTAGACAATAATCACCGCAAACACAAATCAGGAGGGTTGAAAAACGAGCCGCCAAATCGCTACCGCCCGTTTTCCACCCGGCGGTGTGATAATACACCCCATACAGTTTACGATCATTCTCGGCCCAGAAGGACATTGATTATCCAGTTGTCTTTTTACGACCTCCCGCTTGTTTCTTGATCATTTTTCTGCCGCCAGCCCATCAATTACCCCTATTTAAGATTCAGTTTCCTAACCTGTTACATTGGGATTATGAACTCATCACCTCTGGGCAGCTGGTTGTCTGGGATTGACAATACACAATACACACATGATTGCCTCTAAAATCATAGAATCATAGAAAAAATACGACACAGAAGGAGGCCATTCGGCCCAACCTGTCCGTATTGGTTTGAAAAGAGCTACCCAAGCCTCATCCCACCTACCAGCACTAGGTCCGTAGCCCTGTAGGTTACGGCTCTTCAAGTGCACATCCAAGTACTTTTTAAATGTGATGAGGGTCTCTGCCTCTTCCACCCTTTCAGGCAGTGCGTTCATGACCTCCACCACCCTCTGCGTTAAAATGCATTCCTCAACTACCCTCTAATCCTTCTACCAACTAGTTTAGATCTGTGCCCAAGGGTTCTGTACCCCTCTCCCAGACACTTCCTCCTTACTCTGAACTCATCTACAGTTTTATCAGACCTGCATTCTTTGGGTGCTGTTGCCTGCAACATCAGCCTGCATCATAAATCGGAGCACCACAATTTAGGAAGGACGTGATGGCTTTGGAGAGGGTACTGAAGATATTTACCATTAAGGTTCCAGCATAAGCAATTGCAGTTTCGTGGATAGATTGGAGAAGCTTTTATTAATTCGTTCATGGGATATGGGCATCGCTGGTTTTGCCCATATCAAATTGCCCTTGAGAAGCTGGTGGTGAGCCGCCTTCTTAAACCGCTGCAGTCCGTGTGGTGAATGTATTCCCACAGGGCTGTTAGGAAGGGAGTTCCAGGATTTAGACACAGCGACGATGAACGAACGGCGACATACTTCCAAGTCTGGTTGGAGCGTAACTTGGAGGGGAACTTGCAGGTGATGCCGTTCCTATGCGCCTGCTACCCTTGTCATTCTAGGTGGTCGAGTTTGCATGTTTTGGAGTAGCTACCGAGAAAGCTTTGGCGCGTTGCTGCCGTGATCTTGTAGATGGTGCACACTGCAGACACGATGCACCAGTGGTGGAGGGAGTGAATAATTAAGGTGGAGGATGGGGTGCCAATAAAACGGGCAGCTTTGTCCTGGATGTTGTCGAGCTTCTTGAATGTTGTTTGACCTGCACTCATCAAGTTAGGTGGAGAGCAATCTATTACACTCCTGACCTGTGCCTTGTAAATGGTGGAACGGCTTTGGGGAGTCAGGAGGTGAGACAATGGCCGCAGAATACCCAGCCACTGACCTTCTCTGAACAAGTTGGACTACTTCTCCCTCGGGCAGAGAAGGCAAAGAGGAGTTTTGATAGAGGAGTTTAAAAACTTGAATGGTTTAAAATAGAGTAAATGAAGATAAACTGTTTCCAATGGCTGAAGGATCGATAACCTTACGGCAAAGATTTAAACTGATTGCCAAAAGACTCAGAGGACAAATTATTTTTGACGCAGCGAGTGGTTAGGATTTGGAATGCACTACCTGATAGGGTGGTGTGTCTAGTTTCAATAGCAGCCTCCAAACGGGCATTGGCAAATGCTTGAAGGAGAAACATCTGCAGGGATGTGGAAAAGCAGCCGGAGAATGAGTAAAACGGTTTGCTCTTCGAAAGAGACTCGATGGGACGATTGGCTGTATTATTCTATGAGTCCATGATTGTGTGGTTCCAGGAGTTGGCGAGTTAAAACTGGTGTTCTCAGAGAACAAACCAAAGGTGATCGCATGCCTGCGGATGAAAGCGCCAAAGGGAAGCATGTAAATGAGGAAGAAGAGAGAGCTAGGATAGATCCTTGGGAGGCATCGTAGGTAACGGTGCTTTGGGGTGGAGGAGGGGAAGAGAAACCATTGCTGGAGATTCTTTGTCTCTGATCAGATATGTAAACGTGGAAACAAGCAAGGTGAGTCCGACCAAAAGAGAGGCCCATGTCAGAGGAATGAAGAGGAGACAGATTGGAGGAGAGGACGGAGAGTGTGGAGCTTATAAATTCAAGTTTGAAGATTTCAGTGCCAGATTGGCTGAGGCAGGGACAGTGGGTGGCGATGTTATTGTGGCGGATAAAGGCGTCTCTTGTGATGGAGAGCAGATATGCTCGGAATCTCAGGTCAGGGACGAATACGGATCAGAGGTTACAAATCCTCATAGTCAGTCTGGTATAACTGGTATGCAGGAGGATGGAATCGGCGGCATGTGTTTGGAATTTGAGGTGGGTCCAGAAGGTGTAGGCTTCGGTCTGTAGATGATGTCACAAAGGGCAGCATGTAGATGAGGGAGAGGAGGAGCAAGAATGGAAAGTTCAGAGACTCGAGAGTTAACGGTGCTGGTGTGGGAAGAGAAGTCATTGCTGGAGATGCTTAGCTACAATCATTTCGGTAAGACTGTAACTAAGTGAGGGCAGTCCCACCATAAGAACCAAGTGTCATAGGATTGGAGAGATCACTGGTGGGTTTGATGCAGGTTTGAAGGAGAGGGTGGAGTTGGCGAGGGGTGAATCAATGGAGGAACTTAAATCAAGGATGCGAATTTTAAATTTATGTTATTGGCAGACTGAGAGACAATGAGGCTCAGTGAGGGCGAGGATGATGGGCGAGCGGGACTTTGAGGTTTGGACATGGACAGCAGAGTTTGGGACCGGTTGACATTGATGGAAGGTGGAGGTTGGATGGCCGTCCAATAGTGAACTGGAGGAATGGAGACAGGAGGTGGCCCAGTTCTAATTTTACTTGAGCCCTTAGCCAATGTAGAAAAAACAGGTAAATATCTGCAGTAAAATAGCAGAGAGGAATGTCAATGGGACACTTTCGTTGTCTGTCCCCTAATATCACCCACAGTAATTTCTAGGCTCCAATCCTGAACGTGGCCTTTAACTGTCCCTGTGTCAGGGATTGACACTTCACATTTTAACTGGGAAACGGCAGGGACAGAGTGAAATGGCTCTGCCTGTGTCCCTGGGTTCTTTCTACACTGGGGATACATTGGTGATATTTAAAATGAATTCACAGGAGGGAACGTGGTCAATACACTTACATGAAAGCTGTAAATGAAACCGCTCATTATTGTTGGATCAGTCCTGTATTGGGAGACATCTCAGCGTTATTCCCGAGAGAGGTCTGATTAAGAAAATGTCCTTGAGATGTTTGTGTTTTATCCACCACATTATTTACATCGGAGTCGAAGCTGCTGATGTAATGTGTTTGTTCAAGGGACTGTAACTAATAGTAATTATCAGGGGTATAACCGTGTCATTGGAGACTTCTCCACTGTATAAATAAGGGCCCATTGGAATATATTAGCTCAGAGTGCCTGCCGGAGCTTGGGTTGCACTCCAACAGAAGTCGCCGCTTCTCACAGAAATGGGATATCCAGTAATCTATCAGATAGAAGACATTTACTATCCTGTTCTTGCAGCCGTTGGAGTTACTGTTAAGCAATTATCGTTGCTAATAATTATATAGATCGCTGTTAACTGTGCTGCTGCACTTGGTAATGATTTACTCGCCGCCCGTTCACTTCAACCAGTGGAAGAATGGAAGGTCCGGTTTTCCTGCTCTTTCGTTCTATTAACAGTTGCATTATATCTGTAATGATATTTGTATATCCAACCCTGGCATTGTTACTGAAATCATTTCTGTACTGAATGAATTGGAATCAGGAGTCTGGGCTAAGAGCAGGTATCATCCCATCAGTATCTGTTAACAGTTTCATGCTGTGAATTAAACTTTCCTGGAATATTTTTTGGTAAAGGTTTTTTCAGTGATTGATATTGAGACAGCTCCCGGTCTCAGTTTTACAAGGGGGCATCGCAATCTCCTCTCTTCCCAATAAAATTTCAGAGATTAATTAAGATTTCAATGTGTGTATTTGTTATAACTTTTGTGAAATATTATTTCACTGTGTGTGTATCTGACGCCGCTTCAGAGGTCTGGCGACTGAACAGCGGTTGATAAGGACTCTTTCACATCTCCTTCTCTGCTTCAGTGTGGATGGATTCACTGACTGTCACTGGACTACATTGAAAAATTAAATGTTTTGAGGTTATGTTGTATCAGTTTGCACTGTATCTGTTGGAATCATGAGCCCTTCTATTGATCTGGAGTTTATAAGTCGCAGCGGTGATGTTGACGTTTTGTTACTTGAACAATCGCGCCATCTAACGCAGCACTTTATAAGTTCCGCACTCATGAAGACGGTCTCAATCGGGATCTTGGGTTTATGTCACGATACATGACGTGATCCGGACTCGAGTCGTCGTTAGCTTGTTCACAGATGTGATTCCCAGTAAAAAAGTAAAAATTTTCCCAGTAAAAAAGTAAAAATTTTTTTTAAAGCTTTTCGTTTTACATACAGACGGCAGCTTTTGACACGTTAGAACCCCTGCGACTACACCTCATTGTTTCAGTTGTATCTTGCTATGTCTTTGATGTGGTACCTTCCTGGCTGACTTAATTAACTTTATCACACCTCGGCAGATAGTCAGCATGATTTAATTTATTGGTCTGCAATTGTAAAGTACACATGCTTTGTTTTCTATCTATATATGCTTTGGAGATTCTGTATCTAATTTACTTCACCTGAGGAAGGAGCAAATCGATAGCTCCGAAAGCTTGTGATTTCAAATAAAACTGTTGGACTATAACCTGGTGTTGTGCGACCTCTCAACTTTATAAATACAGCAGAGCGTCTTCAATTATTGTGAGTTCTGCCTGGAAGAGACGTTCGATTCTGTTTATTGCGTGCATTGCAGATGAGCGGAAAAGTGTAAGAGTACAAGAGGAGATTTGGATCATCTGTAGAGACATTTAATTAGTCACAGAGACTTCACCATTGAACAAACTGACTCTGAGAATAGGATCACTGAACACGGTGCTGGTTGAGAAGAATGCAGTCGTAGGATATTACGATTGAATCGGATATCAAAATGAGATTTGGCGGAGAGAGCACAGACAGTGCAGAAAGATAGAGGAGCGATAGAGAAAGAGAGCGGGAGAAGGCAAGCGAGAAGGAAATGTTTGAGTGCGAGTGAGAGAGAGAGCTACTGAAACTTCGAGTACAAATACAATTAGATGTGACTTCAGGGTGTTATTATGATGTGGTCAGATTGGATGAGAATTTACTTCTGTTCCCATTTCCCTGTGTTTGTCCATGAGATCTTCAGTCAGTGTTGGTGAATATTCTTTTCATTACTTTATAACTTATATATGCACACAATACAAGTGTATTTGAAATATAGCTTCCATGATTTATTGATCATAATGAATTATTAGAATAATGGATTTTAAAATCTGTGCATCAGCTGAATTCAATAAAAATGAGTTTTGTGTAACGGATATATTTGAATTTGAATTTGATGTAACTGAATGTGCTGAGTAAATTTATTCACCACATTTTATACCCAAGGAGCTGACACCAGTAAACACAGAAATTAATGTTAGAATATATTAATTGCGTTCTTTTACTGGTACCTTAATTGCTTCTAACGCTCTGCTGCATTCTCATCCTGTGAATGCCAGTCTCTCCTTCCCCTGCATTGAATCCCTTCCAGTGGATCCGATGCTAAATCGATTCATATTTTTTTACCGATTACCCAATTAATTAACAATTATAGTGTTTAAAACATTTCTCTGCCCGGAAGCGCTGCCAGATCCATGAATCAGTTTCAATCGTTCCATGCAACAACAAAGCTGGAAATGTCAGCCCAGATCCTGTCAAACTCCTGCTTTAGCTCTATGTCTGATCAGTAATTTATCTGCTTCCTTTTCTCTCTCTTACAGTTAACTTGGTGGCGATTGTGATCCTGTCCCGAGGAAAGTGCGGTCTCTCCAAATGTATTACTCGCTACCTGGTGGGAATGGCAGCGGCTGATCTCTTCGTCGTTATAACTGATCCCATACTGAAGTGGTATGGTCAGATTTATTTCCCATATTCATTCCTGAACATTACTCCCCTGTGTAGTTTTATTTACTTCCTGATTTTTGCAAACACCACGGTTTCTGTTTGGCTCACAGTCGGTTTCACCTTTGATCGATATGTGGCAATTTGTTTTGAGAAGCTGAAAACTCAATATTGCATCGAGAAAACGGCGGCTGTGGTTATCGGAACAGTGAGTGTGCTGGGCTGTTTAGAATCTGTCCCCTGGTACTTCAAATATGAAGCTGACTATATAAATGACAATGTTCACTGGCATTGTGTCACTAAACCGAGTTTCTATACTTCCCCGCTATGGGCAGCTTTTGAGTTGTTTCACCTCATTTTAACCCCTTGTGTTCCGTTCTTTCTGATTTTGCTTCTTAATGCTCTGACGGTCAGATGTATTTTAGTTTCCAGTAGAGTCCGCAAGGGACTCCGGGGCCGCAGCGATGGAGAGAATCCCAAGGACCCAGAGATGGAGAACCGAAGGAAATCCATCGTTTTACTCTTCAGTATATCCGGCAGTTTTATATTGTTATGGGCGACATTGGTTTTGTATAACATTTACCGGCGCGTTGCAGATATTCGTTTTTATTACTCCACCACCGACCCACTTTATATCATAGAACAGACATCAGTAATGCTGCAGCTTCTCAGTTCCTGCACAAACACGTGTATTTATGTCGTGACCCAGACTAAATTCAGAGAGGAGCTGAAGAACGCGGTGAAATGCCCATTCAAACTAATTGTCAGATTAGTTAAATCATAGAAAGAGCTGAAGGGTTTCAAGCACTAGAACTGAAACTCATTTCATAATCCATTCCCTACACTCCCCTATGGGCCGAGGATACATTTTATATTAGCAGCACAGAGCC
Source organism: Squalus acanthias (assembly GCA_030390025.1). Classification (NCBI taxonomy): domain Eukaryota; kingdom Metazoa; phylum Chordata; class Chondrichthyes; order Squaliformes; family Squalidae; genus Squalus; species Squalus acanthias. The sequence continues at coordinate 9,161,287 of CM059442.1, read as the reverse complement.
CTGACATGATCTTAAATCTGAATCGGATGTTGTATTTTGATGAAAGTGAATGTGATTTCAGAGCGTAGAGTGGCAGAGAACACAAGTTAATGGCTCAAAAATTAGTGCCTCTACGCAAGAGTACGCCCTGTGTACTCTCGCGTATTCTGTCTCCAATTGCCGGTTTTCTGCATGCACTGCGCATGCGCTGAAAACCGGCACTTGGTGATTTCAAAAGGGGGCGGTTCCTAAGTGCTTTGAACGCGCAGGTGAGCATGGAAGATTTTACACATAAAGAAAGGAGGCGTAAGACCCTCTTTTAACAAGGTAAGTAGTTAATTAAGTATTATTTTGAATTTTTTTCAACAGGTATATCTCTTTTAGAGACTTTAAAGAAAGGTAAGTTTATTTTTATAACTATTTAAAAGATTATCAATTTTTTCAAAAATTTAATTTTTTGTTTAAAGTGGTTAATTTATTTCACTATAAATATTTTATTAATGCGATGGTTTTTTAAAAAAATTAATTGACGTTTAGCTGTTCTTTTGTGGGGGTATAGATTCATAGCTTTCACAGCAGTTGTTGTGAAAACTATGAATGAAAGATGGTGTGCTGCCATTGGCTCTAACTGAATCACGTGATCCCACAGCTCGCACGAATTAACTGCGCCTGTGGGATACGCAAGCACTGCCCAGCTGCTGTCCAGAACATCAAGTTCGTGCGAGCTGGGAATGAAAAAGCCGGCGCGCAGTGAGAGTTTGCGGGGAAGCCTTACCCCCGCACGAAGGCTCCCTCACTAATTTTTGGGCCAATGAAAGAGACCAGTCGAAATATGTAAAGAAGCATAGATTAAGAGATGTAGATGTTGAATTGGACAGAGGTAAACAGAGAGGAAACGGAATAGAGAGAGAGAGAGGGAGAGAGGGAGAAATTAAAGGGTTTGAAACATTGAAAAGGCAGAGAGAGAAACCGGCAAAAGCTGTCGTGGAGAAAAATATAAAGAGAAAAATATAATGAAGAAAAAATACACGTGGGAAAACCATACAGAGAAAGGCACATGTGTGTGTGTATATATATATCTATCTGTACAAAAAATACAGCAAACTTATATCTCAGATTAAGAGAGAGAGGGTGTTTATTGAACAAGAGAAAGTTCAGAGAAATTATTAAACAAATGGACAAAGAAACTGAGAGAGGCAGAGGGAAATTAAAGAAGAATAATACAGACACACAGGGGAGATTACAAAGAAAGATACGTTGAACAAATGTTATGTTTTTGCCTTCACAGTAGAAGACACAAATAACTTATTGGAAATTGTGGGGAACCAAGAGTGTAATGAGAGTGAGGAGTTTAAAGTAATTAATATTAGTAAAGAAAAAGTACTGGAGAAAATAACGTGACTAAAAGACGACAAATCCCCTGGACCTGCTGGCCTACATCCTAGGGTTTAAAAGAGGTGGCTGCAGAGATATTGGATGCATTAGTTTTGAACTTCCAGAAATCCCGAGATTCTTGAAAGATCCCCATGGATTGTAACGTAGCAAATTTCACCAGACTGCAAAAGAGAGGATTGAGAGAGAAAACAGTAAACTGCAGGCCAGTTGGCTTGACATCAGTAGTGGGAAAATGCGAGAATCTATTATTAAGGACGTGGCAACAGGGTACTTTGAAAGTGACAATGTGATACATAGAAACATAGAAGATGGGAGCAGGAGTAGGCCATTCGGCCCCTGGAGCCTGTTCCGCCATTAAATGAGATCATGGCTGATCATCCAAATTCAGTACCTTATCCCTTGATCCTTTTAGCCTTAAGAAATATATCTAACTCCTTCTTGAATATAACTAATGAATTGTCCTCAACTGCCATCTGTGGTAGAGAATTCCACAGGTTCACCACGCTCTGGGTGAAGAAATAACTCCTCATCTATATCCTAAATGGCTTACCCCTTATTCTTAGTCTGTGACCCGTGGCTCTGGAGTCCCCCGCCATCGGGACATCCTTCCTGCATATAGTCTGTCTAGTTCTGTCAGAATTTTATAAGTTTCAAGGAGATCCCCTCTCATTCATTTAAACTCCAGCGAATATAAGCCTAATCGAACCAATCTCTCTTCATACGTCATTCCTGCTATCCCAGGTATCAGTCTGGTCAAGCTTCGCTGCACTCCCTCCATGGCAAGAACATCCTTCCTTAGATAAGGCGACCAAAACTGCACACAATACTCAAGGTGCGGTCTCACCAAAGCCCTGTACAACTGCAGCAAGACATCCTTGCTCATGTACTCGAATCGTCTCGCAAGGACGGCCAACATACCATTTGCCTTATTAACCGCCTGCTGCACCTGCATGCTTACCATCAGCGACTGGTGCACAAGGACAGCCGGGTCTCGTTGCACTTCCCCCTTTCCCAAACTATTGCCGTTCAGATAATAATCTGTCTTCCTCTTTTTACCACCAAAGTGGATAGCCTCGCATTTATCCACATTATACTGCATCTGCTATGCATCTGGCCAATCGCCCAACCTGTCCAAATCATACTGCAATTTCTCTGCATCCTCCTCACAGCACACACGCCCACCCAGCTTTGTTTCGTCTGCAAACTTGGAGCTATTACATCTCGTTCCCTCGTCTAGATCATTAATATATATTGAGAATAGCTGGGGTCTTAGCACCGATCCCTGCGGTACCCCACCTGCCACTGCCTGCCACTCGGAAAAAAGAACCGTTTATTTCAAATCTTTGCATCCTATCTGCCAACCAGTTCTCTATCCAAGTCAGTACCTTAACCCTAATCGCATGTGCTTTAACTTTTCACGCTAATCTCTTATGCGGGACCATATCGAATCCCTTCTGAAAGTCAAAATACTCCACAACCACTGGTACTCCCTTATCTATTCTACCAGTTACATCCTCAAAAAGTTCCAGTAGATCAGTCAAGCATGATTTACCCTTTGCAAATCCATTTTGACTTTGTCCGATCCTGTCACTGCTTTCTAAGTGCTCTGCTATTACATCTTTTATAATGGACTCTAGCATTTTCCCCACTATCGATGTCCGGCTTCCCGTTTTCTGTCTATCAATTTTTTTTAAATAGTAGGGTTATATTAGCTACCCTCCGATCCATGGGAACTGTTCCAGAATCGATAGAATTTTGTAACATGACCAGCAATGCATCCACTATTTCTAGGGCCACTTCCTTAAGTACCCAAGGATGTAGATTATCAGGCCCTTGGGATTCATCGGCCTTCAATCCCGTCAATTTCCCAAACACCATTTCACTTCAAATACTGATGTCATTCAGTTCCTTCCTCTCATTAGACCCAATGTTCCCCGACACCTGTGGGAGTTTATTCGTGCCCTCCTTTTGAAGACAGAACCAAAGTATGTATTTAATTGCTACACCGTTTCTTTGTTCCCCATTATAAATTCCCCTGATTCTGACTGCACGGGACTTACGCTTGACTTCACAAATATTTTTCTCTTCTCATATTTATAGAAGCTTTTAAAAGCAGTTTTTATGTTCCCTAAAGCTTACTCTCATGCTCTATTTTCCCCCTCTTAATTAATCCCTTTGTCCTTCTTTGCTGAATCCTAAACTGCTCCCAATCCTCAGGTTTGCTGCTTTTTCTGGCCAATTTATATGTCTTCTCCGTGGATATTATGCTATCTCTAATGTCCCTTGTTAGCCCACAGTTCATCAGCTTTTTTCTTTTATTTTTATGCCAAATAGGGATGAGCAATTTCTGTAGTTCATCCATGCGATCTTTAAATGTTTGCCATTGCCTATCCACCGTCAACCCTTGAAGTAACGTTCCCCATTCCATCCTAGCCAACTCGCGCCTCATACCATCGCAGCTTCCTTTATTTAAATTCAGGACCCTAGTCTTTGAGTCAACTAATTCACTCTCCATTTTAATAAAGAATTCTATCATATTATGATCGCTCCTCCCGAAGGGGTCTCGCACAACAAGATTGCTCATTAATCCTTTCTCATTACGTAATACAAAGACTAAGATGGCCTGATCTCTAGTTGGTTCCTCGACATATTGGTCCAGGAAACTATCCCATAGAGACTCCAGGAACTCCTCCTCCACAGTATTGTTACTAATTTTGGTTAGCCCAATCTATATGTAGATTAAAGTCTCCAAAGATAATGCTGTGCCCTTATTGCAAGCGGATCTAACGCCCCGTTTAATGCCATCCCCAAACTTAGCATTACTGTTTGGGGATCTGTATACAACTCGCACTAACGTTTTCTGCCACTTCTTATTTCTCAACCCTACCAATACAGATTCCACATCATCAGAGCTAATATCCTTCCTTACTATTGTGTTAATCTCCTCTTTAACCAGCAATGCTACCCAACCACCTTTTCCATTTTGCCTGTCCTTCCTGAATATTGAATACACCTGCATGTTGTGTTCCCAGCCTTGGTCACCCTGGAGCCATGCCTCCATAGTCCGAATTATATCATATCCGTTTACATCTATTTTCGCAGCTAATACATCCACCTTATTACGAATGCACCTCGCTTTAAGACACAAAGCCTTCAGCCTTGTTTTTTTAACATTATTTTAGAATTATTATTTACTGTAGCCCTTTTTGAGTTACACCCTTGATTTCTCTGCCTTCCACTTTTGCTTTTCTCCTTCCTGTCTTTTGTTTGTATCCTTGCTTCCATTTCCTCTGTCTCCCTGCACAGCTTCCCAACCCCCTGCCATTTTAGTTTAAACCCTCCCCAACAGCACTAGCAAACACTCCCCCTAGGTCATCGGCCCCGGTCCTTGTCAGTTGCAAACCGTCCAGTTTGTACTGATCCCACCTTCCCCATAACCGATTCCAATGTCCCAGGAATTTTAATTCCACCCCCTTTGACCTTTGCTCTAGCCACGTATTCAGCTGAAATATCCTTCTATTTCTACACTGACTAGCACGTGGCACTGGTAGCAATCCTGAGATTGCTACCTTTGAGGTACTATTTTTTAATTTAACTCCGAACTCCCTATATACAGCTTTTAGGGCCTCATCCCGTGTGTTACTATATCGTTGGTACCTATATGTACCACGACAACTGGTTGTTCACTCTCCTCCTCCAGAATGCCCTGCAGCCCCCCAGCTCCCCCACGAGACATCCTTGACCCTTGCACCAGGGAGGCAACTGGAGTCTCGTTTGCGGCCGCAGAAACGCCTATCTATTCCCCTTACATTACAATCCCCTATCACTATAGCTCTCCCGCACTTTTTCCTCCCGTCCTATGCAGCAGAACCATGGTGCCAGGATGTTGGTTGCTGCAGCCTTCCCCCGATAAGCCATCTCCACCAACATTAACCAAAGCGGCATATCTCTTTGAGAGAGGGATGGCCACAGGAGACACATGCACTAACTGCCTGCGCCTACTACTCTGCCTGGCGGTAACCCATTCCCTTCCTGCCTGTGCAGCCTTTACCTGCGGTGTGACCAACTCATCAAATGTGCTATCCACGACATCCTCAGCATCGCGAATGCTCCAGTATGTATCCATTGCAGCACCAGCGCCGCAATGCGGTCTGCCAGTAGCTGCAGCTGGATACACTTCCTGCACACATAATCGCCAGGGACACAGGAAGTGTCCCTGATTTCCCACATAGTGCAGGAGGTGCATGCCACGAGGCCGAGCTTTGCTGCCATGACTTATCCTTTAATTAATTTAAATTAAAATGCATCAAATCAATGCCACTAATTACACTACAATTAAGTTATATACTCAAGGGCCCTTGTCTACCAGCACTCCCCGCTACACAACAGAGACGTTAGAAACAATAACCACAAAAATTTAAACCTTCTGAACTTTATAAACTATTAACCTTCACTGTCAAACAATAGAGTAGTATAAGTACTCACCCAATCAGCTGCTTCCTTTTGCCCGCATCACTTTTTGAATCGTGACGTGCCTCTGGAACGCCGCCGCCGATCTGCGAGATTAATGAGCCTCTGAGGAAAAAAGCCCTCGAAAGTGCGTTTAAATACTCACTGCATTGCCACTCTCCTGCTGCTCCCGACACCGGCCTCTGAGGAAAAAAAGCACTCGAAAGTGAGTCTAAATACTCACTGCATTGCCACTGTCCTGCTGCTCCCGACACCGGCCTCTGAGGAAAAAAGCACTCGAAAGTGAGTTTAAATACTCACTGCATTGCCACTGTCCTGCTGCTCCCGACACCGGCCTCTGAGCAATAAAGCCCAAGAAAGTGAGATTAAATACTCAGTGCATTGCCGCTCTCCTGCTGCCCCCGACACCGGCCTCTGAGGAAACAAGTCCGTGAAAGTGAGTTAAAATAGTCACTGTATTGCCGCTCTCCTGCTGCTCCCGACACCGGCCTCTGAGGAAACAAGTCCGTGAAAGTGAGTTAAAATAGTCACTGTATTGCTGTCTCCTGCTGCTCCCGACACCGGCCTCTGAGGAAACAAGCCCGTGAAAGTGAGTTAAAGAAGTCACTGTATTGCCTCTCTCCTGCTGCTGCCGACACCGGCCTCTGAGGAAACAAGTCCGTGAAAGTGAGATAAAATAGTCACTGTATTGCTGCTATCCTGCTGCTCCCGACACCGGCCTCTGAGGAATAAAGCCGACGAAAGTGAGTTCAAATGCTGACTGTACTGCCGCTCTCTGAATAGTCAGAAACAACACGGTTTTATGAACTTGAAATCGTGTTTGACAAACCTATTAGAATTTGTTTTAGTGTATAACTAGGAAGATAGATAATGGGAATCCAGTGGATGTTGTATATTAGCCTTTATTGCAAGAGGCTTGATGTTTAAGAATAAATAATTAATGCTTCAATTATATTGGGTTTTGGTGATACCACGCCTGAAGTTCTGTGTTCATTTTTAGTCACCACACCTGAGGAAGAATATAGTTGCCTCAGAGGAGTTGCAACAAAGATTCACTGAACTGATTCCTGGAAAAAAAGAAGGCTGTCCTATGATGGGAGTTTGAGTAGAATGTCCTTATATTCTCTGGAGGTATAGATTAATGAGAGATGATCTCACTGAAAAGTATAAAATTCTTTGAGTGCTAAATAGGGGAGATGCTGAGAGACTATTTCCCATGGCTAGAGTGCCTAGAACTCGGGGTCACAGTCTCAGGATAACAGGTCTGTCATTTAGGAATGAAATTAGGAGAAATGTCTTCACTGAGAGGGTGGTGAATCTTAGGAATTCTTACCCCAGAGATTTGTGATGCTCAGTTGTTCAGTTTATTCAAGACTGAGATCGGTAGATTTTGGGTTATTAAGGGAATCAAGGGATATATGGATAGGGCGGGAAAGTGGATTTGATGCCGAAGTTCAGCGAAGGTCTTACTAAATGACAGAGCAGGCTCAAGGGCCCGTATGACCTATTCCTGCTCCTAGTTTTAATGAACGCATGTTATTATGTTATTATAGAAAAAATATGAGAATCAAGGAGAAATAGAGACACAGAAAGAAACAGAACAGGAGAGCGACAATACCAAACGAGAAAAGTGAGATGACAAAGAAAGAGGCGGCTATTTTCTAGTCTACAAATGTGCAATGTAATTAATAAAAAATGAATTTGTACAGTGCCTTTTTTATTAATATATCTCAAAACACTTTCAATCATGAATTACTTCTGCAGTCTGGCGACGTTATGTTGGTAAATGTTTTAATGAATATAACTGACGTAAGGATACTACTGGGCACTTGATCCAAGCGTAAACCAAAGCTTTAATCAACTGGTTTTCAACATGGAGATCTAGTTGTGTCCTTCGCTAGTTCCTGTTGAGGAATGTCCTAAACAAGCTGGGCCCATGCCCGAGTATTTATACTCTCCCTGGACAGCGCCACCAGCAGGCCGCCCAGTATTACTTCATACATGAATGACAAGTTTAATCTCAATAACTACTTGATATGTGTCTGAACAAATGCAAATAGTGTCTTTATATTGATTTACAAATTTCGCATTTTAGGGTTAAGTATTTTATTGCAATCAATGATAATGTTCGAGAAATGTGCAATAATTTGTAAGGCATTTACGTAAGATGCGATCAACTAATTAAAGTTCATCGTAAATTCAAGTAAATAAAAGTTGAAGAAGAAGGGAGAAACGGGGACATTGAGCTAGAACAGAGAGAGTTAGAAAGAGAGAAAAGGAGAAACAGAAGAGAAAAATAAAGGCACAAATGGTAAATGGAAAAACAGGACACAGAGACAATAATGCACAGAGTGATGGAGAAAAATTAGTTACTAAGAGAGAGAGAAAAGCACAAAGGATGACCTGAAGAGACAGAACACAAAAAGGCACACAAAAATAGAGATCAAATGAGAATAAAAGAGAAGCGAGAGAGAAAGATACCGAGGTTAAATGGAGAGATGTAACACAGACAGAAAGACATGCAAGAGATGGAGAAAAATAGACAGAAAAGAGAAAAAGCGAAATATAATATAAGTCAGAGAGAGATGAGAGATAGAAAGAGAGACACAGCTAGTAAAAGAAAGAACGATATAGACAAAGCAGAAAGAAACAACATGAGTGACAAAAATATGGTACAGAAAAGCTGAGATGAAAAGGCAAACGGAAATAAGGAGTAAAAAGGAAGAGAGAGACACACACAGACACGGAGACAGTCAGAGGCAGACATAAAGAGATAGAAAGAGTTGTAGACGGGGTGGAAAGTTAAAAAAAGAACAGAGACAGAGAGGTGAGAACGTGTCAGAGTGAGAGTGAGAGAAATGGAAAGAGGAGACAAAGAAGGCAGAGACAGAGAGAGGAGCAATGAAGTAATTGGTAAATGAAGCAGAGGTGAGACGAGTGTAATTTTTTTATACAGCGAGGTGTGGGGGAGGTGTTATGATCTGGAATGCACTGCCTGAAAGAATGGTGGAAGCAGATTCAATAGTAAAATACAAAAGGTACTTGGATACTTTATCTAAGAAGAGAACATTGTAGGGCTATGGGGAAAGAGCGATTTGGCGAGTTCTTTCAAAGGGCCGGCACAGGCATAATGGGCCGAATGGCCATATCTATTCACTAAGATTTTATGAAAACATGAAGCAACATAGAGATACAGAGTGAGACAGAGTGAAAGAGAAAGTAAAGGGTGACATAAAAAGAGAAATAAAACCTCGATAGACAGAAATTAAAAGATAATTGAAGTATTACGATTGAAAAAGACTGAGATTGATGCATATACACAGAGAGACAGAGACAATGAAAGATAGACAGATACAAATAGAAACAGAGCGGTGGAGACAGGAATGAGATTAACAAACATAAACCACGAGATAATACTTTTCAAACTTTCATTGTAATCAGCCTATAGTGTTTGAACGCAGACCAGCAGAACAGCAGCAGATGAAGCAGGCGGGTCAGTTATTGTGTTTTCTGGGATAACACAGTTTTTGGTTTAATTGTGACAGTTCTAAAGGTGATGCCTGGAGGCTGCACAATGTAGTCACTGAGTCTTGTGTAACTGTCCCTGCACATCACTAAGAGCAGGAGTTTTCTCAGCTGGTCTGTATTATGTCTAACTTGCCCAATGACCTGCTCTATTCTGTACTCAATCAAAATGCACTGATTCCGCTGTGTTACTAAACTGGACAGTGTTCCTCAGCACTATAACAACAAGCAAAACACTGCCAAATATGAAATAAAGCCCAGAAAATGCTGGAAAAATACAACAGGTCAGGGAAAATAAAGTCTATCTTTTCGGGTGTGGACAATTGTCTTCCCAATTGAAACATTGAGACACAGACAGAACTAGTAATCCCTATATATAATTAAATGTGTTCGTGTTTGTTTGTATTGATATATTTAAAAATTACAAACACAGGAAGGGACTTTGAGTCGAGGGGGTAACAGATTATCTCAGTCAATGACCCCATACAGTAAAATAGAAAAAGAAGGACTTCCAAAGAGAAAGAGATCATAAGAAAAAAATAATGAGGAGCAGGAGTAGACCATACCGCCCTTCGAGACTGCTCCGCTATTCAATATTATCATTGCTGACCTTCGACCGCAACTCCAATTTCCCGCCCGCTCCCCATGTCCCACGTATCCGCTAGTGTCCAAAATTCCATCTGAAAAGTTGGAGCTCTCTGGTTGACTAATGATATGGAGATGAAAATGAAACAGAGAAAGGAAGTTTATGATAAACGTCAGGCTCACAATTCAGTAGAGAAACAAGCTGAATACAAAAAGTGCAGAAAAAACTGAAAAAGGAAATAAGAGGGGAAAAGAGAGTGTTTGAGCATAGATCAGCTGGTAGCATAGAAGGGGACCCAAAAATATTTTATAAACACATAACTAGTAAAAGCGAAGTGAAAGGAAGGGTGGGGCCGATTACAGACAAAAACGGAGGGCACGTATCTGTTTTCAATACATAAGAGGATGCTGCGAATGCCACACTAAAGGATGAGGTAGAACAGCAACTGGATAGGAAAAATCGATAAAGAGGAGGTACTTACAATGTTGGCAGCGCTCAAATTACAAAAGTCACCCGGTGCGGATAGGATGCATCCTAGGTTGCTGAGGGAAGTAAAAATGGAAATTGTGGAGGTTCTGGCCACAATATTCCAAACCTCTTTGTGGTGCCAAAGGACTGGAAGATTGCAATTGTTAGATACATGTTAAAAAGTGCAGAGCGATAAGCACGGCAATTACAGGCCAGGCAGCCTAACGTTAATGGTGGGGTAAATTTTAGAGACATTATTCAGGGACAAAACTAATTGGCAATTGGAAACAATATGGGCTAATAAATGAAAACCAGCACTTATTTGTTAAAGGCGAATCGTGTTTGACTAATTGATTGAGTTATTTGATGAAGACACGCAAAAGGTTGAGGAGGGTAGTGCAGTTGATGTTTTATATATGGACTTTCAAAAGGCAATTTTTAATGTACCACATAATAGACTTGTTTGTAAAATTGAACCCATGGGATTAATGGGAAAGTGGCTGCGTGGATAAACAATTGACTAAGGGAGAGAAAGCAGAGCCAAATGGGAAACAGTTGTTTTTTCAGTGTAGAAAAGACTGGTTAGGCCCCATCCCTGGTACCATTCTAATAAATCTCCTCTGCACCCTCTCCAAGGCCTTGATAGCCTTCCTAAAGTGTGGTACCCAGAACTGGACACAATACTCCAGCTGGGGCCGAACCAGTGATTTTTACAGCTTTAGCATAACTTCCTTGATTTTGTGCTCTATACCTCTGTTTATGAAGCCATGGATCCCGTATAATTGTTGAACAACCATCTCAACTTGTCCTTCCAACTTGAAAGATTTGTGTCTGTGAACCCCCATGTCTCGCTGTTCCTGCACCACCATTAAAACTATATCACTAAATAACATAATTATTATTTTTAATTAGAAGGCTTGAGCTGCATTTCCAGAAGTTGTAATTGGGTAAGTAGACAGCCGTGGGAGGATAATTTTGCAGGTTGCTTTTGGGGATGGAGAAGGCGGCGATTGCGGATAAAGGCAAGGGAGGGAGGTGGTCTCTGAGATCGTCAAGCTCTGTTGTAAGATCTCTCGCTGTGTGCCTTGTTCGAAACGTTCCCATTTGTACCTGTGACCTGACTGGCGGAGTGGACGTTCTCGACTGCTGCTGTGACCCTGACTGTTCCTCCGCGGACATCAATGTCTTCACTTCCTGTCTGCCGGGCAGCGAACTTTAACTGTCTGTTAGTGTGTCACTGCATTTGGATCCCGGTTCGACAAAGCCTGGATTTTCAAATTCTCATCTTCGTCATCAAATCCCTACATGGCCAGAACCCTCCCTTTCTCTGTATTCGCCTCCAGCCCGACAATTCTCATCCTCGTGTTGATGAGCGGATGACAATTTTGAAATCGATGTGTTGCCGAACCGGGAGCCATTGTATGTCAGAGAGCACAGGAGGTGAAGGTTGAACGGGATCTGATGCGAGTTAGGATATGGGCAGCAGAGTTTTGGATGAGCTTCAGTTTATGGTGGGTGGAAGAGGTGAGACCGGCCAGGAGAGAGTAGGAATAGTCAAGTCTGGAGGTAACAAAGGCACGGATGAGAGTTTCAGCAGCAGGTGACCTGCGGCAGGGGCGGTGTGGTGTTGATTGGCAATGGTTGACTGCCAGTCTCTCTCTCTTCCTGCCCATTTGTCCGGAGGGAGAATTTGTGTGCGGGTGGAGTGAGGGGGAGGCATCAGTAGAGGATCAAGCGAAAGATAGATCTCGCCTTTTCCCAGCGCCCTCCCTTAGCGACCGGCCAGCGACTGTTCCTTTGAATTGTGGCCGCTGTTGCAACGTGGCAAGACGCGGGCAGCCAATCGGGGCGCTGCGATTTCCCGCGGACCGCAGGCTGGACACGCGGCATGTGGTGAGGGGAGCGTCGGCCGGGGGAGTAGAGCGGGAGAGTCGGGGCGTCTCTCATCAACGCTATTGTTTTCTTGTCTCCCCTGCGCCCCGCATAGGTTCGGGCAGGTGAAGAGATGGTGAGCAGGGGTGTGAGGGGGTGGTGGCTTCCTCTCACCTCGCTGCCCAGAGCCGTGCTGGTTTGAAGGGTCGCCCAAAGCCTACATGGTTGTCATCATCACCGTGGTAACCCGTAACACACTTGACAGAGCTGCGCAATAGAACAGCCTTCCATTTCAACAGCGCCTTTCACAAACGCAGGCCGTCGCAAAGCGTTTCCCTGCCAATGAAGTACTTTGGAAGTGTAGTCACTGTTGTAATGTATGAAATGCGGCAGCCATTTTGCGCACTTAAAGTTCACACAAACTGCAAATGAGATATTAACCAGATCACGTTTTTTGTGATTTGATTGAGGAATAAATAAAACTCACGTCTTTGCTTCGTCCAGTAGCGGCCGGGGGATCTTTTGCGTTCAACCGATATGGCAGATACGTGCAGCTCTCCCTCATTACTGGCACCGAGGAGCGTCGGCCTAGATTATGGAGCCTGATTCCCAGAATATATACATCTAGCTCCGAACATGCAGCCCTCTCTCAGTACTAACACCGGAATGTCAGCCTGCATTATGGGGCTCAAGTCTTAGAGTACATACATCAAACTATCAAACTCCTGCAGTGCAGCGCTCCCTCAATACTGGCACCGGTGAGTGTGGGCCTGGATTATAGGGCTCAATTCCTAGAGTACATACATCTCCCTCCAACAGTGCAGCGCTCTGTCAGTACTGGCACCGGGTGTGGGGGCCTGGATTATGGAGCTGAAGTCCTACAGTATATACATCTCCCTCAGACAGTGCAGCGCTCTCTCATTAATGGCACTGGTGGGTGTGGGCCTGGATTATGGGGCTCGAGTCCTGGAGTATATACATCTCCCTCAGACAGTGCAGCGCTCTCTCATTACTAGCAGTGGGGAGTGTGTGCCTGGACTATGTGGCTAAAGTTCTAGAGTATATACAACTACCACTGACAGTGCAACGCTCTCACAGTACTGGCAGCGGGCAGTGCCGTCCTGGATTATGGTGTTCGAGTCACAGAGTATATATATCTACCACCGACAGTGCAGCACTCCCTCAATGCTAGCACCGGGGAGTGTCGGCCTGGATTATGGGAATCGAATCCCAGAGTATAGTCATTTACCTCCGACAGAGCAGCCCTCCCTCAGTAATTACGTCGGAAAGGGTGGGCCTGGATTACGGGGCTCGAGCCCGAGAGCATGCACATCTACCTCCAATAGTGCTGCGCTCTCTCAGTACTGGCACCTGGGAGTGTCGGCCTGGATTATGGGGCTCAAATCCTAGATTATATACAACTACCTCCGACAGTGCAGCGCTCCATCAGGACTGGCACCGGGGAGTGTGACCCTGGATTATGGAGCTCGAGTCCGAGAGTATATACATCTACCTCCAATAGTGCCGCGCTCTCTCAGTACTGGCACCGGGGAGTGTCGGCCTGGATTTTGGGGCTCAATTCCTAGAGTATATACTTCTGCCTCCGATAGTGCAGCGCTCCCTCAGTGCTGGCATCGGGGAGTGTCGGCCTGGATTATGGAGCTCGAGTCCGAGATTATATACATCTACCTCCAATAGTGCCGCGCTCTCTTAGTACTGGCACCGGGGAGTGCCGGCTTGGATTATGGGGCTCAAGTCCCAGAGTATATACATCTACCTCCGAAAGTGCAGCGCTCCCTCATAATTGCACCGGTGATTGTGGGCCTGGATTATGTTGCTCGAGGCCGAGAGTATATACATTTACCTCTGACAGTGCAGCGCTCTCTCAGTACTAGCACTGGGGCGTGTGGGCCTGGATTATGGGGCTCAAGTCCGAGAGTTTATACATTTACCTCCAATAGTGCCGCACTCTCTCAGTATTGGCACCGAGGAGTGTCGGCCTGGATTATGGGGCTCAAGTCTTAGAGTATATTCATCTACCTCCGATAGTGCAGCGCTACCTCAGTACTGGCACCGGGGAGTGCGGGCCTGGGTTATGGCGTCCGAGTCCGAGAATATATACATCTACCTCCAATAGTGTAGCACTCTCTTAGTACTGGCAACGGGGAGTGTGCCTGTATTCTGGGGCTCCAGTTGTAGAGTATATACATCTACCTCCGACAGTGCAGCGCTCCCTCAGTACTGGCACCGGGGAGTGTCGGCCTGGATTATGTTGCTCGAGGCCGAGAGTATATACATTTACCTCCGACAGTGCAGCGCTCTCTCAGTACTGGCACTGGGGCGTGTGGGCCTGGATTATGGGGCTCAAATCCTAGAGTATATACTGCTACCTCTGACAGTGCAGCGCTCCCTCCATAATGGAGCCGGGGAGTGTCGGCCTGGATTATGTGGCTCGAGTCCGAGAGTATTTACCTCTACTCTGACAGTGCTGCGCTCCCTCATAATTGCACCGGGGAGTATGTGTCTGGATTATGAGGCTCAAATCCTAGAGTATATACATCCCCCTCCGACAGTGCAGCGTTCCCTCAGTACTGGCAACGTGGAGTGCGGGCCTGGATTATGGGGCTCAAATCCTAGAGTATATATATCTCCCTCCGAAAGTTAGCCGCACTTCAGTACTGGCACCGAGGAGTGCCGACCTTGATTATTAAACTCGTGTCCGAGAAATTTTAAATCTACCTCCGACATTGCAACGCTCTCTCAGTACTGGCTGTGGGCAGTGCCGTCCTGGATTATGATGTACGAGTCACAGAGTATATACATCTACCACCGACAGTGCAGCGCTCCCTCAATGCTTGCACCGGGGAATGTCGGCCAGGATTATGGGAATCGAATCCCAGAGTATAGTCATTTACCTCCGACAGAGCAGCCCTCCCTCAGTAATTGCGTCGGAGAGTGTGGGCCTGTATTACGGGGCTCGAGCCGGAGAGCTTACACATCTTCCTCCAACTGTGCCGTGCTCTCTCAGTACTGCAACACGGGAGTGTCGGCCTGGATTATAGGGTTCAACTCCTAGAGTCTATACATCTACCTCCGACAGTGCAGCGCTCCCTCAGTACTGGCACTGGGAAGTGTGTCCCTGGATTATGGAGCTCGAGTCCGAGAGTTTATTCATTTACCTCCAATAGTGCCGCACTCTCTCAGTATTGGCACCGAGGAGTGTCGGCCTGGAATATGGGGCTCAAGTCTTAGAGTATATACATCTACCTCCGATAGTGCAGCGCTACCTCAGTACTGGCACCGGGGAGTGTGGGCCTGGGTTATGGTGCCCGAGTCCGAGAGTATATACATCTACCTCCAATAGTGTAGCACTCTCTTAGTACTGGCACCGGGGAGTGTGGGCCTGTATTCTGGGGCTCCAGTTGTAGAGTATATACATCTACCTCCGACAGTGCAGCGCTCCCTCAGTACTGGCACCGGGGAGTGTCGGCCTGGATTATGTGGCTCGAGTCCGAGAGTATTTACCTCTACTCTGACAGTGCAGCGCTCTCTCATTACTGGCACCGTGAAGTATGTGCCTGGATTATGGGGCGCAAATCCTAGAGTATATACATCCCCCTCCGACAGTGCAGCACTCCCTCAGTACTGGCACCGTGGAGTGCGGGCCTGGATTATGTGGCTCAAATTCTAGAGTATATATATCTCCCTCCGACAGTGCGCCGCACCCTCAGTACTGGCACCGAGGAGTGCCGACCTGGATTAAATGGATCGAGTCCGAGAGTATTTAAATCTACCTCTGATAGTGCAGCACTCCCTCAGTATTGGCACCGGTGAGTATCAACTTGGATAATGGGGCAAAAGTCCTAGCGTATATACATCTACCTCCGACATTGTAGTGTTCCCTCAGTACTGACACCAGGGAGTGTGGGCTGGATTATCGGGCTCGAGTCCGGGAGTATATACATCTAACTCTGATAGAGGAGCGCTACCTCAGTACTGGCACTGGGGAGTGTGGGCCTGGATTATGGGGCTCGAGTCCGAGAGTATATAGCTTTACCTCCGATAGTGGCGCGCTCCCTCAGCACTGGCACCGGGGAGTGTCGGCCTGGATTATGGGGCTCAAGTCTTCGTGTATAAACATCTACCTCCGATAGTGCAGCGCTCCCTCAGTACTGGCACCGCTGAGTGTGGGCCTGGATTATGAAGCTCGAGTCCGAGAGTACATACATCTAACTCCAATAGTGCCGCACTCTCTTAGTACTATCACCGGGGAGTGTCGGCTTGGATTATGGGGCTCAAGTCCTGGAATATGTACATCTCCCTCCGACAGTGCAGCGCTCCCTCATACTGTCACTGGGGAGTGTGTGCCTTTATTATGGGGCTCGAGGCGGAGAGTATATACATCTACCTCCGATATTGCAGCGCTCTCTCAGTACTGGCACCGGGGAGTGTGGGCCTGGATTATGGGGCTCGACTCCGGGAGTATATACATCTACCTCCGACATTAGAGAGCTCCCTCAGAACTAGCATCGGGGAGTGTGGGCCTGGAAAATGGGGCTCGAGTCCTGGAGTATATAGCACTAACTCCGATAGTGGAAAGCTCCCTCAGTACTGGCACCGCTGAGTGTGTGCCTGGATTATGGGGCTCGAGTCCGACCGTATATATATCTACCTCCGACAGTGCAGCACTCCCTCAGTCCTGGTACCGGGGAATGTGGGCCTGGATTATGTGTCTCGAGTCCTAGACTATATACATCATCCACCGACAGTGCAGCGCTCTCTCAGCACTGGCACCGGGGAGAGTCGGCCTGAATTATGGGGCTCGAGTCCCAGTGTATATAAATCTACCTCCGACAGTGCAGCGCTCCCTCAGTGCTAGCACCGGGGAGTGTGGGCCTGGAATATGGGGCTCGAGTACGAGAGTATATAACTCTACCTCCGATAGTGGAGCGCTCTGTCAGCAGTGGCTCCGGGGAGATTCGGCATTGATTATGTGATTCGATTCCGAGAGTATATACATCTACCTCCGATAGTGGAGCGCTCCCACAGCACTGGCTCCGGGCATTTTGGGACTAGATTATTGGGCTCGAGTCCCAGAGTATGTACATGTACCTCCGACAGTGGAGCGCTCCCTCAGCATTGGCACCGCGGAGTGTGGGCCTGGATTATGCGGCTCGACTCCGAGAGTATATACATCTACATCCGATAGTGGAGCGCTCCCTATGTATTGGCACCGGTGTGTGTCAGCTGGGATTATGGGGCTAAAGTCCTAGAGTATATAACACTACCTCCGAAATTTTAACGTTCCAGCAGTACTGGCACCAGGGAGTGAGGGCATGGATTATGGGGTTGAACTCCTAGAGTATATAAATCTACCTCTGACAGTGCAGCGCTCCCTCAATACTGGCACCTGGGAGTGTGGGCCAGGAATACGGAGCTCGAATCCGAGAGTACATACATCTACCTCCGATAGTGGAAGGCTCCCTCAGTACTGGTATCGGTAATTGTGGGCCGAGATTATGGGGCTCAAGTCCTAGAGTATATACCTCTACCTCCGATAGTGGAGCGCTCCCTCAGCACTGGCACCGATTGAGTGTGGGCCTTGATTATGGGGCTCGAGGTATACTCTACTATACCTCTACCTCCGATAGTGGAGCCCTCCCTCATTACTGGCACCGGTAAGTGTGGGTTTGGATTATGGGGCTCGAGTCCGAAAGTATATACATCTACCTCCGATAGTGCAGCGCTCCCTCACTACTGGTAACGTGGAGTGTGGTCCTGATTATGGGGCTCGAGTCCTGGAGGATATAACTCAACCTCCGACAGTGCAGCGCTCTGCCAGCATTGTCTCCGGGGAGTGTCGGTCTGGATTAAGGGGCTGGATTCCGAAATTATATACATCAACTCCGACAGTGCAGCGCTCCCTCAGTACTGGCACCGGAGACTGTGGGCATGGATTATGGAGCTCGGGTCCAAAAGTATATAAAACTTCCTCCGATAGTGGAGCGCTCCCTCAGTACTGGCACCGGGGATTGTCGGCCTGGATTATGGGGCTCGAGTCCGAGAGTATATAATTCTACCACCGATAGTGCAGCGCTTCCTCGGCACTGGCACCGGGGAGTGTGGGCCTGGATTATGGGGCTCGAGTCCTATAATATATACATCTAACCCCGTCAGTGCAGCGCTCTCTCAGCACTGGCACCGGGAAGTGTGGGCCTGAATTATGGGGATCGAGTCCGACCGTATATTCATCGAATTCCGACAGTGCTTCGCTAACTCAGTACTGGCAGTGGAGAGTGTGTGCCTGGATGATGGGGCTCGTCTTAGAGAGCATATACATCTACCTCCGATAGTGCAGCGCTCCCTCAGAACTGGCTCCGGGGCGTGTCGGCCTGGATTATAGGGCTCGAGTCCTAGAGTATATACATCTACCTCCTATAATGGAGCGCTCCCTCAGCACTGGCACCGGGGAGTGTTGGCCTGGATTATGGGGCTCGAGTCCGAGAGTATATACATCTACCTCCGATAGTGGAGCGCTCCCTCAGCACTGGCACCGGCAAGTTTGGGACTGGATTATTGAGGTCGAGTCCGAGAGTTTCTACATCTACCTACGATAGTTTAGCGCTCCTTCAGCAGTGGCACCGGGGAGTGTGGGCATGGATTATGGAACTCAAGTCCTAGAGTATATACATCTACCTCCAACAGTGAAACACTCACTCAGATTTGACACCGGTGAGTTTTAGCTTGGATTATGGGGTTAAAGTGATTGGGGTATATACATCTGCCTCAGAAATAGTAGTGTTCCATCAGCACTGGCAATAGGGAGTGTGGGCCTGGATTATGCGCATGAATTCCACGAGTATATAAATCTTCCACCGACAGTGCAGCGCTCCCTCAGTGCTGGCAGCGGAGAGTGTGTGCCTGGATGATGGGGCTCGTGTCAGAGAGCATATACATCTACCTCCGATAGTGCAGCGCTCCATCAGAACTGGCTCCGGGAAGTGTCGGCCTGGATTATAGAGCTGGAGTCCCAGAGTATATACATCTACCTCCGACAGTGCAGCGCTCCCTTAGTACTGGCACCGTGGAGTGTGGGCCTGGATTATGGGGCTCCAGTCCTCGAGTATATACCTCTAACTCTGATAGTGGAGCCCTCCCTCAGTACTGGCACCGGGGAGTCTGGGCCTGGATTTTGGGGGATCGAGTTCGAGTGTATATACATCTAATTCCGACAGTGCAGCGCTCCCTCAATATTGGAACGGGGAGTGTGGGCTTGGAATATGTGACTCGAGTCCGAGAGTGTATACTTCTACCTCCAATAGTGGAGCGCTCCCTCAGTAGTGGCATCGGGGAGTGTGGGCCTGGAATATGTAGCTCAAGTCCTATTGTATATACCTCTACCTCCGAAAGTGGAGCGCTCCCTCAGTACTGGGTCCGTTTGTGTGGGACTGGATTATGTGGCTCGAGTTCGAGAGTATATACATCTATCTTAAAACAGAGCAGCGCTCCCTCAGTAGTGGCACCGGGGAGATTGGGCCTGGATTATGCAGTTCGAGTCCGAGAGCATATACATCTACATCCGATAGTGCAACGCTCCCTCGGCACTGGCACCGGAGAGTTTGGGCTTGGAATTTGGCGTTCGAGTCCGAGAGTATATAGCTCTACCTCCGAAAGTGGAGCGCTCCCTCAGCACTGGCTCCGGGGTGTTCTGAACTGGATTATGGGCCGCTAGTCCTAGAGTATATACATCTACCTCTGACAATGGAGCGCTCCCTCAGCACTGGCACCGGGGAGTGTGGGCCTGGATTATGGGGCTCGAGTCCGAGAGTATCTACATCTACCTCCGATAGTTTAGCGCTCCTTCAGCAGTTTCACCGGGGAGTGTGGGCATGGTTTATGGAACTCAAGTCCTAGAGTATATACATCTTCCTCCAACAGTGAAGCACTCCCTCAGATTTGACACCGGTGTGTGTCAGCTTGGATTATGGGGTTAAAGTGATTGGAGTATATACATCTGCCTCCGAATAGTAGTGTTCCATCAGCACTGGCACTAGGGAGTTTGTGCCTGGATTATGCGTATGAATTGCACGAGTATATAAATTTTCCACCGACAGTGCAGCGCTCCCTCAGTACTGGCACCAAGAAGTGTCGGCCTGGATTACGGAGCTCGAGTCCGAGATTATATACCTCTACCTCCGAAAGTGGAGCGCTCCCTCAGCACTGGCACCGAGGATTGTGGGCCTGGATTAGGGGCTCGAGTCCTGGTCTATATAACTCTACCTCTGATAGGGGAGCGCTCCCTCAGTACTGGCACCGGGCAGTTTGGGCCTGGATTATGGGGCTCAAGTCCTCGAGTATATACCTCTACCTCTGATAGTGGAGCGCTCCCTCAGTACTGGCACCCCTAAAACCAGGGGTCACAGTCTAAGTATAAAGGGGAAGCCATTTAAGACTGAGATGAGGAGGAACTTCTTCACCCAGAGAGTGGTGAGTCTGTGGAATTCTCTACCACAGAAGGTTGTTGAGGCTAGTTCGCTAAATATATTCAAAAGGGATTTAGATATAATACTCACAACTAGCAGAAACAAGGGGTATGGCGAGAAAGATGGAATGGGGTACTGAGGTAGCATGTTCAGTCATGAACGCATTAAATGGCGGTGCAGGCTCGAAGGACCGAATTGACTACTCCTGCACCTATTTTCTATGTTTCTATGTTTCTTTGTTTCTACTAGCACGAGGGAGTGTGGGCTTGTATTCTGGGGCTCCAGTCCGTGAGTATATAGCTCTACCTCCGATAATGCAGCGCACCGTCACTACTGGCGCTTGGTGAGTGTGGGTCTGGATTATGGGACTCGAGTCCTATAGTATATACATCTACCCCCGTCAGTGCAGCGCTCTCTCAGCACTGGCACCAGGAAGTGTGGGTCTGGATTATGGGGCTCGAGTCCGACCGTGTATTCATCGAATTCCGACGATGCTTCGCTCCATCAGTACTGGCAGCGGGAAGTGTGTGCCTGGATTTTGGGGCTCATGTCAGAGAGCATATACCTCTACCTCCGATAGTGGAGCGCTCCCTCAGAACTGACAACGAGAAGTTTGGGCCTGGATTATGTAGCTCGAGACCGAGAGTATATACCTCTACCTCCGATAGTCGAGCGTCCCCTCAGTACTGGCACCGGAGAGTGCCGGCCTGGATTATAGGGCTCGTGTCCGAGAGTATATACATCTACCTCCGACAGTGCAGCGCTCCCTCAGTACTTGCACCGGGGAGTGTGGACCTGGATTATGGGGCTCAAGTCCTAGAGTATATACCGCTACCTCCGATAGTGCAGCGCTCCCTCAGTACTTGCACCGGGGAGTGTGGGCCTGGATTTAGGGGGCTCGTGTTCGAGCGTTTATACATCTATTTCCGAAAGTGCAGCGCTCCCTCAATATTGGAAACGGGGAGTGTGGGCCTGGATTATGGGGCTCGAGACCGAGAGTGTATACCTCTACTTCCAATAGTGGAGCGCTCCCTCAGCACTGGCGCCGGGGAGTGTGGGCCTGGATTATGGGGCTCGAGGTGTAGTGTGTATACCTCTACCGCCGATAGTAGAGCTGTCCCTCAGTACTGGCACTGGGCTGTGTGGGTTTGGATTATGGGGCTCGAGTTCGAGAGTATATACCTGTACCTCCGATAATGCAGCGCTCTATCAACACTGGCACCGGGGAGTGCCGGCCTGGATTATGGGGCTCGAGTACGAGCGTATACATATCTAACTCCGAAAGTGGAGCGCTCCCTCAGTACTGGCACCTGGGAGTGTAGGTCTGGATTATGGGGCTCAAGTCCTAGAGTAAATTCATCTACCTCCAATAGTGGAGCACTCCATGAGTCCTGGCACCGGGGTTTGTGGGTCTGGATAATGGGGCTCGAATTCGAGAGTATATACATCTACCTTCGACAGTGCAGCGCTCCCTCAGTACTGGCACCATTGAGTGTGGGCCTGGATTATGGGGCTCGAGGTGTAGTGTGTATACCTCTACCGCCGATAGTAGAGCTGTCCCTCAGTACTGGCACTGGGCTGTGTGGGTTTGGATTATGGGGCTCGAATTCGAGAGTATATACATCTACCTTCGACAGTGCAGCGCTCCCTCATTATTGGCACCATTGAGTGTGGGCCTGGATTATTGGGCTCGAGTCCGAGAGTATATACATCTACCTCCGATGGTGGAGCGCTACCTCAGAACTGGCACCGAGAATTTTGGGCCTGGCTTATGTAGCTCGAGTCCGAGAGTATATACCTCTATCTCCGATAGTGGAGCGCTCCCTCAGTACTGGCACCGGGGAGTGTGGGCCTGGATTATGGGTCTCGAGTCCAAGAGAATATACATCTAACTCCGATAGTGGAGCGCTCCCTCACCACTAGCAACGGGGAGTGTGGGCCTGGATTATGGATCTCAAGTCCAAGGGTATATGCATCTAACTCCAATAGTGGAGCGCTCCCATAGTACTGGCACCGTGGAGTATGGGCCTGGATTATGGGGCTCGAGTCCTGATCAATATACCTCTACCTCCGATAGTGGAGCGCTCCCTCAGTACTGGCACCGGGTAGTGTGGGCCTGATTATGGAACTCCAGTCCGAGAGTATATATCTCTACCTCCGATAGTGCAGCGCTCCCTGAATAATCGCACCGGGGAGTGTGAGCCTGGATTATGGGGCTCCAGTCCTAGGTTAAATACATAAACCTCCGACAATGCAGCGCTCCCTCAGTATTGGCAGCGGGGAGTGTGGGCCGGGATTATGGTTCTCGAGTCCTAGAGTATATACACCTACCTCGGAGAGTGCAGTGCTCCCTCAGTATTGGCAACGGGGAGTGTGGGCTTGGATTAAGGAACTCGAGTACGAGGGTATATACATCTACATCCGATAGAGGAGGGCTCCATCAGCAGTGGCACCGGGAAGTGTGGGCCTGGATTATGGGGCCCGATCCGAGACTATATACTTCTACCTCCGATATTGGAGCGCTCTCTCAGCACTGGCACCGGGGATTGTGGGCCTGGATTATGGGGCTCGAGTCCTAGAGTATATACATCTACCTCCGACAGTGCAGCGCCCCTCAGTATTGGCAGCGGGGAGTGTGGGCCTGGATTTGGTTCTCGAGTCCTAGAGTAGAAACATAGAAACTAGGAGCAGGAGTAGGCCATTCGGCCCGTCGAGCCTGCTCCACCATTCAATACGATCATGGCTGATCATCCAAATCCAGTACCCTGTCCCTGCTTTCTCACACAGAATCCCCATCGAGCCTGCACTGACACATATCCCACCCTATCCCCGTAACCCCACGTATTTAATTCCCCCTAACATATCCCATCCTATCCCTATAACCCCACATATTTAATCCCCCCCTAACACTAAGGGTCAATTTATCATAGCCAAATCAACCTAACCCGCACATTTTTGGACTGTGGGAGGAAACCGGAGCACCCGGAGGAAACCCAAGCAGACACGGGGAGAATGTGCAAACTCCACACAGACAGTCACCTGAGGCCAGACTCGAACCCCGGTCTCTGGCGCTGTGAGGCACCAGTGCTAACCACTATGCCACCGTGTTGCCACCGATATGCATCTACCTCCGAGAGTGCTGCCCTCCCTCAGTATTGGCACCGGGGAGAGTGGGCTTGGATTAAGGAGCTCGAGTACGAGGGTATATACTTTTACCTCCGATAGTAGTGGGCTGCCTCAGCAGTGGTACCGGGAAGTGTGGTCCTGGATTATGGGGCTTGATCCGAGACTATATACCTCTAGCTTCGATATTGGAGCGCTCTCTCAGCACTGGCACCGGGGATTGTGGGACTGGATTATGGGGCTCGAGTCCGAGAGTATATTCCTCTACCTCCGATAGTGGAGCGCTACCTCAGTACTGGCACCGGGTAGTGTGGGCTTTCATTAAGGGGCTCGAGAGTGAGAGTATATAGCTCAATCGCTGATAGTGCAGCGCTCCCTCAGAACTGGCAACGGGGAGTTTGAGCCTGGATTATGGAGCTCGAATCCGAGTGTATATACATCTACCTCCGAATGTGCAGCGCTCCCTTAGTACTGGCACCGGGGAGAGTGGGATTGGTTTATGAGGCACGAGTCCGACAATATATAGCTCTACCTCCGAAATTGGAGCGGCCCCTCAGCACTGGCTCCGGGGTGTTTGTGCCTGGATTAACGGGCTCGAGTCCTTGAGTATATACATCTAACTACGACAGTGGAGCTCTCCCTCAGCACTGGCAGCGGGGAGTGTGGGCCTGGATTATGGGGCTTGAGTCCGAGAGTATAAATATGTACCTCTGATAGTGGAGCGCTCCCTTAGCACTGGCACCGGCAAGTTTGGGAATGGATTATGGAGGTCGATCCGAGAGTATATACATCTATCTCCGATAGTGTAGCGCTCCCTCAGCAGTGGCACCGGGGAGTGTGGGCCTGGATTATGGAACTCATGTCCTAGAGTATAAATATCTACCTCCAACATTGCAACACTCCCACAGTATAGGCACCGGTCAGTGTCAGCTTGCATTATGGGGCTAAAGTCATGTAGTATATGCATCCACCTCCGAATTTTTAGCGTTCCATCAGTACTGGCACCAGCGAGTGTTGACCTGGATTATGGGGTTGAAGTCCACGAGTATATTAATCAGACGCCGACAGTGCAGCGCTTCTCAGTACTGGCACCAGGGAGTGTCGGCCTGGATTATGGAGCTCGAGTCCGAGAGTATATACATCTAGCTCCGACAGTTCAGCACTCCAACAGTACTGGCACAGGGGAGTGTGGGCCTCGATTATGGGGCTCGAGTCCGAGAGTATATGCATCTACCTCCGACACTGCATCGCTCCCTCAGTACTGGCACCGGGGAGTGTGGCCCTGGATTATGGGGCTCGAGTCCGAGAGTATATACCTCTACTTCCGATAGTGGAGCGCACCCTCAGCACTGGCACCGGGGACTGTGGGCCTGGATTATGGAGCTCGAGTCCGAGAGTATATACCTCTAGCTCCGACAGTTCAGCGGTCCCACAGTACTGGCACAGGGGAGTGTGGGCCTCGATTATGGGGCTCGAGTCCGACAGTATATACCTCTACTTCCGATAGTGGAGCGCACCCTCAGCACTGGCACCGGGGACTGTGGGACTGGATTATGGGGCACGTGTCGGAGATTATATACCCTCTACCTCCGGTAGTGCAGCGCTCCCTCAGCACTGGCACCGAGGTGTTTGGCCCTGGATTATGGGGCTCCAGGCCTTGACTATATACTTCTTCCTCCGATAGTGGAGCGCTCCCTCAGTACTGGCACTGGGGAGTGTGGGCCTGGATTATGAGGCTCAATTCCTAGACCATATACATCTACCTCCAATAGTGGAGCGCTCCATCAGTCCTGGCGCCGGTGTGTGTGGGCCTGGATTATAGGGCTCGAATTCGAGAGCATATGCATCGACCTTCGACAGTGCAGCGCTCCCTCAGAATTGTCAACGAGAATTTTGGGACTGGATTATGCAGCTCGAGTCCGAGAGAATATACCTCTATCTCTGATAGTGGAGAGCTCCCTCAGTACTGGCACCGGGGAGTGTGGGCCTGGATTATAGGTATCGAGTCCGACAGTATATTCATCGAATTTCGACATTGCTTCGCTCCCTCAGTACTGGCAGCGAGGAGTTTGTGCCTGGTTGATGGGGCTCGTGTCAGAGAGCATATACCTCGATCTCCGATAGTGGAGCGCTCCCTCAGAACTGGCTCCGGGGAGTGTCAGCCTGGATTCTTGGGCTCGAGTCCGAGAGTATATACATCTACCTCCGACAGTGCAGCGCTCCCTCAGTACTGGCACCGGGGAGTGTGTGTCTGAATTATGGGACTCAAGTCCTAGAGTATATACATCTACCTCCGACAGTGCAGCGCTCCCTCAGCACTGGCACCGGGGAGTGTCGGCCTGAATTATGGGGCTCGAGTCCCAGTGTATATACAAATACCTCCGACAGTGCAGCACTCCCTCAGTACTGGTACCGGGGAGTGTGGGCCTGGATTATGTGTCTCGAGTCCAAGAGTACATAACTCTACCTCCGATAGTGGAGCGCTCTGTCAGCAGTGGCTCCGGGGAGATTCGGCTTTGATTATGTGGCTCGATTCCGAGATTATATACATCTACCTCCGATAGTGGAACGCTCTCTCAGAACTGATACCTGGGAGTGTGGGCCTGGATTATGGGGCTCGAGTCCGAGAGTATATATATCTACCTCCGATAGTGGAGCGCTCCATAAGTATTGGCACCGGTGTGTGTCAGCTGGGTTTATGGGGCTAAAGTCCTAGACTATATAACACTACCTCCGAAATTTTAACGTTCCATCAGTACTGGCACCAGGGAGTGAGAGCCTGGATTATGGGGTTGAACTCCTAGAGTATATAAATCTACCTCTGACAGTGCAGCGCTCCCTCAGTACTGGCACCGGGGAGTGTGGGCCTGGATTATGGAGCTCGAATCCGAGAGTAAAGACATCTACCTCCGATAGTGGAACGCTCCCTCAGTACTGGTATCGGTGATTGTGGGCCTGGATTATGGGGCTCAAGTCCTAGAGTATATACCTCTAACTCCGATAGTGGAGGGCTCCCTCAGTATTGGTACCGGGGATTGTGGGCCTGGATTATGGGGCTCGAGTCCCAGAGTGTATACATCTACCATCCGGCAGTGCAGCGCTCCCTCAGTACTGGAACCGGGAAATGCAGGCCTGGATTATGGGGCTCGATTTCGTGAATATATACAACTACCTCCGATAGTGCATCTCTCCGTCGGCACTGGCACCGGGAAGTTTGGGCCTGGATTATGGGGCTCGAGTCCGAGAGTATATACCTCTAACTCCGACGGTGCAGCGCTACCACAGTACTGGCACCGGGGAGTGTGGGCCTGGATTATGGGCCTCGGGTCCGAGAGTATATACCTCTACCTCCGATAGTGGATCGCTCCGTTTGCACTGGCACCGGGGAGTGTGGGGCTGTATTATGGGACTCGAATCCGAGAGTGTATACCACTACCTCCGATAGTGGAGCGCTCCCTCAGCACTGGCACCAGTGAGTGTGGGCCTGGATTATGGGGCTCGAGGTATACTCTACTATACCTCTACCTCCGATAGTTGAGCCCTCCCTCATTACTGGCACCGGGGAGTGTGGTCCTGCATTATGGGGCTCGAGTACTGGAGCATATACCTCAACCTCCGATAGTGGAGCGCTCTGCCAGCATTGTCTCCGGGGAGTGTCATTCTGGATTAAGGGGCTGGATTTCGAGAGTACATACATCAACTCCGACAGTGCAGCGCTCCATCAGTACTGGCACCGGAGACTGTGGGCATGTATTACGGAGCTCGGGTCCAAGAGTATATAAAACTTCCTCCGATAGTGGAGCGCTCCCTCAGTACTGGCACCGGGGAGTGTCGGCCTGGATTATGGGGCTCGTGTCCGAGAGAATATAATTCTATCTCCGATAGTGCAGCGCTTCCTCGGCACTGGCACCGGGGAGTTTGGGCCTGGATTATGGGGCTGGAGACCGAGAGTATGAAAAAATACCTCCGTAGTTGGAGTGCTGCCTCAGCGTTGGGACTGGGTAGTGTGAGCCTGGATTATGGGGTTGAAGTCCACGAGTAAATAAATCTACCTCTGACAGGCAGCGCTCCCTCAGTATTGGCAACGGTGCGTGTCGACCTGGATTATGGAGTTTGAGTCCGAGACTATATACATCTACCTCCGACAGTGCAGCGCTCCCACAGTAATGTCACCGGGGAGTGTGTGTCTGGATTATAGGGCTCCAATCCGAGAGAATATACGTCTACTTCCGATAGTGGAGCGCAGCCATAGAAACAGAGAAACATAGAAGATAGGAGCAGGAGTCGGCCATTCGGCCCCTTCAACCCTGCTCCGCCATTCAATGCGATCATAAGAACATAAGAACATAAGAAATAGGAGCAGGATTAGGCCAATCGGCCCTTCGAGCCTGCTCCGCCATTCAATAAGATGATGACTGATCTGATCCTCACATCAAATCTAAAGATCACAAGAAATAACAACAGAAAACGCTGGAAAAACTCAGCAGGCCAGGCAGCATCCGTGGAGAGAGAAAGAGAGTTAACGTTTCAGGTCGATGAGAGTTAGGAGCAGGACCCGGCCACTCAGCCCCTGGGCCCGCTATGCCACCCACAGGGCCTCGACCGATCCGAACTCAGCCTCATGTCCAAATTCAGAACCCTGTCCATGCTTTCTCCCCATATCCCTTGATCCCTTTAGCCTTAATAAATATATCCAACTCCTTCTTGAATATATTTAATGAATTGGCCTCTACTGCCTTCTCTGGTAGAGAATTCCACAGGTTCACCACATTCTGGGTGAAGAAATTCCTCCTCATTTCTGTCCGAAATGGCTTACCCATTCTCCTCAGACTGTGACCCCTGGTTCTGGACTTCCCGACCATCGGGAAAATCCTTCCTGAATCTAGTCTGTACAGTCCTTTCAGAATTTTATTAGTTTCAATGAGATCCCCTCTCATTCTTCTAAACTCCAGCGAGTATAAGCCCAATCGACCCAATCTCTCCTCATGCGTCATTCCTGCCATCCCAGGTATCAGCCTGGTGAATCTTCGCTGAACTCCTTCCATGGCAAGAACCTCCTTCCTCAGATAAGGCGACCAAAACTGCACACAATACTCAAGATGTGGTCTCACCAAGGCCCTGTACAACTGCAGCAAGACATCTTTGTTCCTGTACGCAAACCCTCACGCTACGAAGTCCAGCACATCATTTGCCTTCTTAACCGCCTGCTGCACCTGCATGCTTACCTTCAGCGACTGGTGCACAAGGACACCCAGGTCTCGTTGCACTTCCACTTCTCCAAATCTATTGCCATTCAGATAATAATCTGCCTTCCTGTTTTTGATACCAAAGTGGATAACCTCGCATTTATCCACGTTATATTGCATCTGCCATGCTTCTGCCCAGTCACCCAACCTGTCCAAATCATTCAGGATTTTCTCGGCATCCTCCTCACAGCACACACGCCCACCCAGCTTTATGTCGTCTGCAAACTTGGAGATATTAGATCCAGTTCCCTTGTCTAGATCACTAATATATATTGCGAATAGCTGGGGTCCAAGGACAGATCCCTGTGGTACCCCGCTAGTCACTGTCTGCCAGTCGGAAATAGACCCGTTTATTCCAACTCTTTGCTTTCTGTCTGCCAAACAGTTCTCTATCCAAGTCAATACCTTGCCCCCAATCCCATGTGTCTTAACTTTACATGCTAATCTCTTATGCGGGACCTTACCGAAAGCCTTTTTGAAGTCGAAATACACCACATCCCATGTTTCTCCCTTATCTATTTTACCAGTTACAACCTCAAAAAATTCCAGTAGATTAGTCACCACGATTTACCTTTTGTAAATCCATGTTGACTTTGTCCGATCCTGTCACTGATTTCCAAGTGCTCTGCTATTACATCTTTTAAAATGGACTCTAGCATTTTCCCCACTATCGATGTCAGGCTTACCGTTCTGTAGTTCCCCGTTTTCTCTCTTCCACCTTTTTTGAATTGTGGGGTAACATTAGCTGCGCACCAATCCATGGGTATTGTTCCAGATTCCATCGAATGTTGGAAGATGATCAGCAATGTATCTACTATTTCTCGGGCCACTTCCTTAAGTACCCTAGGATGTAGATTATCAGGCCTTGGGGATTTATCGGCCTTCAATCCCGCCAATTTCCCTAACACCATTTCACTACAAATACTGATTTATTTTAGTTCCTCCCTTTCATCAGACCCTATGTTCCCCTCAGCACTGGCAGCCGGAAGTGTTGGCCTGGATTATGGGGCTGGAGTCCTAGAGTATATAACTCTACCTCCGATAGTGGAGCGCTCCGTCAGCACTGGCATCGGGGATTGTGTGCCTGGATTATCGGGCTCGAGTTTGGATTATATACCTCTACCTCCGATAGTGGAGCGCTCCCTCAGCACTGGCTCCGGGCAGTGTCGGCGTGGATTATGGGGCTCGAGTCCGAGAGTATTTCCGATAGTGCAGCGCTCCCACGGCACTGGCACCGGGGAGTGTGGGCCTGGATTATGGGCCTCGAGCCCGAAAGTTATAACTCTAACTCCGAAAGTGGAGCGCTCACTCAGCACTGGTTCCAGGCAGTTTGGGCCTGAATTATGGGGCTCGAGTCCAAGAGTGTATACATCCACCACCGACAGCGGAGCGTTCCCTCAGTACTGGCGCCGGAGAGTGTGGTCCTGGATTATTGGGCTCGAGTCCAAGAGTATATGCATCTACCTCCGATAGTGGAGCGCTCCCTCAGCACTGGCACCGGGGAGTGCGCACCTGGATTATGGAGCTCAAGTACTAAAGTATATACATCTACTTCCAAAAGTGGAACACTCTCTCAGTATTGGCACCGGTGAGTGTCAGCTTGGATTATGGGGCTAAAGTCCTAGAGTATATGCATCTACCTCCGAAATTGTAGCGTTCCATCAGTACTGACAACAGGTAGTGTGAGCCTGGATTAAGGGGTTGAAGTCTACGAGTATATAAATCTTTCTCCGACAGTGCAGCGCTCTCTCAGTACTGGCAACGGGGAGTGTCGGCCTGTATTATGGAGTTCGAGTTCGAGAGTATATACATCTACTCCGACAGAGCAGCGCTCCCTCATTAGTGTCACCGGGGAGTGTTGGATTGGATTATGAGCTGGAGTCCGAGAGTATATTACATTACCTCCGATAGTAGAGCGCTCCGTTAGCACTGGCTTCGGTGAGTGTTGGCCTGGATTATGGGGCTCGAATCCGAGAGTATATACATATAACTCCGAAAGAGCAACGCTCCCTCAGAAGTGGCACCGGGGAGTTTGGGCCTTGAATATGTAGCTCAAGTCCTATTTTATAGACCTCTATCTCCGATAGTGGAGCGCTCCCTCAGTACTGGCTTCGGGGAGTGAGGAACTGGAGTATGTGGCTGGAGTTCGAGAGTATATACATCTATCTCCGACAGAGCAGCGCTCCCTCAGTACTGGCACCGGGGAGTTTGGGCCTGGATTATGAAGTTCGAGTCCGAGAGCATATACATCTACATCCGAAAGTGCAGCGCTCCCTCGGCAATGGCACCGAGGAGTGTGGCCTTGGATTATGGCGTTCGAGTCCGAGAGTATATAGCTCTACCTCCGAAAGTGGAGCGCTCCCTCAGCACTGGCTCCGGGGTGTTTTGACCTGGATTATGGGCTTCGAATCCTGGAGTATATACATCTACCTCCGACAATGGAGCGCTTCCTCAGCATTGGCACCGGGGAGTGTGGGCCTGGATTAAGGTGCTCGAGTCCGAGAGTATATACATCTACCTCCGATAGTGGAGCGCTCCCTCAGCACTGGCACCGGCAAGTTTGGGACTGGATTCTTGAAGTCAAGTCCGAGAGTATCTAGAACTACCTCCGAATGTTTAGCGCTCCTTCAGCAGTGGCACCGGGGAGTGCGGGCATGGATTACGGAACTCAAGTACAAGAGTATTAACATCTACCTCCAACAGTGAAACACTCCCTCAGATTTGACACCGGTGAGTGTGTGCTTGGATTATGGTGTTAAAGTGATTGGAGTATATACTTCTGCCTCCGTATTGTAGTGTTCCATCAGTACTGGCACCAGGGAGTGTAGTCCTGGATTATGCGGTTGAATTCCACGAGTATATGAATCTTCCGCCGACAGTGCAGCGCTCCCTCAGTACTGGCACCGAGAAGTGTCGGCCTGGATTATGGAGATCGAGTCAGAGAGTATATACCTGTACTTCCGATAGTGGAGCGCACCCTTAGCACTGGCACCGGGAAGTTTGGGCCTGGATTATGGGGCTCGAGTCCGAGAGTATATACCTCTACCTCCGAAAGTGGAGCGTTCCCTCAGCACTGGCACCGAGGTTTGTGTGCCTGGATTATGGGGTTCGAGTCCTGCTCTATATAACTCTACCTCCGATAGTGGAGCGCTCCCTTAGTACTAGCACCGGGGAGTGTGGCCTTGGATTATGGGGCACCACTCCGTGAGTATATAGCTCTTACTCCGATAATGCAGCGCTCCGTCATCACTGGCGCTTGGTGAGTGTTGGTCTGGATTATGGGGCTCGAGTCCTATAATAAATACTTCTAACCCCGTCAGTGCAGCGCTCTCTCAGCACTGGCACCGGAAAGTGTGGGCCTGAATTATGGGGATCGAGTCCGACCGTATATTCATCGAATTCCGACAGTGCTTCGCTACCTCAGTACTGGCAGTGGAGAGTGTGTGCCTGGATGATGGGGCTCGTCTTAGAGAGCATATACATCTACCTGCGATAGTGCAGTGCTCCCTCAGAACTGGCTCCGGGGCGTGTCGGCCTGGATTATAGGGCTCGAGTCCTAGAGTATATACATCTACCTCCGATAATGGAGCGCTCCCTCAGCACTGGCACCGGGGAGTGTTGGCCTGGATTATGGGCTCGAGTCCGAGAGTATATACATCTACCTCCGATAGTGGAACGCTCACTCAGCACTGGCACCGGCAAGTTTGGGACTGGATTATTGAGGTCGAGTCCGAGAATATCTACATCTACCTACGATAGTTTAGCGCTCCTTCAGCAGTGGCACCGGGGAGTGTGGGCATGGATTATGGAACTCAAGTCCTAGAGTATATACATCTACCTCCAACAGTGAAACACTCCCTCAGATTTGACACCGGTGAGAATCAGCTTGGATTATGGGGTTAAAGTGATTGGAGTATATACATCTGCCTCCGAAATAGTAGTGTTCCATCAGCACTGGCAATAGGGAGTGTGGGCCTGGATTATGCGTATGAATTCCACGAGTATATAAATCTTCCACCGACAGTGCAGCGCTCCCTCAGTACTGGCACCAAGAAGTGTTGGCCTGGATTATGGGGCTCGAGTCCGAGATTATATACCTCTAACTCCGAAAGTGGAGCGCTCCCTCAGCACTGGCACCGTGGATTGTGGGCCTGGATTAGGGGCTCGAGTCCTGCTCTATATAACTCTACCTCCGATATGGGAGCGCTCCCTCAGTACTGGCACCGGGGAGTGTGGGCCTGGATTATGGGGCTCAAGTCCTAGAGTATATACCTCTACCTCTGATAGTGGAGTGATCCCAC
This sequence comes from Squalus acanthias, assembly GCA_030390025.1. NCBI lineage: Eukaryota > Metazoa > Chordata > Chondrichthyes > Squaliformes > Squalidae > Squalus > Squalus acanthias. Next base: position 9,127,839 of record CM059442.1, on the reverse strand, counting down.
AGTACTGGCACCCCTAAAACCAGGGGTCACAGACTAAGGATAAAGGGGAAGCCATTTTAGACTGAGATGAGGAGGAACTTCTTCACCCAGAGAGTGGTGAATCTGTGGAATTCTCTACCACAGAATGTTGTTGAGGCTAGTTCGCTAAATATATTCAAAAGGGATTTAGAAAAAATACCAGAACTAGGGGGATCAAGGGGTATGGCGAGACAGCTGGAATGGGGTACTGAGGTAGCATGTTCAGCCATGAACTCATTAAATGGCGGTGAAGGCTTGAAGGACCGAATGGTCTACTCCTGCACCTATTTTCTATGTTTCTATGTTTCTTTATTTCTACTAGCACCAGGGAGTGTGGGCTTGGATTATGGGGCTCCAGTCCGTAAGTATATAGCTATACCTCCGATAATGCAGCGCAGAGTCACTACTGGCGCTTGGTGAGTGTGGGTCTGGATTATGGGGCTCGAGTCCTATAGTAGATAGATCTACCCCCGTCAGTGCAGCGCTCTCTCAGCACTGGCACCAGGAAGTGTGGGCCTGGATTATGGGGCTCGAGTCCGACCATATATTCATCGAATTCCGACAGTGCTTCGCTCAGTCAGTACTGGCAGCGGGGAGTTTGTGACTGGATGTTGGGTCTCGTGTCAGATAGCATAGACCTCTACCTCCGATAGTGGAGCGCTCCCTCAGAACTGGCTCCGGAGAGTGTCGGCCTGGATTATAGGGCTCAAGTCCTAGAGTATATACCTCTACCTCCGATAGTGGAGCGCTCCCTCAGTACTTGCACCGGGGAGTGTTGGCCTGTATTATGTGGCTCAAGTCCTAGAGTATATACATCTACCTCCGATAGTGGAGCGCTCCCTCAGTACTTGCATCGGGTAGTGTGGGCCTGGATTTACGGGGCTCGTGTTCGATCGTATATACATCAAATTCCGAAAGTGCAGCGCTCCCTCAATATTGGAAACGGGGAGTGTGGGCCTGGATTATGGGGCTCCGATAGAGGAGCGCTACCTCAGTACTGGCACTGGGGTTTGTGGATTTGGATTCTGGGGCTCGAGTCCGAGAGTATATACCTGTACCTCCGATAGTGCAGCGCTCCCTTAGTACTGGCACTTGGGAGTGTGGGTCTGAAATATGTGGCTCGAGTCCTGGAGTATTTACATCTACCTCCAACAGTGCAGCGCTCTATCAGCACTGGCACCGGGGAGTGCCGGCCTGGATTATGGGGCTCTAGTCCTAGGGTAATATACATCTACCTCCGACAGTGCAGCGCTCCTCAGTATTGGCACCGGGGAGAGTGGGCTTGGATTAAGGAGCTCGAGTACGAAGTTATATACATCTACCTCCGATAGTAGAGGGCTACCTCAGCAGTGGTACCGGGAAGTGTGGGCCTGGATTATGGGGTTCGATCCGAGACTATATACCTCTACCTCCGATATTGGAGCGCTCTCTCAGCACTGGCACCGGGGATTGTGGGACTGGATTATGGGGCTCGAGTCCTAGAGTATATACCTCTACCTCCGATAGTGGAGCGCTACCTCACACTGGCACCGGGTAGGGTGGGCTTTGATTAAGGGGCTCGAGAGCGAGAGTATATACATCTAACACCGACAGTTCCGTGCTCCCTCATCAGTGGCACCAGTGAGTGTGGACATGGATTATGGAGCTCGAGTCCCAGAGTATATAGCTCTACCGCTGATAGTGCAGCGCTCCCTCAAAACTGGCACCGGGGAGTTTGGCCTGGAATATGGGCTTCGATTCCTAGAGTATATACATCTACCCCCGACAGTGCAGCGCACTCTCAGCACTGGCACCGGGGACTGCCGTCCTGGATTATGGAGCTCGATTCCGAGTGTATATACATCTACCTCCGACTGTGCAGCGCTCCCTTAATACTGGCACCGGGGAGAGTGGGAGTGGTTTATGGGGCTCGAGTCCGACAGTATATAGCACTACTTCCGAAATTGGTGCGCTCCCTCAGCACTGGCTCCGGGGTGTTTGTGCCTGGATTAAGGGACTCGAGTCCGTGAGTATATACATCTAACTATGACAGTGGAGTTCTCCCTCAGCACTGGCAGCGGGGATTGTGGCCTGGATTATGCGGCTTGAGTCCGAGAGTATAAATATGTACCTCCGATAGTGGAGCGCTCCCTTAGCACTGGCACTGGCAAGTTTTGGAATGGATTATGGAGGTCGATCCGAGAGTATATACATCTACCTCCGATAGTGTAGCGCTCCCTCAGCTGTGGCACCGGGGAGTGTGGGCCTGGATTAAGGAACTCATGTCCTAGAGTACAAATATCTAACTCCAAAAGTGCAACACTCCCACAGTATAGGCACCGGTCAGTGTCAGCTTGGATTATGGGGGTAATGTCATGGAGTATATCCATCTACATCCGAAATTTTAGCTTTCCATCAGTACTGGCACCAGCGAGTGTTGGCCTGGATTATGGGGCTGAAGTCCACGAGTATATAAATCAGCCGCCGACAGTGCAGCGCTTCTCAGTACTGGCACCGAGGAGTGTGGGCCTGGATTATGCAGCTCGAGTCCGAGAGTATATACATCTACCTCCGACAGTTCAGCGCTCCCACAGTACTGGCAGAGGGGAGTGTGGGCCTCGATTATGGGGCTCGAGTCTGAGAGTATATGCATCTACCTCCGACAGTGCATCGCTCCCTCAGTACTGGCACCGGGGAGTGTGGGCCTGGATTATGGGGCTCGAGTCCGGGAGTATATACCTCTACTTCCGATAGTGGAGCGCACCCTCAGCACTGGCACCGAGGTGTGTGGGACATGATTATGGGCTCGAGGCCTAGAGTATATACCTCTTCCTCCGATAGTGGAGCGCTCTCTCAGTACTGACACCGGGGAGTGTGGGCTTGTAATATGACGCTCGAGACCATGAATATAAACATCTACCCCCGACAGTGCGGCGCTCCCTCAGCACTGGCTCCAGAGATTGTCGGCCTGGATTATTGGGCTCGAGTCCGAGACTATTACACATCTACCTCCGAGAGTGCAGCGCTCCCTCAGTACTGGCACCGGTGAGTGTGGGCCTGGATTATGGGGCTCGAGTCCGAGAGTGTATACCTCTACATCCGATTGTGGAGTGCTCCCTCATTACTGGCACCGGGGAGTGTGGGCCTGGATTATGGAGCTCGAGTAAGAGAGTATATTCCTCTACCTCCGAAAGTGGAGCGCACCCTCAGCACTGGCTCTGGGGAGATTGGGCCTGGATTATGGGGCTCAAATCCGGGAGTGTATACCTCTACCTCCAATAGTGGAGCGCTCCCTCAGCACTGGCACCGGGGAGTGTGGGCCTGGATTATGGGGCTCGAGGCGCAGAGTGTATACGTCTTCCTCCGATAGTGGAGCGCTCCCTCAGTACTGGCACTGGGTGTGTGGGTTTGGATTATGTGGCTCGAGTCCGAGAGTATATTCCTCTACCTCCGATAGTGCAGCGCTCCCTTAGTACTGGCACCGGGGAGTGTGGTTCTGGATTATGAAGCTCGAGTCCTGGATTATTTAAATCTACCTCCGACAGTGCAGCGCTCTATCAGCACTGGCACCGGGGAGTGCCGGCCTGGATTATGGGGTTCGAGTATGAGCGTATATATATCTACCTCCGAAAGTGGAGCGCTCCCACAGTCCAGGCACCGGGGTGTGTGGGCCTGGATTATGGGGCTCGAATTTGGGAGTATATACATCTACTTTCGGCAGTGCAGCGCTCCCTCAGGATTGGCACCGAGAATTTTGGGCCTGGACTATGTAGCTCGATTCCGAGAGTATATACCTCTATCTCCGATGCTGGAGCGCTCCCTCAGTACTGGCACCGGGGAGTGTGGGCCTGGATTAAGGGTCTCGAGTCCGACAGTATTTTCATCGAATTTCGACATTGCTTCGCTCCTTCAGTACTGGCAGCGGGGAGTTTGAGCCTGGATGATGGGGCTCGTGTCAGAGAGTATATACATCTACCTCCGATAGTGGAGCGCTCCCTCATTACTTGCACCGGGGAGTGTTGGCCTGGATTTATGGGGCTCGTGTTCGACCGTATATACATCTAATTCCGACAGTGCAGCGCTCCCTCAATATTGGAAACGGGGAGTGTGGACCTGGATTATGGGGCTCGAGTCCGAGAGTGTATACCTCTATGTCCGATAGTGCAGCGCTCCCTCAATATTGGAAACGGGGAGTGTGGGCCTGGATTATGGGGCTCGAGTCCGAGAGTGTATACCTCAACCTCCAATAGTGGAGTGCTCCATCAATCCTGGCACCGGTGAGTGTGGGCCTGGATTATGGGGCTCAAGTCCTAGAGTATATACATCTACCTTCGATAGTGGAGCGCTCCCTCAGTACTGGCACTGGGATGTGTGGGTTTGGATTATGGGGCTCGGTCCGAGAGTGTATACCTCAACCTCCAATAGTGGAGCGCTCCATCAATCCTGGCACCGAGGAGTCTGGGCCTAGATTATGGGGCTCGGTCCGAGAGTGTATACCTCTACCTCCGACAGTGGAGCGCTCCCTCAGCACTGGCACCGGGGAGTGTGGGCCTGGATTATGGGGCTCTAGTCCTAGGGTAATATACATCTACCTCCGACAGTGCAGCGCTCCTCAGTATTGGCACCGGGGAGAGTGGGCTTGGATTAAGGAGCTCGAGTACGAAGTTATATACATCTACCTCCGATAGTAGAGGGCTACCTCAGCAGTGGTACCGGGAAGTGTGGGCCTGGATTATGGGGTTCGATCCGAGACTATATACCTCTACCTCCGATATTGGAGCGCTCTCTCAGCACTGGCACCGGGGATTGTGGGACTGGATTATGGGGCTCGAGTCCTAGAGTATATACCTCTACCTCCGATAGTGGAGCGCTACCTCACACTGGCACCGGGTAGGGTGGGCTTTGATTAAGGGGCTCGAGAGCGAGAGTATATACATCTAACACCGACAGTTCCGCGCTCCCTCATCAGTGGCACCGGTGAGTGTGGACATGGATTATGGAGCTCGAGTCCCAGAGTATATAGCTCTACCGCTGATAGTGCAGCGCTCCCTCAAAACTGGCACCGGGGAGTTTGGCCTGGAATATGGGCTTCGATTCCTAGAGTATATACATCTACCCCCGACAGTGCAGCGCACTCTCAGCACTGGCACCGGGGACTGCCGTCCTGGATTATGTAGCTCGAATCCGAGTGTATATACATCTACCTCCGACTGTGCAGCGCTCCCTTAATACTGGCACCGGGGAGAGTGGGAGTGGTTTATGGGGCTCGAGTCCGACAGTATATAGCACTACTTCCGAAATTGGTGCGCTCCCTCAGCACTGGCTCCGGGGTGTTTGTGCCTGGATTAAGGGACTCGAGTCCGTGAGTATATACATCTAACTATGACAGTGGAGTTCTCCCTCAGCACTGGCAGCGGGGAGTGTGGCCTGGATTATGCGGCTTGAGTCCGAGAGTATAAATATGTACCTCCGATAGTGGAGCGCTCCCTTAGCACTGGCACTGGCAAGTTTTGGAATGGATTATGGAGGTCGATCCGAGAGTATATACATCTACCTCCGATAGTGTAGCGCTCCCTCAGCTGTGGCACCGGGGAGTGTGGGCCTGGATTAAGGAACTCATGTCCTAGAGTACAAATATCTAACTCCAAAAGTGCAACACTCCCACAGTATAGGCACCGGTCAGTGTCAGCTTGGATTATGGGGGTAATGTCATGGAGTATATCCATCTACATCCGAAATTTTAGCTTTCCATCAGTACTGGCACCAGCGAGTGTTGGCCTGGATTATGGGGTTGAAGTCCACGAGTATATAAATCAGCCGCCGACAGTGCAGCGCTTCTCAGTACTGGCACCGAGGAGTGTGGGCCTGGATTATGCAGCTCGAGTCCGAGAGTATATACATCTACCTCCGACAGTTCAGCGCTCCCACAGTACTGGCAGAGGGGAGTGTGGGCCTCGATTATGGGGCTCGAGTCTGAGAGTATATGCATCTACCTCCGACAGTGCATCGCTCCCTCAGTACTGGCACCGGGGAGTGTGGGCCTGGATTATGGGGCTCGAGTCCGGGAGTATATACCTCTACTTCCGATAGTGGAGCGCACCCTCAGCACTGGCACCGAGGTGTGTGGGACATGATTATGGGGCTCGAGGCCTAGAGTATATACCTCTTCCTCCGATAGTGGAGCACTCTCTCAGTACTGACACCGGGGAGTGTGGGCTTGTAATATGACGCTCGAGACCATGAATATAAACATCTACCCCCGACAGTGCGGCGCTCCCTCAGCACTGGCTCCAGAGATTGTCGGCCTGGATTATTGGGCTCGAGTCCGAGACTATTACACATCTACCTCCGAGAGTGCAGCGCTCCCTCAGTACTGGCACCGGTGAGTGTGGGCCTGGATTATGGGGCTCGAGTCCGAGAGTGTATACCTCTACATCCGATTGTGGAGTGCTCCCTCATTACTGGCACCGGGGAGTGTGGGCCTGGATTATGGAGCTCGAGTAAGAGAGTATATTCCTCTACCTCCGAAAGTGGAGCGCTCCCTCAGCACTGGCTCTGGGGAGATTGGGCCTGGATTATGGGGCTCAAATCCGGGAGTGTATACCTCTACCTCCAATAGTGGAGCGCTCCCTCAGCACTGGCACCGGGGAGTGTGGGCCTGGATTATGGGGCTCGAGGCGCAGAGTGTATACGTCTTCCTCCGATAGTGGAGCGCTCCCTCAGTACTGGCACTGAGTGTGTGGGTTTGGATTATGTGGCTCGATTCCGAGAGTATATACCTCTATCTCCGATGCTGGAGCGCTCCCTCAGTACTGGCACCGAGGAGTGTGGGCCTGGATTAAGGGTCTCGAGTCCGACAGTATTTTCATCGAATTTCGACATTGCTTCGCTCCTTCAGTAGTGGCAGCGGGGAGTTTGAGCCTGGATGATGGGGCTCGTGTCAGAGAGTATATACATCTACCTCCGATAGTGGAGCGCTCCCTCATTACTTGCACCGGGGAGTGTTGGCCTGGATTTATGGGGCTCGTGTTCGACCGTATATACATCTAATTCCGACAGTGCAGCGCTCCCTCAATATTGGAAACGGGGAGTGTGGACCTGGATTATGGGGCTCGAGTCCGAGAGTGTATACCTCTATGTCCGATAGTGCAGCGCTCCCTCAATATTGGAAACGGGGAGTGTGGGCCTGGATTATGGGGCTCGAGTCCGAGAGTGTATACCTCAACCTCCAATAGTGGAGTGCTCCATCAATCCTGGCACCGGTGAGTGTGGGCCTGGATTATGGGGCTCAAGTCCTAGAGTATATACATCTACCTTCGATAGTGGAGCGCTCCCTCAGTACTGGCACTGGGATGTGTGGGTTTGGATTATGGGGCTCGGTCCGAGAGTGTATACCTCAACCTCCAATAGTGGAGCGCTCCATCAATCCTGGCACCGGGGAGTCTGGGCCTAGATTATGGGGCTCGGTCCGAGAGTGTATACCTCTACCTCCGAAAGTGGAGCGCTCCCTGAGCACTGGCACCGGGGAGTGTGGGCCTGGATTATGGGGCTCGGTCCGAGAGTGTATACCTCTACCTCCGATAGTGGAGCGCTGCCTCAGTACTGGCACTGGTGAGTGTGGGCCTGGATTATGGGGCTCGAGTCCGAGAGTATATACCTCTACCTCCGATAGTTCAGCACTTCCTTAGTACTGGCACCGGGGAGTGTGGGTCTGGATTATGTGGCTCGAGTCCTGGAGTATTTAAATCTACCTCCGACAGTGCAGCGCTCTATCAGCACTGGCACTGGGGAGTGCCGGCCTGGATTATGGGGTTCGAGTACAAACGTATATATATCTAGCTCCGAGAGTGGAGCACTCCCACAGTACTGGCACCTGGGAGTGTGGGTCTGTATTAAGGGGCTCAAGTCCAAGAGTATTTACATCTACCTCAAATAGTGGAGCGCTCCATCAATCCTGGCACCGGGGTGTGTGGGCCTGGATTATGGGGCTCGAACTCGTCAGTATATACATTTACCTTGGACAGTGCAGCGCTTCCTCAGTACTGGCTCCGTTGAGTGTGGGCCTGGATTACGAGACTCGAGTCCGAGGGCATATGCATTAATTCCGATAGTGGAGCGCTCCCACAGTACTGGCAACGGGGAGTATGGGCCTGCCTTATGGGGCTCGAGTCCTGATGAATATACCTCTACCTCCGATAGTGGAGCGCTCCCTCAGTACTAGCACCGGGTAGTGTGGGCCTGGATTATGGAGCTCGAGTCCGAGAGTATATACCTCTACCTCCGATAATGCAGCGCTCCCGCAATAATGGCAACGGGGAGTGTGGGCCTGGATTATGGGTCTCGAGTCCTAGAGTATATACATCTACCTGCGACAGTGCAGCGCTCCCTCAGTATTAGCACCGGGGAGCGTGGGCCTGGATTATGGGGCCCGAGTCCTAGAGTAAATACCTCTACCTCCGATAGTGGAGCGCTACCTCAGTACTGGCACCGGGTAGTGTGGGCTTTGATTAAGGGGCTCGAGTGCGAGAGTATATACATCTACCACCGACAGTGCCGCGCACTCTCAGCACTGGCACTGGGGACTGCCGTCCTGGATTATCGAGCTCGAATCCGAGGTATTTACATCTACCTCCGACTGTGCAGAGCCCCCTCAGTACTGGCACTGGGGAGAGTGGGATTGTTTTATGGGGCTCGATTCCGACAGTATATAGCTCTACCTCCGAAATTGGAGCGCTCTCTCAGCACTGGCTCTGGGGTGATTGTGTCTGGATTATGGGGCTCGAGTCCTTCAGTATATACATCTAACATCGACAGTGCAGCTCTCGCTCAGCACTGGCAGCGGTGAGTGTGGGTCTGGATTATGGGGCTCGTGTCCTAGAGTATAAATATGTACCTCCGATAGTCGAGCGCTCCCTTAGCACTGGCACCGGCAAGTTTGGGAATGGATTGTGGAGGTCGAGTCCGAGAGTGTATACATCTACCTCCGATAGTGTAGCGCTCCCTCAGCAGTGGCACCGGGGACTGTGGGACTGGATTGTGGAACTCATGTCCTAGTTTATAAAAATCTACCTTCAACAGTCATGGAGTATATACATCTATCTCCGAAATTTTAGCGTATCATCAGTACTGGCAGCAGCGAGTGTTGGCCTGGATTATGGGGTTGAAGTCCATGAGTATGTGAATCTGCCGCCGACAGTGCAGCGCTTCTCAGTACTGGCACCGAGGAGTGTCGGCCTGGATTATTGAGCTCGAGTCCGAGAGTATATACATCTACCTCCGACAGTTCAGTTCTCCCACAGTACTGGCACCGGGGAGTGTGGGCCTGGATTATGGGGCACGAGTCCGAGACTATATCCCTCTACTTCCGATAGTGGAGCGCACCCTCAGCACTGGCACCGAGGTTTGTGGGCCTGGATTATGGGGCTCGAGGCCTAGACTATATACCTCTACCTGTTATAGTGGAGCGCTCCCTCAGTACTGGCACTGGGGATTGTGGGCCTGGATTAAGGGGCTCGAGGCCTAGACTATATACCTCTACCTCCGATAGTGGAGCGATCCCTCAGTACTGACATCGGGGATTGTGGGCTTGTAATATGACGCACGAGTCCCTGAATATATACATCGACCCCCGACAGTGCGGCGTACATTCAGCACTGGCTCCGGAGATTGTCGGCCTGGATAATTGTGTTCGAGTCCGAGAGTATATACATCTACCTCCGATAGTGTAGCGCTCCCTCAGCTGTGGCACCGGGGAGTGTGGGCCTGGATTAAGGAACTCATGTCCTAGAGTACAAATATCTAACTCCAAAAGTGCAACACTCCCACAGTATAGGCACCGGTCAGTGTCAGCTTGGATTATGGGGGTAATGTCATGGAGTATATCCATCTACATCCGAAATTTTAGCTTTCCATCAGTACTGGCACCAGCGAGTGTTGGCCTGGATTATGGGGCTGAAGTCCACGAGTATATAAATCAGCCGCCGACAGTGCAGCGCTTCTCAGTACTGGCACCGAGGAGTGTGGGCCTGGATTATGCAGCTCGAGTCCGAGAGTATATACATCTACCTCCGACAGTTCAGCGCTCCCACAGTACTGGCAGAGGGGAGTGTGGGCCTCGATTATGGGGCTCGAGTCTGAGAGTATATGCATCTACCTCCGACAGTGCATCGCTCCCTCAGTACTGGCACCGGGGAGTGTGGGCCTGGATTATGGGGCTCGAGTCCGGGAGTATATACCTCTACTTCCGATAGTGGAGCGCACCCTCAGCACTGGCACCGAGGTGTGTGGGACATGATTATGGGCTCGAGGCCTAGAGTATATACCTCTTCCTCCGATAGTGGAGCGCTCTCTCAGTACTGACACCGGGGAGTGTGGGCTTGTAATATGACGCTCGAGACCATGAATATAAACATCTACCCCCGACAGTGCGGCGCTCCCTCAGCACTGGCTCCAGAGATTGTCGGCCTGGATTATTGGGCTCGAGTCCGAGACTATTACACATCTACCTCCGAGAGTGCAGCGCTCCCTCAGTACTGGCACCGGTGAGTGTGGGCCTGGATTATGGGGCTCGAGTCCGAGAGTGTATACCTCTACATCCGATTGTGGAGTGCTCCCTCATTACTGGCACCGGGGAGTGTGGGCCTGGATTATGGAGCTCGAGTAAGAGAGTATATTCCTCTACCTCCGAAAGTGGAGCGCACCCTCAGCACTGGCTCTGGGGAGATTGGGCCTGGATTATGGGGCTCAAATCCGGGAGTGTATACCTCTACCTCCAATAGTGGAGCGCTCCCTCAGCACTGGCACCGGGGAGTGTGGGCCTGGATTATGGGGCTCGAGGCGCAGAGTGTATACGTCTTCCTCCGATAGTGGAGCGCTCCCTCAGTACTGGCACTGGGTGTGTGGGTTTGGATTATGTGGCTCGAGTCCGAGAGTATATTCCTCTACCTCCGATAGTGCAGCGCTCCCTTAGTACTGGCACCGGGGAGTGTGGTTCTGGATTATGAAGCTCGAGTCCTGGATTATTTAAATCTACCTCCGACAGTGCAGCGCTCTATCAGCACTGGCACCGGGGAGTGCCGGCCTGGATTATGGGGTTCGAGTATGAGCGTATATATATCTACCTCCGAAAGTGGAGCGCTCCCACAGTCCAGGCACCGGGGTGTGTGGGCCTGGATTATGGGGCTCGAATTTGGGAGTATATACATCTACTTTCGGCAGTGCAGCGCTCCCTCAGGATTGGCACCGAGAATTTTGGGCCTGGACTATGTAGCTCGATTCCGAGAGTATATACCTCTATCTCCGATGCTGGAGCGCTCCCTCAGTACTGGCACCGGGGAGTGTGGGCCTGGATTAAGGGTCTCGAGTCCGACAGTATTTTCATCGAATTTCGACATTGCTTCGCTCCTTCAGTACTGGCAGCGGGGAGTTTGAGCCTGGATGATGGGGCTCGTGTCAGAGAGTATATACATCTACCTCCGATAGTGGAGCGCTCCCTCATTACTTGCACCGGGGAGTGTTGGCCTGGATTTATGGGGCTCGTGTTCGACCGTATATACATCTAATTCCGACAGTGCAGCGCTCCCTCAATATTGGAAACGGGGAGTGTGGACCTGGATTATGGGGCTCGAGTCCGAGAGTGTATACCTCTATGTCCGATAGTGCAGCGCTCCCTCAATATTGGAAACGGGGAGTGTGGGCCTGGATTATGGGGCTCGAGTCCGAGAGTGTATACCTCAACCTCCAATAGTGGAGTGCTCCATCAATCCTGGCACCGGTGAGTGTGGGCCTGGATTATGGGGCTCAAGTCCTAGAGTATATACATCTACCTTCGATAGTGGAGCGCTCCCTCAGTACTGGCACTGGGATGTGTGGGTTTGGATTATGGGGCTCGGTCCGAGAGTGTATACCTCAACCTCCAATAGTGGAGCGCTCCATCAATCCTGGCACCGAGGAGTCTGGGCCTAGATTATGGGGCTCGGTCCGAGAGTGTATACCTCTACCTCCGACAGTGGAGCGCTCCCTCAGCACTGGCACCGGGGAGTGTGGGCCTGGATTATGGGGCTCTAGTCCTAGGGTAATATACATCTACCTCCGACAGTGCAGCGCTCCTCAGTATTGGCACCGGGGAGAGTGGGCTTGGATTAAGGAGCTCGAGTACGAAGTTATATACATCTACCTCCGATAGTAGAGGGCTACCTCAGCAGTGGTACCGGGAAGTGTGGGCCTGGATTATGGGGTTCGATCCGAGACTATATACCTCTACCTCCGATATTGGAGCGCTCTCTCAGCACTGGCACCGGGGATTGTGGGACTGGATTATGGGGCTCGAGTCCTAGAGTATATACCTCTACCTCCGATAGTGGAGCGCTACCTCACACTGGCACCGGGTAGGGTGGGCTTTGATTAAGGGGCTCGAGAGCGAGAGTATATACATCTAACACCGACAGTTCCGCGCTCCCTCATCAGTGGCACCGGTGAGTGTGGACATGGATTATGGAGCTCGAGTCCCAGAGTATATAGCTCTACCGCTGATAGTGCAGCGCTCCCTCAAAACTGGCACCGGGGAGTTTGGCCTGGAATATGGGCTTCGATTCCTAGAGTATATACATCTACCCCCGACAGTGCAGCGCACTCTCAGCACTGGCACCGGGGACTGCCGTCCTGGATTATGTAGCTCCAATCCGAGTGTATATACATCTACCTCCGACTGTGCAGCGCTCCCTTAATACTGGCACCGGGGAGAGTGGGAGTGGTTTATGGGGCTCGAGTCCGACAGTATATAGCACTACTTCCGAAATTGGTGCGCTCCCTCAGCACTGGCTCCGGGGTGTTTGTGCCTGGATTAAGGGACTCGAGTCCGTGAGTATATACATCTAACTATGACAGTGGAGTTCTCCCTCAGCACTGGCAGCGGGGAGTGTGGCCTGGATTATGCGGCTTGAGTCCGAGAGTATAAATATGTACCTCCGATAGTGGAGCGCTCCCTTAGCACTGGCACTGGCAAGTTTTGGAATGGATTATGGAGGTCGATCCGAGAGTATATACATCTACCTCCGATAGTGTAGCGCTCCCTCAGCTGTGGCACCGGGGAGTGTGGGCCTGGATTAAGGAACTCATGTCCTAGAGTACAAATATCTAACTCCAAAAGTGCAACACTCCCACAGTATAGGCACCGGTCAGTGTCAGCTTGGATTATGGGGGTAATGTCATGGAGTATATCCATCTACATCCGAAATTTTAGCTTTCCATCAGTACTGGCACCAGCGAGTGTTGGCCTGGATTATGGGGTTGAAGTCCACGAGTATATAAATCAGCCGCCGACAGTGCAGCGCTTCTCAGTACTGGCACCGAGGAGTGTGGGCCTGGATTATGCAGCTCGAGTCCGAGAGTATATACATCTACCTCCGACAGTTCAGCGCTCCCACAGTACTGGCAGAGGGGAGTGTGGGCCTCGATTATGGGGCTCGAGTCTGAGAGTATATGCATCTACCTCCGACAGTGCATCGCTCCCTCAGTACTGGCACCGGGGAGTGTGGGCCTGGATTATGGGGCTCGAGTCCGGGAGTATATACCTCTACTTCCGATAGTGGAGCGCACCCTCAGCACTGGCACCGAGGTGTGTGGGACATGATTATGGGGCTCGAGGCCTAGAGTATATACCTCTTCCTCCGATAGTGGAGCACTCTCTCAGTACTGACACCGGGGAGTGTGGGCTTGTAATATGACGCTCGAGACCATGAATATAAACATCTACCCCCGACAGTGCGGCGCTCCCTCAGCACTGGCTCCAGAGATTGTCGGCCTGGATTATTGGGCTCGAGTCCGAGACTATTACACATCTACCTCCGAGAGTGCAGCGCTCCCTCAGTACTGGCACCGGTGAGTGTGGGCCTGGATTATGGGGCTCGAGTCCGAGAGTGTATACCTCTACATCCGATTGTGGAGTGCTCCCTCATTACTGGCACCGGGGAGTGTGGGCCTGGATTATGGAGCTCGAGTAAGAGAGTATATTCCTCTACCTCCGAAAGTGGAGCGCTCCCTCAGCACTGGCTCTGGGGAGATTGGGCCTGGATTATGGGGCTCAAATCCGGGAGTGTATACCTCTACCTCCAATAGTGGAGCGCTCCCTCAGCACTGGCACCGGGGAGTGTGGGCCTGGATTATGGGGCTCGAGGCGCAGAGTGTATACGTCTTCCTCCGATAGTGGAGCGCTCCCTCAGTACTGGCACTGAGTGTGTGGGTTTGGATTATGTGGCTCGATTCCGAGAGTATATACCTCTATCTCCGATGCTGGAGCGCTCCCTCAGTACTGGCACCGAGGAGTGTGGGCCTGGATTAAGGGTCTCGAGTCCGACAGTATTTTCATCGAATTTCGACATTGCTTCGCTCCTTCAGTAGTGGCAGCGGGGAGTTTGAGCCTGGATGATGGGGCTCGTGTCAGAGAGTATATACATCTACCTCCGATAGTGGAGCGCTCCCTCATTACTTGCACCGGGGAGTGTTGGCCTGGATTTATGGGGCTCGTGTTCGACCGTATATACATCTAATTCCGACAGTGCAGCGCTCCCTCAATATTGGAAACGGGGAGTGTGGACCTGGATTATGGGGCTCGAGTCCGAGAGTGTATACCTCTATGTCCGATAGTGCAGCGCTCCCTCAATATTGGAAACGGGGAGTGTGGGCCTGGATTATGGGGCTCGAGTCCGAGAGTGTATACCTCAACCTCCAATAGTGGAGTGCTCCATCAATCCTGGCACCGGTGAGTGTGGGCCTGGATTATGGGGCTCAAGTCCTAGAGTATATACATCTACCTTCGATAGTGGAGCGCTCCCTCAGTACTGGCACTGGGATGTGTGGGTTTGGATTATGGGGCTCGGTCCGAGAGTGTATACCTCAACCTCCAATAGTGGAGCGCTCCATCAATCCTGGCACCGGGGAGTCTGGGCCTAGATTATGGGGCTCGGTCCGAGAGTGTATACCTCTACCTCCGAAAGTGGAGCGCTCCCTGAGCACTGGCACCGGGGAGTGTGGGCCTGGATTATGGGGCTCGGTCCGAGAGTGTATACCTCTACCTCCGATAGTGGAGCGCTGCCTCAGTACTGGCACTGGTGAGTGTGGGCCTGGATTATGGGGCTCGAGTCCGAGAGTATATACCTCTACCTCCGATAGTTCAGCACTTCCTTAGTACTGGCACCGGGGAGTGTGGGTCTGGATTATGTGGCTCGAGTCCTGGAGTATTTAAATCTACCTCCGACAGTGCAGCGCTCTATCAGCACTGGCACTGGGGAGTGCCGGCCTGGATTATGGGGTTCGAGTACAAACGTATATATATCTAGCTCCGAGAGTGGAGCACTCCCACAGTACTGGCACCTGGGAGTGTGGGTCTGTATTAAGGGGCTCAAGTCCAAGAGTATTTACATCTACCTCAAATAGTGGAGCGCTCCATCAATCCTGGCACCGGGGTGTGTGGGCCTGGATTATGGGGCTCGAACTCGTCAGTATATACATTTACCTTGGACAGTGCAGCGCTTCCTCAGTACTGGCTCCGTTGAGTGTGGGCCTGGATTACGAGACTCGAGTCCGAGGGCATATGCATTAATTCCGATAGTGGAGCGCTCCCACAGTACTGGCAACGGGGAGTATGGGCCTGCCTTATGGGGCTCGAGTCCTGATGAATATACCTCTACCTCCGATAGTGGAGCGCTCCCTCAGTACTAGCACCGGGTAGTGTGGGCCTGGATTATGGAGCTCGAGTCCGAGAGTATATACCTCTACCTCCGATAATGCAGCGCTCCCGCAATAATGGCAACGGGGAGTGTGGGCCTGGATTATGGGTCTCGAGTCCTAGAGTATATACATCTACCTGCGACAGTGCAGCGCTCCCTCAGTATTAGCACCGGGGAGTGTGGGCCTGGATTATGGGGCCCGAGTCCTAGAGTAAATACCTCTACCTCCGATAGTGGAGCGCTACCTCAGTACTGGCACCGGGTAGTGTGGGCTTTGATTAAGGGGCTCGAGTGCGAGAGTATATACATCTACCACCGACAGTGCCGCGCACTCTCAGCACTGGCACTGGGGACTGCCGTCCTGGATTATCGAGCTCGAATCCGAGGTATTTACATCTACCTCCGACTGTGCAGAGCCCCCTCAGTACTGGCACTGGGGAGAGTGGGATTGTTTTATGGGGCTCGATTCCGACAGTATATAGCTCTACCTCCGAAATTGGAGCGCTCTCTCAGCACTGGCTCTGGGGTGATTGTGTCTGGATTATGGGGCTCGAGTCCTTCAGTATATACATCTAACATCGACAGTGCAGCTCTCGCTCAGCACTGGCAGCGGTGAGTGTGGGTCTGGATTATGGGGCTCGTGTCCTAGAGTATAAATATGTACCTCCGATAGTCGAGCGCTCCCTTAGCACTGGCACCGGCAAGTTTGGGAATGGATTGTGGAGGTCGAGTCCGAGAGTGTATACATCTACCTCCGATAGTGTAGCGCTCCCTCAGCAGTGGCACCGGGGACTGTGGGACTGGATTGTGGAACTCATGTCCTAGTTTATAAAAATCTACCTTCAACAGTCATGGAGTATATACATCTATCTCCGAAATTTTAGCGTATCATCAGTACTGGCAGCAGCGAGTGTTGGCCTGGATTATGGGGTTGAAGTCCATGAGTATGTGAATCTGCCGCCGACAGTGCAGCGCTTCTCAGTACTGGCACCGAGGAGTGTCGGCCTGGATTATTGAGCTCGAGTCCGAGAGTATATACATCTACCTCCGACAGTTCAGTTCTCCCACAGTACTGGCACCGGGGAGTGTGGGCCTGGATTATGGGGCACGAGTCCGAGACTATATCCCTCTACTTCCGATAGTGGAGCGCACCCTCAGCACTGGCACCGAGGTTTGTGGGCCTGGATTATGGGGCTCGAGGCCTAGACTATATACCTCTACCTGTTATAGTGGAGCGCTCCCTCAGTACTGGCACTGGGGATTGTGGGCCTGGATTAAGGGGCTCGAGGCCTAGACTATATACCTCTACCTCCGATAGTGGAGCGATCCCTCAGTACTGACATCGGGGATTGTGGGCTTGTAATATGACGCACGAGTCCCTGAATATATACATCGACCCCCGACAGTGCGGCGCTCATTCAGCACTGGCTCCGGAGATTGTCGGCCTGGATAATTGTGTTCGAGTCCGAGACTATATACATCTACCTCCGAGAGTGCAGCGCTCCCTCAGTACTGGCACCGGTGAGTGTGGGCCTGGATTATGGGGCTCGAGTCCGAGAGTGTATACATCTACCTCCGATTGTGGAGCGCTCCCTCACTACTGGCACCGGGGAGTAGGGGTTTGGATTATGCGGCTCGCATCCGAGAGTTTATACCTCTACCTCCGATAGAGCAGCGCTCCCTCAGTACTGGCACAGGGGAGAGTGGGTCCGGATTACGTGGCTCGAGTCCTGGAGTATTTACATCTACCTCGGATAATGCAGCGCTCCCTCGGCACTGGCACCGGGGAGAATAGGCCTGGATTATGGAGCTCGAGTCCGAGAGTATATACTTCTACCTCCGAAAGTGGAGCGCTCCCTCATCACTGGCTCTGGGGTGTTTGTGCCTGGATTATGGGGCTCGAGTCCAACAGTATATACATCTACCTCCGATAGTGGAGCGCTTCCTCAGAGCTGGCACCGAGAAGTTTGGGCCTGGATTACGTAGCTCGAGTCCGAGAGTATATAACTCTACCTCCGATAATGGAGCGTCCCCTCAGTACTGGCACCGGGGAGTGTGGGCCTGGATTATGGGGCTCGAGTCCGAGAGTATATACATCTACATCCGATAGTGGAGCACTCCCGCAGCACTGGCTCCGCAGAGTGTCGGGCTGGATTATGAATCTCAAGTACAAGAGTATATACATCTACCTCCGATAGTGGAGCGCTCCCTCAACACTGACACTGGGTAGTTGGTGCCTGGAAAATGGATCTAAACTCCAAGAGGGTATATATCAAACTCCGATAGTGGAGCACTCCCTCAGTACTGGCACCGGGGAGTCTGGGCCTGGATTATGGAGCTCAAGATCTAGGGTACATACCTCTACCTCTGATAGTGGAGCGCTCCCTCAGCACTGGCACCGGGAAGTGTGGGACTGGAATTGTGGGGCTCGAGTCCTCGAGTATATACCTCTACCTGCGATAGTGGAGCGATCCCTCGGTACTGGCACCGGGTAGTTTGGGTTTGGATAAAGGGGCTCGAGTCCGAGAGCATATTCATCTACCTCCGACAGTGCTGCGCTCACTCAGCAGTGGCACCGGGGAGTGTGGGCATGGATTATGGAGCTCGTGTCCTAAAGTATACACCTCTACCTCCGATAGTGCAGCGCTCCCTCAATACTGGCACCGGGGAGTGTGCGCCTGGAATATTGTGCTCAAGTCCAAGAATATATACATCGACCCCCGAGTGGGCAGCGCTCTCTCAGCACTGGCACCGTTGACTGCCGGCATGAATTATGGAGCTCGAGTCCGAGTGTATATACATCTGCCTCCGACAGTGCCATGCTTCCTCAGTACAGGCACCGGGGAGTGTGGGCTTGGATTATGGCTCTCGAGTTCTAGATTATATAGCTCTACCTCCGAAATTGGAGCGCTCCCTCAGCACTGGCTCCGGGGTGTTTGGGCCTGGATTATAGGGCTTGAGTCCTGGAGTAAATACATATACCTCCGACAGTGGAGCGCTCCCTCAGCACTGGCACCGGGAAGTGTGGGCCTGGATTATGTGGCTCGAGTAAGATAGTATATATATATCTACCTCCGATAGTGGAGCGCTCCCTCAGTACTGGCACCGGGGAGTGTGAGCCTGGATTATGGGGCTCGAGTCCGAGAGCATTTATATCTACCTCCGATAGTGGAGCGCTCCCTTAGCACTGGCACCGAGGTTTGTGGGCCTGGATTATGGAGCTCAAGTCCTAGAGTATATACATCAACCCCAACAGTGCAACACTCCCTCAGTATTGGCACCGGTGAGTGTCAGCTTGGATTATGGGGCTAAATTCATGGAGTATATACGTCTACCTCCGAAAATGTAGCGTTCCATCAGTACTGGCACCGGGAGTGTTGACCTGGATTATGGGTTTGAAGTCCACGAGTATATAAAACTGCCACCGACAGTGCAGCGCTCCCACAGTACTGGCACCGAGGAGTGTCGGCCTGGATTATGGAGCTCGAGTCCGAGAGTATATACATCTGCCTCCGACAGTGCAGCGCTCCCACTGTACTGGCACAGGGGAGTGTGTGTCTGGATTATGGGGCTCGAGTCCGAGAGTATATACCTGTACCTCCGATAGTGCAGCGCTCCCTCAGCACTGGCACAGAGGTTTGTGGGCCTGGATTATGGTGCTGGAGGCATAGACTATATACATCTACATCCGATAGTGGAGAGCTCCCTCAGTACTGGCACCGGGGAGTATGGTCTTGGATTATGACGCTCGAGTCCGTGAGTATATACCTCGACCACCGATAATGCAGAGCTCCCTCATTACTGGCACCGGGGAGTATGGTCTTGGATAATGACGCTCGAGTCCGTGAGTATATACCTCGACCTCCGATATGCCGCGATCCGTCAGCATTGGCGCCGGTGAGTGTGGGCCTGGATTATGGGGATGGAATCCTAGAGTATATACATCTAGACCCGACAGTGCAGCGCTCTCTCAGCACTGGCAACGGGAAGTTTGGGCCTGGATTATGCGGCTCGAGTCCGAGCGTATATTCATCTACCTCCGACATTGCAATGCATCCTCAGTACAGGCAGCGGGAAGTGTGGGCATGGATGATGTGGCTCGAGTCCGAGAGCATATACCTCTACCTCCGATAGTGGAGCGTTCCCTCAGCACTGGCTCCGGGGTGTGTCGGTCTGGATTACAGGGCTCGTGTCCGAGAGTATATACATCTGCCTCCGAGTGTGCAGCGCTCCCTCAGTAATGGCACCGGGGAGTATGGTCTTGGATTATGACGCTCGAGTCCGTGAGTATATACCTCTACCTCCGATAATGCAGCGCTCCGTTAGTACTGGCGCTGGTGAGTGTGGGCCTGGATTATGGGGATGGAGTCCCAGAGTATATACATCTACCCCCGACAGTGCAGCGCTCTCTCAGCACTGGCACCGGGAAGTTTGGGCCTGGATTATGGGCTCGAGTCCGAGCGTATATTCATCTACCTCCGACAGTGCAACGCTCCCTCAGTACAGGCAGCGGGGAGTGTGGGCATGGATGATGTGGCTCGAGTCCGAGAGCATATACATCTACCTCCGATAGTGGAGCGCTCCCTCAACACCGACACTGGGTAGTTGGTGCCTGGAAAATGGATCTAAACTCCAAGAGTGTATATATCAAACTCCGATAGTGGAGCGCTCCCTCAGTACTGGCACCGGGGACTCTGGGCCTGGATTATGGAGCTCAAGATCTAGGGTACATACCTCTACCTCCGATAGTGGAGCGCTCCCTCAGCACTGGCACCGGGGAGTTTGGGACTGGAATTGTGGGGCTCGAGTCCTCGAGTATATACCTCTACCTGCGATAGTGGAGCGATCCCTCGGTACTGGCACCGGGTAGTTTGGGTTTGGATAAAGGGGCTCGAGTCCGAGAGTATATTCATCTACCTCCGACAGTGCTGCGCTCCCTCAGCACTGGCTCCGGGGTGTGTCGGTCTGGATTACAGGGCTCGTGTCCGAGAGTATATACATCTGCCTCCGAGTGTGCAGCGCTCCCTCAGTAATGGCACCGGGGAGTATGGTCTTGGATTATGACGCTCGAGTCCGTGAGAATATACCTCTACCTCCGATAATGCAGCGCTCCGTTAGTACTGGCGCTGGTGAGTGTGGGCCTAGATTATGGGGATGGAGTCCCAGAGTATATACATCTACCCCCGACAGTGCAGCGCTCTCTCAGCACTGGCACCGGGAAGTTTGGGCCTGGATTATGGGGCTCGAGTCCGAGCGTATATGCATCTACCTCCGACAGTGCAACGCTCCCTCAGTACAGGCAGCGGGGAGTGTGGGCATGGATGATGTGGCTCGAGTCCGAGAGCATATACATCTACCTCCGATAGTGGAGCGCTCCCTCAACACCGACACTGGGTAGTTGGTGCCTGGAAAATGGATCTAAACTCCAAGAGTGTATATATCAAACTCCGATAGTGGAGCGCTCCCTCAGTACTGGCACCGGGGACTCTGGGCCTGGATTATGGAGCTCAAGATCTAGGGTACATACCTCTACCTCCGATAGTGGAGCGCTCCCTCAGCACTGGCACCGGGGAGTGTGGGACTGGAATTGTGGGGCTCGAGTCCTCGAGTATATACCTCTACCTGCGATAGTGGAGCGATCCCTCGGTACTGGCACCGGGTAGTTTGGGTTTGGATAAAGGGGCTAGACTCCGAGAATATATTCATCTACCTCCGACAGTGCTGCGCTCCCTCAGCAGTGGCACCGGGGAGTGTGGGCATGGATTATGGAGCTCGTGTCCTAGAGTATACACCTCTACCTCCGATAGTGCAGCGCTCCCTCAATACTGGCACCGGGGAGTGTGTGCCTGGAATATTGTGCTCGAGTCCAAGAGTATATACATCGACCCCCGAGTGTGCAGCGCTCTCTCAGCACTGGCACCGTTGACTGCCGGCATGGATTATGGAGCTCGAGTCCGAGTGAATATACATCTGCCTCCGACAGTGCCATGCTCCCTCAGTACAGGCACCGGGGAGTGTGGGCTTGGATTATGGCTCTCGAGTTCGAGATTATATAGCTCTACCTCCGAAATTGGAGCGCTCACTCAGCACTGGCTCCGGGGTGTTTGGGCCTGGATTATAGGGCTTGAGTCCTGGAGTAAATACATATACCTCCGACAGTGGAGCGCTCCCTCAGCACTAGCACCGGGGAGTGTGGGCCTGGATTATGTGGCTCGAGTAAGATAGTATATATATATCTACCTCCGATAGTGGAGCGCTCCCTCAGTACTGGCACCGGGGAGTGTGGGCCTGGATTATGGGGCTCGAGTCCGAGAGCATTTATATCTACCTCCGATAGTGGAGCGCTCCCTTAGCACTGGCACCGAGGTTTGTGGGCCTGGATTATGGAGCTCAAGTCCTAGAGTATATACATCAACCCCAACAGTGCAACACTCCCTCAATACAGGCACCGGGGAGTGTGTGCCTGGAATATTGTGCTCGAGTTCAAGAGTATATACATCGACCCCCGAGTGTGCAGCGCTCTCTCAGCACTGGCACCGTTGACTGCCGGCATGGATTATGGAGCTCGAGTCCGAGTGTATATACATCTGCCTCCGACAGTGCCATGCTCCCTCAGTACAGGCACCGGGGAGTGTGGGCTTGGATTATGGCTCTCGAGTTCGAGATTATATAGCTCTCCCTCCGAAAATGTAGCGTTCCAAAAGTACTGGCACCGGGAGTGTTGGCCTGGATTATGGGTTTGAAGTCCACGAGTATATAAAACTGCCACCGACAGTGCAGCGCTCCCACAGTACTGGCACCGAGGAGTGTCGGCCTGGATTATGGAGCTCGAGTCCGAGAGTATATACATCTGCCTCCGACAGTTCAGCGCTCCCACAGTACTGGCACAGGGGAGTGTGTGCCTGGATTATGGGGCTCGAGTCCGAGAGTATATACCTGTACCTCCGATAGTGCAGCGCTCCCTCAGCACTGGCACAGAGGTTTGTGGGCCTGGATTATGGTGCGGGAGGCATAGACTATATACATCTACATCCGATAGTGGAGAGCTCCCTCAGTACTGGCACCGGGGAGTATGGTCTTGGATAATGACGCTCGAGTCCGTGAGTATATACCTCGACCTCCGATATGCCGCGCTCCGTCAGCATTTGCGCCGGTGAGTGTGGGCCTGGATTATGGGGATGGAGTCCTAGAGTATATACATCTACCCCCGACAGTGCAGCGCTCTCTCAGCACTGGCAACGGGAAGTTTGGGCCTGGATTATGGGGCTCGAGTCCGAGCGTATATTCATCTACCTCCGACATTGCAATGCACCCTCAGTACAGGCAGCGGGAAGTGTTTGCATGGATGATGTGGCTCGAGTCCGAGAGCATATACCTCTAACTCCGATAGTGGAGCGTTCCCTCAGCACTGGCTCCGGGGTGTGTCGGTCTGGATTACAGGGCTCGAATCCGAGAGTATATACATCAGCCTCCGAGAGTGCAGCATTCCCTCAGTACTGGCACCGGAGAGTGTGGGCCTGGATTATGGGGCTGGAGTCCGAGAGTATATACCTCTACCTCCGATAGTGGAGCGCTCCCTCAGCACTGGCACCGGGGAGTGTGGGCCTGGATTTTGTTGCTCGAGTCCTAGAGTATATACCTCTACCTCCGATAGTGGAGCGCTCCAACAGTACTGGAACTGGTGAGTGTGGGCCTGGATTATGCAGCTCGAGACTTAGAATATATAGAGCTACCTCCGATAGTGGTGCTCTCCCTCAGTACTGGCACCAAGGAGTGTGGGTTTGGATGATGTTGCTCGAGTCCGAGAGTATATACCTCTACCTCCAATATTGCTTCGCTCCCTCTGTACTGGCAGGGGGCAGCGTGTGTCTGGATTATGTGGCTCGAGTCCTGGAGTATTTAAATCTACCTCCGACAGTGCAGCGCTCTATTAGCACTGGCACCGCGGAGTGCTGGCCTGGATTATGGGGCTCGAGTCCGACCGTAAATACATCTACCTCCAATTGTGGAGCGCTCCCTCAGTACTGGCACTGGGAAGGGTGGACTGGATTTTGCGGCTCGAATTCGAGTGTATATACATCTACCTCCGACTTTGCTGCGCTCCCTCGGCACTGGCTCCGGGGAGTTTGGGCCTGGATTATGTGGTTCCATTCCAAGAGTGTATACATCTACCTCCGATAGTGGAGCGCTTCCACAGAACTGGTACTGTGAAGTTTTGGCCTGGATTATGTTGCTCGATTCCGAGAGTATATACCTCTACCTCCGATTGTGCAGCGTCCCCTCAGTACAGGTACCGGGGAGTGTGGGCCTGGATTATGGGGCAAGAGTAAGAGTATATACATCTACTCCGATAGTGGAGTGCTCCCTCAGCCCTGGCTCCACGGAGTGTCGGCCTGGATTATGGATCTCAAGTCCAAGAGTTTATGCATCAAACTCTGATAGTGGAGTGCTCCCTCAGCACTGGCACCGGGGAGTGTGGGCCTGGATTATGGGGCTCGAGTCCTAATGTATATACCTCTACCTCCGATTATGGAGCGCTCCCTCAGTTCTGGCACCGAACTTTGGTCCTGGATTTTGGAGCTCGAGTCCGAGAGTATATACCACTACCTCCGATAGTGCAGAGCGCCCTCAGTAATGGCACCGGGGAGTGTGGGCCTGGATTATGGGGCTCGAGTCCTAGTGTATATACATCTACCTCCGACAGTGCAGCGCTCCCTCGGTAAATTCACCGGGTAGTTTAGGCTTGAATTAAGGGCTAGAGTCCGAGAGTATATACATCTAACTTCGACAGTGTCGCGCTCCCTCAGCAGTGGCACCGGGGAGTGTGGGCCTGGATTATGGAGCTCGAGTCCTAGAGTATATAACACTACCTCCGATAATTCAGCGCTCCCTCAGTACTGGCACCGGGGAGTGTGGGCCTGGAATATGGTTCTCGAGTCCTAGAGTATATACATCTACCCCCGACAGTGCGGCGCTCTCTCAGCACTGGCACCGCAGGCTGTCGGCCTGGATTATCGGGCTCGAGTCCGAGCGTATATACATCGACCTCCGACAGTGCAGTGCTCCCTCAGTACTGGCACCGGGGAGTGTGGGCCTCGATTATGGGGCACGAGCCCGAGAGTATATGCTTCTACCTCCGAAAGTGCAGCGCTCCCTCAGTACTGGCACCCGGGAGTGTCGGCCTGGATTATGGGGCTCGAGTCCGAGAGTATATATATCTACCAGCGACAGTGCAGCTCTCGCTCAGTACTGGCACCGGGGAGTGTGGGCCTGGATTATGGGGGTCGAGTCCGAGAGTGTATACCTCTACCTCCAATAGTGGAGCGCTCCCTCAGTACTGGCACCGGGCAGTGTGGGCCTGGATTATGATATTCGAGTCCGAATCTATATATAGCTCCCTCCGGCAGTGCAGCGCTCCCTCAGTACTGGCACCGTGGAGTGTGGGCCTTGATTATGGGGCTCGAGTCCTACATTTTATAGATCTACCTCCGACAGCGCAGCGCACCCTCAGTACTGGCACCGGGGAGTGTAGGCCTCGATTATGGGGCTCCAGTCTCTGGAGTGCGGTGCGAAACAACGAACTTCTGACTCGAAGGCGTGAGTGCGGGCTCTGTGCCACAGCCAGACCGGGCGGGGGGGTGGGGGTTGGGTTATTGATTGCAGAACATGCTCGGTCTTCCACCCTCACATCCCGACTTTTCCCCCACCTCTGCTGTTGAGGTTGGTGACCAAATCATCACAGGATTCCCGGAGGCCGTTGTGCTGGAAGTCTTCACGCAGGCGACGCCGCTGCTGAGCGGGGAGAGCACCGACAGGGACCCGGTAGGTACCGATCCCCACCTTCACCTCCCGCATTGTTCAACACAATCACCGTGTGTTTTGTGATTCACTTCACGCTTTGTTGCAGCTGTTAAACCGTATCTTTATAACACAAGGAAGGAAATCCGGAGCATTAAAGTAACCACACAGAGAACTGAAGTATTCACACATACAGCTTCTAGATCCTGGGAATTTGCAACACTAACTCAGCGGGTCATTAGCAACCTCTAGTGATCAGCCCCTGTTTGCTCCCACTGCACTTGATGATTTTCCTGCGTTTGCTGCTGCAATATTGCGGGTGTGTGACATCACATGTAATATTTCACCTTTTTCCTCTTCAATTCTTTTATTTCAACTCATCTTTGATGACCAGGACTGTCCTTCAACTGTCATGCATTTCCAGACAGCACATTGTAGAAGAGACAAGAGAGTGATGCCTAAGAAGTAGAACATGCTCAGTCACAACCCTCAACCTTCATCTTACTCATCTATCTAAAGGCTTCCCTTCGGAGAATTTCCTCCATCAGCAGAAAAACATATTTAACCGCTTCCTGTTTCAAAAGTCAGCTGGCCAGATCTTTGGTTCATTGATGCAAGAGGAGAACGGGTGGTGGGACAGGAATCGAATAGTGAGAGTTCACATTACGAGTTCGGGAGACAGGATTCTTGAAGGCTAATTTGAGGTAGTTGTGATCCCGCCATGCGGAGTCGTGAGACGGGACCTGGGCTCTCAGGCAGATTCATCACACTATAGAGTTGATCCTGCAACCTGTGCTTCAGCCCAGTGAGACTGCACCAGGAGCAGAGCATGGGAATGTGACCCTGTCTTACCGCCAGTGGGCGGGGCTTGCGCTGGCTGCTGTGTGATTGCCTTCTGACTCCCATTGTGATGTCACCAGGAGACAGGTTTTAGCCCCTGGTTACAATTCATCAGTTGTAGTTACCGTGGGCAGGAGCTGGAGCTATCGGCTGACACTGTGAGTGAGTTGAGTCCATACAAATAGAGGAAAGGAGAGAAAAGCAAATGTTAATATTATAGTAAAGACTGTTCTGACGAAGGGTCATCGACCTGAATCGTTAACACTATTTCTGTCTCTACAAAAGATGCCTCACTGTTAAGTATTGCCAGCATTCTCTGTTTTATTTCATATTTATAGCATCCGCAGTGTTTTGCTTTTATATTAATATTAAAGTAATTGAAGCCAATTCTAATAATAACAAATATAGTGAACTTAAATATTATCACAGTTACAAGAATAGTCCTCTTTTATTCCAGGTACAGATTCGCAGCTCAAACCGGTCGCTAGAATATGTAAGACAGCTGCCCAATATCTCTAGGCCTGTGATGGTTCCCCTCCTCCTCTGGGTAAGCACCTTGCCACTGTGGCTTCCACTGTGATGAGGAGGATAGCGGGTGAACCCGGGACATGGAACCTCAAAGTGTGGAGTATGAACTCACAATAGCTCTGCTCCTATATGAAAAATCACTTCAACCATGACAACTGAAATTTGTTCAGCACTCCGCATATACAGAGAGATGGCACAGAATATTTTATATGGCAGGGAGCACAGTCCGGCCCCAAGCAGGTGTGAGAAAGTGTAAAGTGTTTAGAATGCTGATCGCCTAGTTGAGGAGGGTTTTTGAAGCCGGGCGAGAGGGGACCAGTTGAGGGCTGGAGTTCCAGATGACCTGGGCGCAGTGCCTGGATGAACATCTGTCGATGGTGGAGCAGGATCAGCGGTTAATGAGGAGTAATGCTGTGCCACAGGAGCGCAGAGGGGAACGGAGATTATGCATAATGAGGTATGTCTGGAGCAGATCGCTGAGATAGGGGGGAACTCACGCAGTAAGTGATTGGAAGGGGCGGGCAACGATCTTCATATCAATTCACTGGAGCACAGGGAGCGAGTGCAATTCCCCTTGAAAGCTCAACACTGGGGATTGTTATTTGTTTTGGTCAAGACGTGCACTGTGCCATTCGGGATACCTTTTAATTTGTGTAGGTTGTAGGGAGAGCGTTGGAGAGATTGGACATCGAGGTGATGAAGGCTGGATTAGGGCTCCGGCAGCAGATAGTGAGCAGGCAATGTATTGGCGGTGATCGATAGCAGGCTGGTAATGAGTTGGGTGTGGGGGGAGGAAGCTGTCCTCAGGCTCGAGCAGGGCAAAAAGGTTCCACACTAATGGGCTTATCCTGAGGTTGCAGTTGGGAGTCTGACAAAGTCAATGCTGGTATTGCGATGGTGCTTGTGGGAGTCAAAGATAGAAGATTCATTTTGCCTCACATTAATCTGGGGTGAATTATGGCTGATCGAGATTTCATTGTTGGACAACAGTTGGAGAGTGGCAACATTCTGGAGTCAATTGAGGAGGCGGAGTGTGTCGTTGGCTACTTGTGTAAGCTGGTCACATGATTCCTGATAATATATCAAAGTGATTTCATGTATCTGGGGACGAAGGGCAATGCCCCGGATTGCAGTATCCATGGGCAAGAGGAGGAATCGTTGAATTTGATTCAGGCCCCTGGAGAATGTTTGTTCCCAGAAGCAATGCTGTGGAAAAAGCGGTGGAGACCTGTGGTGCCGTCCCTCTAACACTATAATTCCCAAGGCTTACCCTGGGGAAGTCGGCTGGAGCATCAGTCCCAGAAAATGCACAGATATTGTAATGCCAGGGAAATGAAGCGGACGGGAATAACGATGTCTCCCAGTTGGTGTTTAACCAGGTGGTGGTCATTTTGATGGGTGCATGAGGAATCTGTAAGTAGCTCTTGTGGCTGCTCCCCTCTGGGGTTCTGAGATGGACTGGCAACAAAGTTGTCGAAAAATTTTGGTCGATACTTTCTCCCCACAGGAATCCGGAACATATTTGTGGCTGTCTAAAAACAGCTGCCAGATGGATCCAGCTCAGAGGATGGTGTTGGGTCGCTGTAAAGGGATCGGATTCACTTTTGTCCCACAGAAACCAAGCACCGAATCTCTAGAGTGGAGCAATTTCCATTCCCTATTAGTTACAAACATCTTCTTTTCCTCATTATTGCACCTCCATCCCTAGTTCAAAACTCATTTCTCTGCAAACATTCCTCTTAAATTTTTGAACCAAAGATTTGTGGGTTTTATGTTGGATTCTACCCAAAACCAGTTTGGTTCAGTATATCCCTGGAGAGCGGGGTACCCATCACTATCCTGCCCGTTTCTCCTCTATAGATACTGCCCTGGCATAGGAACACACATCCATTGGAAACAACCAGGGTGGTTCAGTCCATCCCTGGAGGGCGGGGGACCCATCACTATCCTACCCCTTTCTCCTCTATAGATACTGCCCTGGCATAGGAACAAACATCCATTGGAATCAATACCATGGTGGTGCAGTCCATCCCTGGAGGGCGGGGGACCCATCACTATCCTACCCCTTTCTCCTCTATAGATACTGCCCTGGCATAGGAACAAACATCCATTGGAATCAATACCAGGGTGGTGCAGTCCATCCCTGGACGGCGGTGAACCCATAACGATTCTGCAGCTTGCTTTTTTATAGATACTTCCCTGGTATAGGAACAGATATCCATTGGAAACTATATCAAGGAAAAACTTTCAGCAAATGGTTTTAAACTTCCTGTCACCTCTTGCAAAGATGAATAACACGTGACGGGGATTGCTCTTTGTGGTGATTCGTTGTCCTCTTGGCTTGAATTGTCCTGTGAGATTGACTGACAACTTCATTGAACAATATGTTCACATAGCCAACACTGGCCTGATATCAGGTACATTCCGCACACTCACAGAGATCAGCACAAGAGCACGGAATATCCCAATCACAGGAGCTGACCCTGGCAATGTGCTGCTCTAACTCTGCAGATCCATTATCAACCTCCAGAGTTCAGCACAAGACCCCGGAACATCCCAATCACAGAAGGTGACCCTGGCAATGTGCCGCTCTAACTCTGCAGATCCATTATCAACCTCCAGAGATCAGCACAAGACCCCGGAACATCCCAATCACAGGAGGTGACCGTGGCAATGTGCCGCTCTCACGCTGCAGATCCATTATCAAACTCCAGAGATCAGTACAAGACCCCGGAGGATCCCAATCACAGGAGGTGACGCTGGCAATGTACCGCTCTAACTCTGCAGATCCAGTAACAACCTCCAGAGATCAGCCGCTGTCCGGTCCCATCTAATTAATGATTGTCTTGCGGTTGCTGCTGGAGTATTGCGGGTGTTTCTCTTCAAACCTTAGGTATTCGCCACCTTTGAAACTTCAATTCTGTTATTTTAGCTCATCTTTGAAGACCAGGACTGCCCTTCAGATGTTAAGCATTTACTGACAGCAAGTTTACAGGTCGGTACAAGAGACAAGAGAGTGACGCCAAAGCGGTAGCGCTTGCTTTGAAAAATTATGGAGAATGGTTAAAGGATCAAGAGTGGTAGAGCGATTAGCATCTAATGAGATAGGAGAATATTGAGGAGGAATTTGAAGGCAGGGAAAGGGGACGTGATGGACTGCGTGAGTTCCGGATGTCCAGGGTGCAGTGGCTTGTGGAGTGTCTGCCGATGGTAGAGCAAAAGAAACAAAGATTTTTTTCCTTCCTGGTTTGTGGCATTGCTGGCAAAGCCGGCATTTGTTGCCCGTCCCGAAATGCCCATTAGATGGTGATGGTGAGCCACATTCTTGACCCGTTGCAGTCATTGTGGTGAAGGCACTCCTAAATTCCTGTTAGGGTGGGATTTCAAGGATTTTGGCCCAGCGACAATGATTGCCTTGTAGGGAATCTTGGTGATTGTGGTTCGCATGCATCTGTTGCCCTTGACCTTCGAGGTGGTAGATGTTGCGGGTTTGGGAGGTGCTGCCAAAGAAGCCTTGGCGAGTTGCTACAATGCATTTTCTGATGGTACACCATGCAGTCATGGTACGCCGGTGGTGGAAGGAATGAATGTTTCAGGTGCTGGATGAGGTGCCAAAAAGCGGGTTGCTTTGTCATGAATGGTCTCTAGCTTCTTGAATGTTGTTTGAGCTGCACTCATCCAGGCAAGTAGAGAGTATTCAATCACACTCCTGACGTGTGCCTTGTAGATGTTGGAAAGGCTTTGGGGAGTCAGGAGGTGAGGCACTCGCCTCCGAATACCTCTGACCTGCTCTTGTAACCACAGTATTTATGTGGTTTGACCAGTTAAGTGTCTGGTCAATGGTGATCCTCAGGATGTTGATGCTGGGGGATTCGGCGATGGTAATGCCGTTGAATGTCAAGGAGCGGTGGTTGGACTCTCGGTTGTTTGGTAACAGTCAGTGCATGGCACTTGTGTGACGCAAATATTACTAACAAGTTATCAGACCAGAATGAATGTCGTCCAGGTCTTGTTGCATGCGGCTAAGGACGGCTTCATTGCCTGAGGAGTTGCAAATAGGACTGAAAACTGTGCAAGCTTCACCGAAAATCCCCACTTCTGACCTTATGATGGAGGTAGTTCATTGGTGAAGCAGCGGAAATTGGTTGGGGTAAGACAATTCCCTGACGAGCTCCTGCAACGATGATTTATGGCTGAGATTATTTACCTCCAAAAACATCAAACATCTTTCTTTGTGTTAGGTATGACTCCAGCCAGTGGCGAGTTTTCCGCCTGATTAACATTGACTTAAATTTTACTAGGGCTCCTTGATGCAACACTCTTGCAAATGCCGCCTTGAATTCAAAGATAGTCACTCTCCCCTCACCTATGCAATTCAGCAATGTTGTCCCTGTTTGCACCAAGGCTGTAATGAGTTCTGGAGTCGAGTAGTCCCGGCGGCACTCAAACTCAGCATTACTGAGCAGGTTATTGGTGAGTAATTGCTGCTTGAAAGCACTGTCGACAACACCATTCATCACTTTGCAGATGATTGAGAGTAGACTGATTGGGGGTAATTGGCCGGATTGGATTTGTCTTGCATTTTGTGGACGGGACATACCTGGGCAGAATTCCACATTGTCGGATAGATGCCAGTGTTGTAGCTGTACTGGAACATCTTGGCCAGAGGTGCGGCTAGTTCAGAATGAGGAGTAATCTGATCCCAAAGGAGCAGAGAGAGGAAAGGAGTTCGCACAGAGCGATATATGGCTCGAGGAGATTGCTGAGATACGGAGGGAATCAGACACAAAGTCATTGGAAATGAGACAACAATCTTATAATAAATTCACTGGAGCACAAGGAGCCAGTGGAAGTTCACAGCAGGCAAAAAAAAAGTTATTTGCGATATGTCCGGTTCAACACTTGCGCTGTGCATTCAGGATACGTTCTAGTTTGCGCGGGTTGGAAGTAGGGAGGCCCTTCGAGAGTGTTGGAGAAATTCAGCCAGGAAGTGATCAAGGCTGGATTACTGTTACGGCCGCAGTGGCTGAACAGGCAATGGTTTGGTGGTGATAGAAAGCAAGCTGGTCATGGATTGGGTTCCGGTTGGAGGAGGCTGAGCTCAGGATTGAGCAAGTTCCCAAGACTTGCTAAATCCTTACTGTGGTCTTCACGGTAGTGGGCAAAGAGAAAATACCAGAGATACGTTGACCACTAGCAATGAAACAAGGAGGGGAACTTACTGGATTTAATATTAGTAAAATTGGCAATAGAGGAAATAATGAGACAGAAGATTCACAAAGCTGAATGTTCTGAAGTTTTCCACCCCAGGGTATTAAAAGAAGTAGGCGAGGAAATTGTAGGTGACCTATTCATGATCTTCCAAAACTCTCTTGATTCCAGAATTGTCTCCTTGAATGGGAAAATGTTCTGTCACTCCATAATTTAAGAAGTGTAGGCTAGGCAAATGAAGAAATGGTTGGCCTCTTACTCGATCGTCTGTTGTGGGAAGTTACTAGAATCTGTTATTAGGGACAGAGTGACTGAGTACTTGGACAAGTATTAGCTGGTCAGAGAGAAGCAGCATGGATTTGTAAAGGTAAATCATGTCTGATGTAACTAGTTGAATAGGTTGAATCGTTAACGTATGTGGTAGATAAGGTTGTGTCTATGGATGTTAATTATATGGATTTGCAGAAGGCATTTGAGAAGGTTCCACATAAGAGAATGTTAACAGAAACGAGAGTGATTGGAATTGGAGACAATTCATTGACCTTGTAGAAAATTGGTTTTGAGATTGGAGACAGAGAGTAGGAATAATTCGGATCTACTCAAATTGGCAGGATGCAAATAATGATGTCACCCGGGAGTCAGTACTGAGGCCCCAGATTTTCACTATATCTATAAATGACTTGGATGACTCAACAGGTTGCCATGTATCCAAGTTTGCTGGCAACACCAAGTTAGGTGACACAGGGTAAATTTTTGACGAAGCAGAGAGTTGCACATCGACATTGATTAAGTGAGTGGGAAAAGAAACAGTGCAGATGAAGTACAGCTGTGCGAAATGTAAGGTCAGCTACTTTGGACATAAGAAAGATAGATCAGAGTATTTTCAAAATGGTGGGACCTTAGGAATGGTGGCGCGGCAGCTAGATGTAGGGATCCAATTACAGAAACCACTAAATGGTAGTGCACCGGTACCAAAATAAAATAAAAGAAAGCCTAATGCAATATCTTTATCGGAAGAGGCTGGAATGCAGAGGAGTGGATAGAATATTACAGTTACAGAAAGCTCTGGTTAGAATCCATTAAGGAGACATTGCAAGATCTTAATGACCTCTGAGTTGTTGGACAAGACACCAAGAGGTAGCAGCCAGAATGTTTGAGCAATAGATCAAGATTTATTAAGCTTACAGCTTAATATTCTTAATATTAGGCGATAGTTTTGACGAGTAGCTCGCAGCCCTTGGTCTCTGGAACCACTCGGACACAGATGACGACGTCTTAAGTCTGTTCCTTTGTTCCCGCAGTAAGTCTGTGTAAAGTTGTTCTTTGAGTATCAATGTTTTGACATTTTCATTGTCAAAAGTTGGTTTGTCCAGTGCCTTTAAAAAAGATCAGCATTTTTAATTGTTTCTAATGACCAAAATACCAGTCACTCGAACTAAGGTAGCATCCGCCTTTCCAGTATTTTTTCCGTTAACCCTATCCTGCTGTCCCGTTATCTTGTTTATAGTTTTTCACCCCTTTGCAATCTACCATGTACCTTTCATTTCCTGCCCCCCTGGTACAAGGCCTTTATACCAAGTGTCCATATGAGCGCTGTGTCACTAGTTTTGATGTATCCAGACAATCTCACTTTAATCTACCAGAAAATTACGTTATCTCCATGATCACTCTCATTTTATGTCCTTATACTAAGTATTTTTTTTAAAAATTGCAATTAGTTTCCTTAGCAAATTCTAATTTCTTCTTAGCATCATAATATGTTATTTAGCAATTTAACATTCACTCGCAGCCTGTGCCTGTTTTTTATCAAAACCTAGTCAAAACTGCTTTTGACTCTCTTTACAGCTGGATTTTGACAAGGTTTAGCTTTTTAGCTACTAAGGAGTAATTATAGGTAATGTTATTTGTTCAATAGCAGCACTTGAATTTATATGTATATGATTCTCATCTACTAAATATATCTAAATATCAGCTTTTCTTAGAAGTCCCCACCTCGAGGATGAAATGTTTTAAATATTGATTCCTCGACTATTTCAATGTATTCTGTGACAAGCGTTGCTGCCAATTGGAGTTATTTAATTGAGGGGAACAGAGCGCTTCTCAAATGAGATTGTATCCCCCTTTCCATTATTGGCCTGGGTGCTAACTATGACACTCCCAGGGGCCAACCCCCTATCGTCATGGCTGAGGGACACCCCGTGGTCTCACCAATCATCATGTCGGCCGTGCTGAAATGTCTTGCCTTCTAGTCCGTCCCAGTCTTTCAATTCTCCTCCGCCCGCTGATACGATCTGGCAGTAACGGCCCTGTATTGAACCCTTACTGAAATTCAATTCACTATCCGGTGTTCCAATTCTGCCCGCCTGGGGTCACCTCTGATTCTTCTACCTTTCCTGATGTTACCCCACCTGGGGTCTCCTCTACGTTGCTCGGATCTTCTCATTCGGTGTGCTCAATTAAGCATTAGTGTTATTTAGTCATACGCATTAGTACACATTAGCCTTATGTATCAAAGTCTTACTACATAGGGTGTACATATATCAAATACACTATCAATTCAAGTTGGAGAACTACCAGCGGGTGTGAAATAATACGAACCTAAGGGTGCGCTGATGTATTAAGCCCAATATCCCAACAGTGTGTGTTGTCCTTTATGCTGTCAATTTCAATATCTATTCTCGAGTTGCTTTGCTCCAAAATATAAACATGCTTTAGGAAGGCGTTCAGTCGCATCATGAGCTGACTGAAACCCTTAGACAACAGGGGAATGTAGTATCCGAATTGTGCCATATAATTGTGCAGCTCATACTTAGATACCTCATTTACTGTCAGTTTCACTTGAGCATACGTTTTGATATTGAGTAAAACATGTTGTTTGATGGGAAAGGTCCCGTTAGACCAGTAAAGCATGGTGGTTGCGGTCGTAGTGACAAAGGAGGCAACACCAAAATCATCTCATACTGGATTCGTACTGGTTTTCCCCATGCTCTGTTACCGACAAAACAAAATTATTACAGTCGCAGTTAAATTCCATCTCGCAATCATTTCAAACGGCATTAAAGTTAACATCTAATCAACAAGTCATGGACTTAAAAGATTCTCCAGGTCTCTCTTTTACTCGTATCCATCTTGCGGATAATTCTTACTAAACATGGTTTCTCCTTAGCCCTCAATTGTCCCAATCCAAATTCCATGCAATTCTTCACTTCACCTTCAATTTCCACCCCTCTAACAGGAGTTTAACTCTATTCTGATTGTTTAATTAATTAGATAGTTTCTCGATGGATTATGTGTCAATGCTTCAAAATTTGTCTCACTCTCCTGAGCCACATTAACAATTTCATATCTTGCTTTTGTCAAGTAACTGAGCATGTCTGAAACCCGTTCTTCAGTGCAGTTTCACCACGCATTTGCTTATGATAATTGCTTCGACGTAACAAATCACATTTGCTCACTCATATCTGTACCTCCATATTATGCCACACGTGCCATCCGATACAAGTCATTCTCGGGCTTTCGGTTATCAAAAGATTGTAATCGTCTGGAGCTCTTTGCTCATCTTCCTCTGCAGGGTCCCGATGTCTTGGGTCGTGGCCAGACTATCAAATTCAGTTTTCTTAAAAAGTTCATTATAGGCAGGGACAAAAATATCTCCAAGTGAAAGCTATCAGTTTACTACTCTTAACTACACTTTCCTGACTTTCATTTCGAAAATTCCCGATTGGTGGTGTAGTTCTCCTGTTTCCATCTAACATCCTCCATCACTTTCTCTTCATTTTATACATCCTATTCATATCTCATTCATGAGCCTTGGAGGAACTTTACTGTCCAGTACAATATTAAGATCATTAACAAGTTTTATATGTCATTATTTTAGAGGATCTTTTATTTTCCCAAAGGTAACCAATATATAGTGCCTGAATTCATGTTGTTATTGTAAAATTATCCCAAAATCCAAACAGCAGTATTGTTGAACTGACAGGTTTTGTCAATGTTCAGTTTCATTTCTATCAATTTAACTTCCATTTGCACATTCAGAAACAAGTGATTCCCAGGCTAGGCTGCTAACACAGTGTTTTAACATTAGAGACAGAAGTGCTGCAATTAGTTTACATGGTAATTTTTATATAACAAAAGAAAGAAAAAAGTCCATGGTGACTCTGCTTGGAGACCAAGGGGTTAATTTATCAAATCATAATTTCCCTTCTGTCACTCTGGGGAAATATTAACTTAAAATTAAGAAACTTAAATTTAGCAAAGGCCAATATTTTTAAATTTCATGCTAAATATGTTGCTTGGTGAACTTAATCAGCAGTCAGTGAAAAGGGTTAACTCCTTTGGAGGTCTTTAAGAAGGTATAGCAAAACATTTTCAGGTGCACCGTTCCCAACATTTTCCTTTATGCGGACCACTACAACGTCATCAAAAGCTTTTTTGGACCACAACGTAAGCAAGCCGTTTAAAACATTTTGTGAATCATATCACAACTTACCTCTGGAACTATTATTACCCTTCTCTTCACTTGCCATGTTCAATGTGAGATTGCTTTTCGCCATTGTGTTGCAGTTTTTACACTCTTGTCTTGCTTTATGGTTTTGAAGCCGCCTGAAGTGATTGCCATTTACCGTCATGGCCTTAAATCCATTTTTCTCTTCTGGATGAATTTTTTGTTAGTTTCTTTGACCCAAACTGGACTGTAATGACGCTCAGTACCTTTGCTTTGCATGGGTACACGTTGATCCTTAGCATTCAGATTCACCTCCTTGAAGGAACTCCATAGAACAACTAAAGCAACATCCTCCACATCTAGTTTAAACACTCATCACATTCTATCTTTCCTGCCGGCCAACAACTCAAACCCTTTTGTTTTGGTGGAACCCATCAGGTCTCTATAAGCTCCCTCTATTTCGAAAGCTGTAGCAATGTTCCATGAAACGAACCCCTGTTTCACTACAGCAAAGGCTCAGCGACGCTTGGTCTGTCTAATTCCCCTCTGTCTCTCTTGACTAACACATGACGAGTGTAGTATTTCAGAAAGTGCTACAATTGACACAGTATTGGGGACTCCAGGACAATCCTGGAGGGGTGTGTAAAACATGTTTTGAACTTAGCTGGAGAGAAATGTGAGGTGACGGATCTCGAGGGGCAGACTGTTGAGAGGGTCTTTACATTGAATGGGGACATGTCAAAAAGAGCCAGAAATGTTAGGGGTTCAGAAACACAAACCTCTCCGAAGGGTTACTTCCTATCCGCTTTTTCTCAGAAGCGTTTCACTGTAGTTATTTATTAGAAGGAAGAAATGAACAGAAGTGATTTACTGGAATGGTACCAGGGATGAGGGATTTCAGAGTGTGGTGGCCTGGAGAAGCTGGGGTTGTTCTCCTGAGAGCAGAGGTGTTGGCAGAGGTGTTTTAATTCATGAACGGGTTTGATATCGTAAGTGTGGAGAAACATTTTTCCAGTGGTTAGATTCGGTGACCAGAGGACACAGATTGAAGGTGATTGGATGAAGAATCCGTGGCGACAATAGGAACCTTTTTTTTTTAAAGTGCGAGTTGCTGGGACCTGAAATGCACTGCCTCAGTTCACAATTAAACAGATGCGTCCCAATCAATGAATAATTAATTCAGATATATCTACAGACACTTGTAACTTGCAGAGATAATAAACATTTACATCGAACACGAGTCAGGAATACATTTGTATCTTGCGGGAATGCATCCAGTATATTTAGAGCTCTGATAGCTGCTGGGTGCAACGTTCCTTGCTGGGCCAGGTGCAACAAGAGCACGTATTTGATTTCCGGTCTGACTTTTAGAAAACATTTGTGCAGTTTATTGAATCAATTGCACGAACATATAATTAAAGGCAATATCACGATGAATAATTGTTTAAATCGGCATTAATAAACCGAAAGCTTTCTGTTGCAGACTGGAGGAAATGTTAGCATGTTGGCCGAATGACAGTCAGACAGTATTTGTGATGTGCCGTTATCAGTTCCCATCCCAAAGGATTGCAGCAATTTCAAACGAGAAGCAACCAACCTTTGTGTGATTATAAGAGAATATTTTGTTCTTTAAAAAATGCCAGGCTGGGAATCGAAGCCAGGCTCGCCTGTATATGAGACAAGCTCTTTGACCAGCTAAGCTACTAAGCCAACTCACGGCTGAAATTTATCTGCTCCCCTCCCTGATATCTGGTACCTATGGTATCGGGTTCCACATTCCAACCACTCTTTGCATTAAAAAGTTTATCCTCAATTCCCTACTGGATTTATTATTGAGGAACTTATATTTATGACATCTAGTTTTACTTAGAGTGACACAAGAGGATTGGCCACTGCTGTTGCGTAAAACCCACTGTCAAAGACCCACACACCATACATGTACACCGGAGGTTGTATAATAGTGGAGACACTGGTGAAGATTGCTGTATTGAGGGGGCACTGGTTGGGTTCATATGATAGAGTGGAGCAGTACTTGCCGTTGTGCGGTAGTGAGGTGGGAAATATTTTGGTGAATTTATCTGGAGCAGATTTTTCGGCCCAGTTGATTTGCTCCTTCCAGTAAACCAAACCGCCCTCCATCCACGGCAGGTTTTCACTTCCATCAGCCAATCCCCAAAATCCAGAATTAAACAGCAATAAAAACACTGAAACCACACGGCGGGTCATTCAACATCTGTGGAGACAACAGACACGTTTATTTTAGGGGTTTGGACCATTTTTTCACGGACCAGCTGCAGTACCCTCGCGGTCCACCGGTGGTGCGCGTACCACAGGATGGGAACCACTGCTCCAGCGAATACAAACCGAATCGAACCAATCTCTCCTCATACGTCATTTAAGCCATCCCAGGTATCAGTCTGTTGAATCTTCTCTGCACACCCTCCATGGCAAGGACATCCTTCCTCAGATAAGGCGGCCAAAACTGCACACAATACTCAAGGTGTGGTCTCACCAAGGCCTTGTACAACTGCAGCAAGAAATCCTTGCTCCTGTATTCGAATCCTTTCGCTATAAAGGCCAACATACCATTTGCATTTTTAACCGCATGCTGCACCTGCATGCTTACATTTAGCGACTGTTATACTGTCACTGCACCTCCAGATAAGTCACAGACCTCACTTATACTGTTACTTTACATCCAGATATATCACTGCCCTCAGTAATACTCATGATGTGGAGATGCCGGCGTTGGACTGGGGTGGACAAAAATCAGAAGTCGCACAACACCAGGTTATAGTCCAACAGATTTATTTAATTTTACAAGCTTTCGGAGCTGTTCACTCCTTCTTCAGGTAAGGTAGCTGTGAGAGAATCTCCCAGAATTCACAATATAAACACAGAAAAAATCTATTCAAATCTTTCCCTACATCAAAGACACACTAAGAGCACAGCCAAGACAATGAGATGTGTCCCAGGGGGTCCAACGTGTCAAAACACCTGCTGGCTGCATATCCTCTCCATTAGTCTTTTTAAAACAAAACCTGGAAAGACCGGCCATGATGTCAAGTCACGTTCTGCATCGTGACATGAACCCGATATCGCGATTGAGGCCATCCTCATGAGTGCGGTACTTGGCTATCAGTTTGTGCTCTATGATTTTGCGTAATACTGTCACTGCCCGTCCAGATACATCACCGACCTATATATACTGTAACTGCACACCCAGATATATCACTGACCTCACTTATGCTGTCACTGTACATCCAGATATATCACTGACCTCACTTATACTCTCACGGTACATCCAGATATATCCCTGTCTTCACTTAGACTGTCACTGCACATCCAGATACATCACCGAACTCTATATACTGTAACTGCACACCCAGATATATTACTGACCTCACTTTACTGTCACTGTACATCCAGATATATCACTGACCTCACTTATGCTGTCGCTGCCCATCCAGATATATCACTGACCTCACTTATACTGTTACTGCACCTCCAGATATATCACTGAGCTCACTTATAATGTCACTGTCCATCCAGATATATTACTGACATCACTTATACTGTTACTGCACCTACAGATATATAACTGACGTCACTTATACTGTCACTGATCATCCAGATATATCACTGATCTCACTTATACTGTCACTGTACATCCAGATATATCACTGACCTCACATATACGCTCATTGTACATCCAGATATATCACTGACCTCACTTATACTGTTACTGCAACTCCAGATATATAACTGACGTCACTTATACTGTCACTGTACATCCAGATATATCACTGACCTCACTTATACTGTCACTGCCCCTCCAGATATATTACTGACCTCACTTATACTGTCACTGAAAGTCCAGCTATATCACTGACCTCACTTATACTGTAACTGTACATCCAGATTTATCACTGACCTCACTTATACTGTCACTGTACATCCAGATATACCACTGACCTCACTTATACTGTCACTGAAC
The DNA here is from genome assembly GCA_030390025.1 of Squalus acanthias. Taxonomy (NCBI): domain Eukaryota; kingdom Metazoa; phylum Chordata; class Chondrichthyes; order Squaliformes; family Squalidae; genus Squalus; species Squalus acanthias. Next base: position 9,087,296 of record CM059442.1, on the reverse strand, counting down.
ATCCAGATATATCACTGACCTCACTTATCCTTCACTGCCCCTCCAGATATATCGCTGACCTCACTTATAATGTCACTGACCATCCAGATATATCACTGACATCACTTATACTGTCACTGCCCCACCAGATATCTCACTGACCTCACATATACTGTCACTGAACGTCCAGATATATGACTGACCTCACTGATACTGTAACTGTACATCCATATATATCACTGACCTCACTTATACTGTCACTGCCCCTCCAGATATATCACTGATCTCACTTATACTGTCACTAAACGTCCAGATATATCACTGACCTCACTTATACTACCACTGTACATCCAGATATATCACTGACATCACTTATACTGTCACTGAACATCCAGATATTTCACTGACCTCACTTATACTGTCACGGACCATCCAGATATATCACTGACCTCACTTATACTGTCACTGTACATCCAGATATATCACTGACCTCACTTATACTGTCACTGTACATCCAGATATATCACTGACTTCACTTATACTGTCAGTGAACATCCAGATATATCACTGACCTCACTTATACTGTCACTGACCATCCAGATATATCACTGACCTAACTTATACTGTCACTGTACATCCAGATATATCACTGACCTCACTTATACTGTTAGTGCATCCAGCTATATCACTGACCTCACTTGTACTGTCACTGTACATCCAGATATATCACTGACCTCAATTATACTGTTACTGTACATCCAAATATATTACTGACCTCATTTATATTGATACTGTACTTCCAGATATATAACTGACCTAATTTATATTGTCACTGTACATCCAGATATATAACTGATCTCATTTATAGTGTCACTGTACATTCAGATATATCACTGACCTCAATTATTCTGTTACTGTTCATTCAGATATATCACTGACCTCTCTTATTCTTATACTGTACATTCAGATATATCACTGTCAAGGGCATCTTAAATCAGACTCCGTCTAAACAGGTGACCCTGGACGCCAAACAAGATAAAGTTTCAGAATATACTGGATTAAAGCAGCCTAAATTTTTTTCGGTAAATCTTATTCCGAAATGTGAGAGGTTTTATGCAATAACTGATTGACATGAAGATGCATTTTTTGAGTCTTTAATGGAAACAACTGACTGATTGACTGAATGACTGAATGACTGACTGACTGAATGACTGACTGAAGGACTGACTGAATGACTTACTGAATGACTGAATGACAGAATGACTGAATGACTGAATGACTGACTGACTGAATGACTGAATGACTGAATGACTGACTGACTGAATGACTGAATGACTGAATGACTGTATGACTGACTGACTGAATGACTGTATGACTGACTGACTGAATGACTGAATGACTGAATGACTGAATGACTGAATAACTGACTGACTGAATGACTGAATAACTGAATGACTGACTGAATGACTGACTGAATGACTGAATGACTGAATGACCGACTGAATGACTGACTGAATGACTGAATGACTGAATGACTGAATGGCTGAATGACTGACTGACTGAATGACTGAATGAATGAATGACTGAATGACTGAATGACTGACTGACTGAATGATGAATGACTGACTGAATGACTGACTGAATGAATTAATGACTGAATGACTGACTGAATGACTGAATGACTGAATGACTGAATGACTGAATGACTGACTAACTGAATGACTGAATGACTGAACGACTGACTGACTGAATGACAGAATGACTGAATGATTGACTGACTGAATGACTGAATGACTGACTGAATGACAGAATGACTCAATGACTGACTGATTGACTGACTGAATGACTGAATGACTGAATAACTGACTGAATGACTGACTGAATGACTAAATGACTGAATGACTGACTGAATGACTGACTGACTGAATGACTGAATGACTGACTGACTGAATGACTGAATGACTGAATGACTGACTGAATGACTGACTGACTGAATGACTGAAAGACTGAATGACTAACTGAATGAATGACTGACTGACTGAATGACTGAATGACTGAATGACTGACTGACTGGACGACTGAATGTCTGACTGAATGACTGACTGAATGACTGAATGACTGAATGACTGAATGACTGACTGAATGACTGAATGACTGAATAACTGAATGACTGAATGACTGACTGACTGACTGAATGACTGAATGACTGAATGACTGAATTACTGAATGACTGAATGACTGAATGACTGAATGACTGAATGACAGACTGAATGACTGAATGACTGAATGACTGACTGAATGACTGACTGACTGAATGACTGACTGAATGACTGACTGACTGACTGACTGAATGACTAAATGACTGAGTGAAGGACTGCCTGAATGACTTACTGACTGAATGAGTGAATGACTGAATGACTGACTGACTGAATGACTGAATGACTGAATGACTGACGGACTGAATGACTGAATTACTGACTGAATGACTGAATGAATGACTGAATGACTGAATGACTGAATGACTGAATGACTGAATGACTGAATGATTGAACGACTGACTGACTGAATGACAGAAAGACTGAATGACTGAATGACTGAAAGTCTGAATGACTGAATGACTGAATGACTGAATGACTGACTGAATGACTGTCTGCATGAATGACTGAATGACTGAATGACTGACTGACTGAATGACTGAATATCTGACTGAAGGACTGACTGAATGACTGACTGACTGACTGAATGACTGACTGAATGACTGATTGCAAGAATGACTGAATGACTGAATGACTGACTGACTGAATGACTGAATGACTGAATGACTGACTGAATGACTGAATGATTGACTGACTGAATGACTGAATGACTGACTGACTGAATGACAGAATGACTGACTGAATGACTGTCTGACTGAATGACTGAATGACTGAATGACTGAATGACTGACTGTCTGAATGACTGAATGACTGACTGAATGACTGAATGACTGAATGACTGACTGACTGAATGACTGAATGACTGACTGACTGATTGACTGAATGACTGAATGATTGTATGACTGACTGACTGAATGACTGTATGACTGACTGACTGAATGACTGAATGACTGAACGACTGAATGACTGAATGACTGACTGATGAATGACTGAATGACTGAATGACTGAACGACTGACTGACTAAATGACAGAATGACTGAATGAATGAATAACTGATAGTCTGAATGACTGAATGACTGAGTGACTGACTGAATGACTGACTGCATGAATGACTGAATGACTGAATGATTGACTGACTGAATGACTGAATGACTGACTGAAGGACTGACTGCATGAATTAATGACTGAATGACTGACTGAATGACTGACTGAATGACTGAATGACTGACTGACTGAATGACTGAATGACTGAACGACTGACTGACTGAATGACAGAATGACTGACTGAATGACTGAATGATTGACTGACTGAATGACTGAATGACTGACTGAATGACAGAATGACTCAATGACTGACTGATTGACTGACTGAATGACTGAATGACTGAATAACTGAATGAATGACTGACTGAATGACTGAATGACTGACTGAATGTCTAAATGACTGAATGACTGACTGAATGACTGACTGACTGAATGACTGAATGACTTTACTGACTGAATGACTGAATGACTGAATGACTGACTGAATGACTGACTGACTGAATGACTGAAAGACTGAATGACTAACTGAATGAATGACTGACTGACTGAATGACTGAATGACTGAATGACTGACTGACGGGACGACTGAATGTCTGACTGAATGACTGACTGAATGACTGAATGTGAATGACTGAATGACTGACTGAATGACTGAATGACTGAATAACTGAATGACTGAATGACTGACTGACTGACTGAATGACTGAATGACTGAATGACTGAATTAATGAATGACTGAATGACTGAATGACTGAATGACTGAATGACAGACTGAATGACTGAATGACTGAATGACTGACTGAATGACTGACTGACTGAATGACTGACTGAATGACTGACTGACTGACTGACTGAATGACTAAATGACTGACTGAATGATTGCCTGAATGACTTACTGACTGAATGAGTGAATGACTGAATGACTGACTGACTGAATGACTGACTGCATGAATGACTGAATGACTGAATGAATGACTGACTGAATGACTGAATGACTGACTGAAGGACTGACTGAATGACTGACTGACTGAATGACTGAATGACTGAATGACTGATTGCAAGAATGTCTGAATGACTGAATGACTGACTGAGTGAATGACTGAATGACTGACTGAA